>VBSM01003212.1:11432471-11457554 GCA_008086735.1 Cheirogaleus medius
TGAGTTGGTTCAAAAAAAAAAACAACGAAACTTGTAATATTTTTAAATGAGAACCACTGCAAGGTACATACAATGTGGCAACTGATCAATTTGAGTCACAAAAGGCCAATCTGCATATTGTAAAAAGCTCACACAACATTAGGTTCCAAAGTATTGGTGCAGACAAAATGGCTGCAGAAAGAAGCTGAAAGAACTTCTCTTTTCAAACAGCAAAGAGTAAAAGACATGTTATCTTTCATGCCTATACTTTCACAAGACTATTGAAGAGTAAGGAACAAAATACGATTACTCAAAAAGATACTGACAGGGTTCAAATAATGCACAATCAATCTTTCTCAGGATCTACGACACTTACAAATATATTCTAATTTGTTGCTCTCCCTCCTCCAAAAAAAGAAAAATCAAAGAGTACCAAGTAAGGTACCTCTGCACAGTAAACTGTAACTGTATATCATATTGAATCCAAATATATAATCACTGTTTTGCTATGATTTGCTATTTTATATACACCTCAGGAAATATTATAGTTTACAGGCATGTGTCATTTACAGTTGATTGGGGCAATCTTTGTAGTCTCAAATACTTATGGGGTTTTTCCCTCACTCTGGTTATCTGTGTGAAAGGTAAGGTGTTTGCTATGGCTGTCCCACATGCAGACACTGGTGTCTGATGTAGAGACTGATACTGAAAGAAGGTCCACATTCAGTCTCTTCTCCGTCTGAGTTGTCTGATATTAAGTCGGGTGTGTACACCTTAAGGTAAGTTTGCTACTGGCACTGTCAAGGGTTGGTCTGAATTTTCCATAGTTTGGTTAAGAGTCAAGTCCTAGGAGAAGGTTTTCCAAGCTTTACTCCCATGCTCTCAGCCGATATGGGTGTTCTGGTGTCTGGCAAGGGACAGGCGGTCACTGAAGAGCTGCCCACAGACGTCGCATCTGAAGTACTTCTCATCAGCCTGACCAGCACCGCCTGTGCTGGTGCTGGCACCTTCGATGTAGCCGGAGCACTCCCCAAAGGCACCGGCAGGCTCAAAGATGATCAGGCTAGCATGAGTTTTCAGGTGCTCACCGAATGCCGCACAGGAAGTGAAGGTTCCTGTGCATTCGTTGCAGTCATAGTATGGTTCTTCCACCTCAATTTCTTGCTCTTCACCTTCTTCCTCTGGGTCTTCGATCCCTGTGCCGTCAGGCTCGTCAGCATCTCCCTCTGGCTCTTCAGCTCTTTCTTCTGGGTCTTCAATCCCTGCACCATCTGGTTCATCAGCATCCCCGGTTGGTTGCTCAGCCTCTCCATTCGGCTGTTCGGCCTCTCCATTCGGCTCTGCAGCCTCTCCATCTGGCCCTTCGGCCTCGCCATTTGGCTCAGCAGCCTCCACCTCTGGCTCGGCAGCCTCCACCTCTGGCTCGGCAGCTTCCACCTCTGGCTCGGCAGCCTCCACCTCTGGCTCGGCAGCCTCTACATTTGACCCCTGAATCCGCAGAACTTCTCGTGGAACAAGGACATTGACCTCAACTTCTTGGGCGGCTGCTGCTGCTGCTCCTTCTTCTTCTTCTTCTTCTTCAAGATGAAGCTCCTTATGCTTAGTGAGGACTGTGCTATGAATAAAGGATTTGCCACAATCCTTGCATTCATAGAATGGTATAGCTCCTTGGAGGGGCTCGGTAAGAAATGAGGTATGAGTATAGGCGGACCCATACTCATAAGGCTCATTCTTATGAACACTCACATGATCCGCAAGTTCTGCTGCATCAAAGAAGGATTCTCCACAGATTGCACATTCAAAGAGTCTCTCTTCAGTTTCGCTTCTCTGAAACTCAGTGAGGGCTAAGCCTGGAATGATAGCTTCCTCAGCCATCTCAGCCATCTGGCTCTGCTCCAGTAAATCATCTTCCCTATGAAGTCGCATATGCTCATTCAGGGCAGAGCTGTGAATGAAGCCCAGCCCACACAGAAGGCATCGAATGGCCGACCCAGCAAGGGCAGGATTCCTTTCTGCAGCACGATTCCTCCGTGGCTTCACTGGCAAGAGGGCAATAAAACCGTCATCACACCCCTTCAAGGAATACAACTGGTCTTGTTCATGGATTCTCTGATGCTCAAAAAGGAATGAGCTATGAATAAAAGATTCCCCACACTTTGGGCATTCATACAGCTGCTCTCCAGTGTAATCCCTCTGATACTCGCTGATGGAATGGGTGTGAATCACAGAATGCGTGTACTCACGGCTGTCAACAAGGCACTTCCTGCTGTGGACTTTCTGATGGTCTGTGAGGTCTGTGAGATCCCCAAAGCCCAGCCCACAGTCCTGACATTCATAGATTGTGTCATCGGGGTCTTCCATCTGAGGTTCAGCCACTTCTGAGTCCTGAATGACAGAGTCTTCAACCATTTCCTGGCCATGGATCTCTTCACCATGGGTCTCCTCACCACGGGTCTCCTCACCACAGGTCTCCTCACCACGGGTCTCCTCACCACGGGTCTCCTCACCACAGGTCTCCTCGCCATGAGTGTCCTTGCCATGTGTCTCTTCTCCATGAGTCTCCTTGCCCTGAGTCTCCTCGCCATGGGTGTCGGTGTCCTTGCCTTCAGTCTCCTCGTCATGGGACTTCTCTTGGGTATAGGATTTATGATGTGTGTTGAGGTCTTTACTAGTAGCAAAGTGTTGCCTGAACTCCATACATTTAATGCGTGCCTGTTCCTTAGTGTATTGCTCTTGGGCATAACTTGTCTGAGGGTCAGTAGGGGCCAAGCTGCGAATGACAGATAGCTCATACTTTCTACTTCCAGAAGGCTTCTCTCTATTGTGAATCTTCTGGTGCTCAGCGAGGTCATAGCTATAAGCAAAGGACTCCCCACACTCCTGACATTCATAGCGCTTCTCTCTAGGGCGAACTGTGTGCTTTTTGCCAAAGGGCAGAGAGTGAATTACAGAGGTTTCGTTGCTTCTGTGCTCAATGTATTTCTTTTTAGCATGAGCCTTCTGGTATGGACGAACATTTGAGCTGGGAACAGAAAATTCACCATCCTTCTTAACTTCACCAGATCCCTCTCCAGTAAGACTTTTTTGAGGTGTGGCATGGGATACACTCTGTATAACAGAGTCCTCGTAGTTGTTATTCTTACCCGCTTCGTAAGGCTTCTCTCTGGCAGGAATCTTCTGTTGCTCATCATTAAGGTCTGAGATATAAATGGAGCACTCTCCCTTCTCATTACATTCAAGCAGTTCATTTCCATTGTGAATTTTCAGAGGTTTGGGAGCTGCTAAGCTATGAATAACAGACCTCTTGTATTCCATTCCTTCACAGGTGTTCCCTCCAGCACAGACTTGCTGATGGTTAATAACATCCGAGCTCTGGATGGTAGACTCTGCAATCACTTTGGGTTTAATGGGCCCCACTGCACTGGGACTTTTCTGAGCTTCAGCAGAGGCTAAGCTATGAATAACGGACCTCTCGAATGGTTTCCCCTCAGAGACATTTTCATTAGTAGGAAACTTCTGGTTTTCATTGGGGTTAGAACTGATGGTGAACGCCTTCTCCTCCTCCTCATTTTCAGGTGGTCTTGTTATAGTATGACTCTTCTGAGATTCAGTGAAGGGTACACTATGAATGACAGAATTCTCATACCCTCTGCCTTCAAAGAGGTTCTTTCGAGAATGAATTTTCTGACGCTCACTGAAGTCTGAGCTTTGCATAAAAGCATCCCGGCCATCGTTAAAGCCGCAGAGCTTCTCCTTAGAGTAAGATTTCTGACGCCTTTTAAGGGGCTGACCAGGAATAAAGGTTTCCTCACACACTTTACCCTTATTTTCAAATGGGTTTCCTCTAGCATGGATTTTCTGATGTTCTTTCAGGGATGAGCTATGAAGGAAGGTCTCCCCACACACCTTACATTCATAGAGTTTCTCTTTACCATACATTTTCTGAAACTCATTAAAGGTTGAGCTAGGCATAAAGGCTTGCTCCCGCTCGCGCTCCCGTGCGCGTTCGCGCTCCCGTTCCCGTTCGCGATCGCGCTCGTTATCTTTGTCATCACCAAAGTGGATCTTCTGGTGCTCGATCAGGGCAGAACTATGGAGGAAGGTTTCCTTGCACACCCTGCACGCATAGAATTTGTCTTTGCCGTATATTTTCTGCAGCTCGGTGTAGGTCGGGCTAGGCATGACGGTCTCCTCGTACTCCTGATCCTCCTGATCCTCACACTCCGCGAGATACTCTCTCGCGTGCATCTGGCGGTGCTCAGCCAAGGCGGCACTCTTACTGAAGGTCTCCCCACACTCCTTACACTCAAAGCGCTTCCCTCCAGCCTGACCCTCACTGACAGCCACGCTGTGAATAAAGGACTCGCCATACTCATAGAGGTTCTCTCTAGTATGCATGATCTGGTGCTCAACAAATTCTGAGATGACACTGAACGACCTCCCACACTCATCGCACACATAGGGCATTGCCGCAAAATCAATGACTGGCTGCACGTCGGTGAAGGAGGGAGAGTTCAGGCTGTTCAGGCTGCTCATGCTCATAGCTTTCCTCATTTCACTACCACATTCAAAGGGCTTCTTTCTGGCGCAGCCTTTGTGATCATGAGTCGAGCCCTTCTCATCTGTGTCGAAATGATAGCGCCTCTTTCTTTCAGTAACTCTCTTTCTGGAAGCAAGGTTTGAGTTAAACCTAAAGCCTCCCCTAAAAGCATTCCCTTCATAACCCCTCTCCTGGATCACTGACTCCCTCTTGTTTAATGAAACGTCCTTCCAGTTGTCATGTGACATTCTGGGGAACCTCTGCGGCCGATCACTTGGCTCCCTTGCTCTTCCTGATTTGGAACTGCATGACACATCCTTGACGAACTTTTCCATTATCACCCCGTGGGAAGATTCATCTTCACAAATCCCCCGCCGGTGGGTTGACTTTTTGGCTTCAGGCATAGTTTTCAGACCTGGAAAGAAACCCCAATGTAAATACTCCCTAGTCCCTGTACTTGTACAAAACGACAGTGGGACTTGGAGGAGAGCACCCTTCTCTGATGTGTAGGGATGGAAAGTGTAGAGGTTTCTCCATACGCATCTCATTGGTTGTATGGCTCCTCTGTAGGATCTGCCTGGTGCTTACCTCTACTGGTGCTTGGGTAGGCACTTCTCTTGGACCTTGATGAATGGCCCTGTGTCATGTGGGAGTGGCCGTCATCTTCGGCAAGCTGCACCCCTGGTCACAAGAACAATACGACGGCTCAAATTCGAGTTGAGGACCAAGACTCATCACCATAAACTGATCTCCGTCTTTCTCTGAGCCACTAAATATGAAGTGGCCCATATCCGATTCTTTGGATGTCTTTCATTTGCTGTCTCATTTCCCTACTATCCATTCCTTAACACATTCTAATCTGCATTTTAATTAATTCTTCTGACTCCACCCAGAAATTTGTACAAAGACCCCACGTGTCCCCGAATTCTGTGCATCCTCTTTTAGTCTTCACCTTCTCGTAAACACCTCTTAAGTCTTGATATCCTCTTTTTCACTGGCCTCCGTGGTCTTCCTCTTACCTCTTGACTGTTCTTTCTCCACCTGCTCTCCAATCACTGGAGCTCCTCGAGGCCCCGCGGCCTTACAGACATGCACAGCCAACTGCCTAGCACCACTTGGGCTAGATGTCTTCCAGGAGAGTCCATACGAGAACTAAGGATCCCATTCTAAATGTACGTTTAAAAATTTCCAGTGCCACGGCTCTAGAGAACATACCATCCCACCCTGTGCAATGTATTCTTCACCCAAAGCCAGAAGGATTGCTTAAAAACACAAATATTGTTATTTACTCCCTTGTTTGAAATCTTTCAAAGGCTTCTTATTACCCTTCAAGTCCAAATATTTAACACGGACTCTTAATGTCTCGCAGCTTGAAAAGAGCAAGGTGACAAAATGCTCCAGTGAGTGGACTGGGAGTGATCGAGAAAAGCGGCTGCTTACCTAGTGAGAGCAGCTTCCTGTAGTTCTCCATGTTGTCCTGGATTGTGTTGTGAGGTTTCCTGTCCTCAGTGAGGTCTACGACGTTTTGGTATGATTCAGCATCCTAAAACAGCAAACACAGACCTCTCAATGGAGTCTGTCCCCATGGACATCCAAAGAGAGAAGAATAATGTTGGCGACAGGGGAGCTACGTATATGAAGTTATATAGGAAGTGCTCACGGTATTTGGGATTCTGAGTGATCCGAGTCAAGTGTTACTAGGGGCCTACGTCGTACCTACCTTGTTGCTACACTCTGAGGCAGATCCGAAAGACGCATGACACATATTCCTTGCCCTCATGCAGCTTATAATTTGGTTGGAGAGAAAAGACTCATGAAACAATTAGAGAACAATAAACAATAAATTGGGGTATAGATAATAAGTGCTAAAGTTTTGTAAAGGGACAGTTCAGGGTGGGCCTGAACAGTGAGCAAAGGTTTTACAGAGGGCCTCAGTTAGGGACTTAAATGGTAGGTGAAATTATGATACATATAGGAGGGGACTGGCGGGAAAGCTCAAACCGGCTAAATATCAAATCACATAGTATACTCAGGGAACAGAAAGAAGATGCGTTCAAGCAGACGTCTGGTCAGGACGTGTGACTTAAATCTCCCTTCCTGTTCTTCCACCACACAGCATGGCTATGCTGAGGGCACTTCCAGTATGTAGAATTTCCAAATAACTCAGGAATAACTGTAAGCACTGAGGGCCTTCATGTTATAACTGCCTTTTCTGTTTTAATGGACATTTACCTAAAAAGGAATTTAAAAATTCCCTGCATTACTCAGGAGAACCTTTCTATGCAGGATCCTAAAGGATCTTTGCTTATTGCCAGATGGCTGCACTAGAACATCACTGGTTTGGGTGAGTCACGGTCCCAGAGAGGACAGCACTGAGGCCTGGAGAGAGACTTGACAGGGAGATGGCTTTGCGGGAAGCCCACAGGCTTTGGAGCTGGAGAGAACCCTTGGATTGAAGGAGGATCACACCATTTACGAGCAGTGCAACCTTTGAGAACAGAAATCTTTCTGCGCCTCAGATTCTTCATCTTTAAAATGGGAAGAAGAGCATCTACCTGCCTTGCAATACTGTGGATGAGGATTTTCTGCAATGCAAGGTGTTTTGTGAAGAAAATATAAAAGTCTTGATATTAAATTTAATGTAGTTGTATTGCTGGGAAGAGACATGAATGTCATAGCTACATGAAAAATGTTAAGGGAAAAAGGGTTTGCAGACTAAGGTGCATCTGCTACTAAGAAAGAGGAAGAGACGCAGGCATCGGGGTTTACGTGGAAAGCCTTATTTATGCAACTGCCCGTGTCCAGCCATTAAAAAGCAAACACAACAACAAGAACTAAGCAGGGCAAGGAAATGAGGCAGAGCTTCAAAAATGCAACTCTTTCTCGCATGAAAGAAAAAAGACGCTTTGACTTAAAATCTAAGTTTATCTATGCTAGTGTGTAGCGGTAAAGCAGTTGGTCACTTTGCATTTAAAATCAGCAAATGACATCTCAATGTACATGAGCTGCAATCGAGTTCAACTGGAAAAGATGCTGTAATGAAAGCAATGCCAATATGGCACAATTTAATTTCACAATATGACCTCTTCGAATGAACTATTAAGAGATTTGCACATGATGCTAAATGATGAGAGGATTTCCTGTTCTGTACACCTCAGAATGTAATTCATATCACCTACTGCTGCTGTTTCTGCCATGCTGAGTCAGCAGGACTCGGTGGCCTCCAGACTTTTGGACTATGCAGACATGGGGGCTCAGTTGCCAATTCTTTACACATTGTCAAGGGAAGGCATTTAAAAAGCAAAACAAGACAAAGCCCAACTACCAGGACACCAGTGACCAGGCCCACCCACGCCTCCAGCCTCTTCCTTGGTGCCCCAGGGCCTGGACCTGAACCCTCCGTAATGCCTAGGATCCCTTTCTTTCTCCCCAGACCTAGCCCGGCCTACTCCTCTTCTTCCTCCTCCAGCTGTGAGGCATCAAGTGTTACTGCCTCAAAGACGTTTTCCTTCAATATAAATCAAGACCCTTATTAGAATTTCTTGTTAACTTTCTATTTTTCTTTCAGCACACTGAGAATGATGAGCAGTTATACACAATATTTACATGAATATTTATTGGTGCAAATGTCAAAAGTTTCTTGGGGCAGGGCCCCATCTGTCCTGCTCACTGCTGTGCTCCCCGGGGCCTTGCCCTCCGGCCTCACGTGGGTGGGCGCTGAAGTGTGCAGGAAAGGATGGCTCAGCCCACTGGCTCCTCCTCCTCGAGTCCAGTCGGTGCCGGGGTCCTCCTCAGTGCTCCGCCATGTCTAAGTGACCCCTCTCCTCCGTCCTTAAGGGCCAGCTCAAATCCCATGTCCTTTTCCCCTTCACCAATCTCCCCGGCACACGCTGCCTCTGAACCCCTGCCTGCCACACACGTTCACACTTACGGTGTGCCTGCCACGTGCCGGGTGATAGTAGGCACTTCACATATGCATGAGAGTGGATCTCACTGGCTCCTCACAGTAGCCCTGGGAGCAATCACCACACCCATTATACAGATGAAGAAACTGAGGCTCAGCTCAGTTGAGTAAATGGCCCAAGGCCACACAGCCAGCAGGTGGCAGAGCCAGGCTTCGAACCCAGCTCTCATCAGCTCCAGAGCCTTGCTCTCCCTGGCCAGCCTGCTCTCCAGACCCACAGTTTCCCTGGCTCCCTCCTGAAGACCAGAAAGATCTCCAGAGTTGCTCTGCCCTCGCCTGTAGAGAACAGCTCATGTGACCAGCCCACAAGGATGCGCACTGAGGGGAGCAAGCACTCTTCTGACTACGCGGCTGAATCGGAGACCTGGGCCTCTTGTCGCCCACTCCCGCAGAGGTGGGCCCGGGCTCCTCGTGGGAGTGAATGGGACTCACGGCCAAGTGGGACTCTAGGGGGCAGATGGACACATCATCTGGGGAAAGAAAGGCATCTTTGCCATGGAATGAAGATGGCCTTTCTGGAAAGAGAGGAAGCCTGAGCATACCTGAGACCGGGACTCATAGTCCACCGAGTCCCTGTTGTCATCTCTTTCCATTTCAGAACGTGTTCTTGCCATCACAGGGAGGGAAAGATCCCGCTGAGGCAGCCCTGGGAAGAGAAAAGACATGAGGAAGGAGCAAGGCCCAGCCCAACCCTGCACCCACACGGGGGCGAGTGTGTGCGTGCACGCGTGCGTCTGTTTCTCTCCTCTGCATTCTGTGGCAGGCTCTGAGGAGCCCTACAAACACCCCTAGCAGTACAGTCTTTTATACAGAAACTTCTACTTTAAAATAAAGTGCCAGCTTAAGAGAACACTGAGCACACAACAGTACAGGTGGAAATGAGAAGCTGGGGCAAAAACTGCGCAGGTGACGCTGCGGACTGGACCTTCGGAAACAGGCGCCTCGGGCTAGTTGGGGGAACCAGAACACAGCCCAGACTGAACGACAGGACTCCCGAGGCCCTGCCATCTTCCCCTCTAGCCCACGCACACGGCAAGACAACTTACTGCTTCTAGGGTTCCTGGTGTACGGCCAGCGGCCTCGCGGCTCCACATCTCTGCTTCTGCCCCTTCTGGCCCAGTCTTGGTCACGATCCCCGTCACCTGAGCAGGTCAGACGTTTGAGGAGTTAACCAAGTGCTCTGGTGGAGTTAACCAAGTGCTTCCTTCGTGTGCATGTGCACCCTCCCAGACAGGGACTCTGTCCCTATTCTCCCCACAAGGAGATGGATCCAAAACTGAGGGCTCCGGGCTCCCCGGCTCAGACTGGCCTCTCCCCTACCCAGACCCGCAGCACGGTTTCTGGAGGCTTTGCCCAGTGGGGCTTCAAAGCAAGTTCCGAAGCCCAGTCCAGAACCAGCTTTCCCTCCAGACCCTCTGCTGGCTTCCCAGGACCTAAGGGGCTGAGTCCACGTTCAGGAGAATGGACAGCAGACCCTCTAATGTCTGGCTCACACGGCTGACCTTAGAGTGCATGTTATTCTACTACTGAGAAGTAAAACCCACACCCTCCATGAAAGCAACATCCCCTGAAAAAGTTCACTGAAGTACTTTAACAAACAGCCCTGGGGAGGCTGGGGGTACAGCTTGAAGCAGCCTGCTGCAAATTTCAAATAGCTGTAAATGCTTCAGTGTTTAATAAAACCCTGTATTTCATTCCATTTATTGGTGTCTGTTTACATATAAAAATGTCTCATTATGTCAACAATTTCCTTTCCTATCAGAGCTAAGTGACACCGAAAGCATGTCATCGCCACAGATGCCTCGACCCCCACCCCCACAGGTGGTGTGACCAGTGGGGTTGGTTACTCACTGCTGAAAGAATGGGCTGAGCGAGGTTGGGGGGACTCTCTTCCATCTCGGTTCATGTCCTCGTCACTGGTCACGTCACTGTTGGTGTCGTCTGAGGGGACACCAGACGCCAACTTAATACTTTATCATCCCTGAGCAGTGTCCTCACAGTCTTTCCCCCCAGTCCCTGACTGTGCCTCGCCCCTCAAACACACAAGCAGCTGGAATGATCTGATCCTGCCATTTCTCAACTTAAAACCCGTCACCACGCCTGCCACTTGAAGGCCGGATGAAAAGCGTGGCTGTGATCACCCTTATACACACCCAGACAAGAACAGCCAGCAGGCAACTTCCTGGGGCACTGCGCCGAAAGGGCGCAGGTCATGGGAGGTTCTCTTCCTTCCATGAAGTGTCTCCTTTCCGTCCCTGACTCAGGGCGGTGACTCGGTGGTTCTTAGCCACCAGGGGACACTTGGCCATGTGTGGAGACACGTTTGGCAGTTACGTTCAGTGGGAGAAGGCCATGGAAGTGGCTCAACTTCCTACAGTGCGCAGGATGACGCTGTGCCCCAATCCCCGACAGAGGAGGATCTGGCCCAGAATGTCCGTCCGTAGTGCCAAGGCGGAGAACCCCAGGGAGCATTTGCCACTTGTGCTGAACACCGTCACCCTTTGGAGAGTCTCACCTTCCGGCTGGTACATTTCCTTATAATTCTCCAGCAGAGTGACGAGTTTCTCACAGTTTTCTGGCTTTTTTGCTCGCACC
The DNA here is from genome assembly GCA_008086735.1 of Cheirogaleus medius. Taxonomy (NCBI): domain Eukaryota; kingdom Metazoa; phylum Chordata; class Mammalia; order Primates; family Cheirogaleidae; genus Cheirogaleus; species Cheirogaleus medius. Next base: position 11,443,550 of record VBSM01003212.1, read on the forward strand.
CAAGGCTTGAGCTTTTCAGGGATGATGGTCAGGAACTGCTCAAGGACCAAGAGCTCGATGATCTCCTCCTTGGTGCGAGTCTCCGGCTGCAACCAATCGAGGCAGAGGTTTCGGAGTTTGATCAGGGTCTTCCGAGGCCCAACAAATTCCACATAGATTAAGTTCCGAAACCTCTGATGAAAGAATTCAGAGTCAGTTGGGCCTTCTCCTATGATGACATCCGGCTCCTTAGGCAAGTCACTGTCTAGCTCATACAGATTTGGGGCCCGGGACTTCTTAGGTTTGGTGGCAGACAAGTGCTTTGGAGGCAGCATTTCTCTAAGTAAAATTTTCACTGGAGGAACCAAACATGAGTCAACAGGAAAGATGCAGCAGCCTGTGACAGTCAGTACTCAGGGACCTGTAGATCGTAAGGAGATATACACATCCCAGAAGTTGAGGACCAGGCAGCAGTGCGGGGCTACCCTACCAGGGGCATCAACAATACTTTGGGATATAGAAGTCCCCCAGAAAACAGACACATACACAACTATACAAAGTTGGCCTCAGCACAACAGTTACAAACATGACCCCCCCGGGCTTTGCACAGACCTATGCCTAGGAGTTAGCCTGCTACTAACTGGTTACATAATCACAGGCAATTTATCTAACGCCCTGGAGTCTGTCTCTGTAATCTGTGAAATGAGAAGAATAGTATCTATATCCCTTTTAGAAAAATAGAAATAAGAAGCTAAGATACCTAAAAAGGCTCACCTGTCTAATGCAAGTTATGTGAAAAATGTTGAAAGCCTAGCCATTACTAAAATTAGGTATCGATTTTTTTCTTAGCAAAAATGGAAATGGGAAAGTAGAGGTGGAAGCAAATCTTGCCATTTCTAAGCATTTCTTCCCTTAATACAATCACTGGAACACAGAAAACGACACGTAAAAGATGAAAGACCACTCAAAAATGTTATGGGCATTCAACTCTGGGTAATATGATTGCAAGTGATTGCATTTTCTCTTCACTGATTAATTTCTCTACATCTGTGCTGCTGTATAATACAGCTGCTGGCCATACCTAGCTATTTCAGTTAAAATTCAATACATTAAAAATTCAGTTCCTCATTTGGACTAGCACATTTCAAGTGCTCCATAGGCACAGTGCTGGGTAGCTACCACACTAGACAACGAGGACACTTCCATCACCATGGGAAGTTCCACTGGATACCAGTTTTGCAGGGAGGCTCAGGACCCCTCCTCACAGTGCACAAGTTCCAAAATGCAGCCCTCAGGGTTCATGCTAACACCACTTCATCAGGTTTCTTTCCTGACACTCACTCCGCTCACTACTATTTCAAGCATGTATCACGATTATTCCTAAATATTTATTTGGGTTTATTGCCTGTCTCCCAGAGGTTAAACTATAGACTTCTGTAAAGGGAGCAGAGATTAACTTTCTCCATCACTTGTCCCCTGGTGCCTTACACAAAGGCAGATCTCGACCCTGCTGTGGTATATTGAAGATAACATATGAAAATCCATTTTAAAACTGGTTTTAGATGCAGACAAGCGTTCTGCACACACGCCTGCAAAAGCACAGCGTAATTTCTGAAGAGAGGAAACACCCTAGGGCAACCTCTATGCCACTGTTTCAAAAAGAATATTTTGAGGGTGCCCATTCCCCCTCACTTACCTACTTTTCTGCTAGTCTTTCTCGGTGCTCACAGGCAGGCATGTATGGGAAGCACTGGTAGGGTACAGAAGCTCTCTACATCAGTGCCTGGTGCATGGGGGAAATCATATTAAAGGTGGGTGAACCCATCTGCACCCTACACAGCTGATAAACTGGCATCACTCACACGTGAGAACACGAGGAAGAGACCACGGAGCCTCCTAAAGCTACTGCATGTTCTTTTGCTTTCATCGTCCCTGCCAGAGATCTAGTCTGCCTCGGAAGAACCAGCCTCCTATTCTGATAGCCCTCTATTGTTTCTTTACCTAGTTCATTCATTTCTTCGTCATTATTTTCTTGTATTATGTACCCCCCCTCCCCTTTTCTAACTTTTTAGATTGGACATAAATGTTCATTTTCAATCTCTCTTCTTTTCTTATGTAACCAAGTAAAGCTATACATTTCCCTTTACTTAAACCATTTTTGCAATCACCAGAGTTTTATTCTGTTGCCTTTTTGTTACTGGTCAGCACAACTGGTGCAAGAAAGTAGGGCAACTGGAAAAGAAATCTAAGTTTGGGAGGGCGACTTAACTACATAATGGTTTTGTATTTCTGGCTTTACTTCCAAAGAACAGAATCACACGGAGGAAAAATTCTCTGCCTTTGTTTTAAAAAGAAAACACATTTAAAATTGATTTTTTTTTTTAATTTAACAGAAGTCTAAAGGAAAGCTGAAGGTATTTCAATTATTCAGAGTCTCTGACTAGATATTATCACTTAGAAGTAAACAGAATAACCTCACATTTTTTTTATTTTATTTTTTTTTGGTAATAGGTTGCTGCTTCTCTTGTATGCACACTGCCCTCCCACACTCTCTCCTGTGACATCATCTTCCTATGGAGCTTCAGCACCATCCAATACAAATGCCTTGATCCTGAAGACCTTGGCGACCTGCCCGCTTCCCCCCTGCCCTCCTTCAGGAGGAATGAGACACAACAGAGAGGACAATATAGATAATACCATGATGGGCAAAAGGATCCTAGCAAGGGAAGGCAACAGGCCAGAGTCCAGGCTCCAGATGACTGGTGTGACACTTCAGACACCAGGACAGGGTCACTCGCACCCAGGACAGGCCAAGATCAGAGTCCTGTGTCTGTGAGGGAGAGGCGAGGGCAGAGGGCCCAATCCCACTCTGTAGCATCCAGGCTCAGAATATGCCGGTATCTGAGATGACACTGGCCCCCATTCTTGGGCAAAGAGACGCCCTCAGGTATGTAATCAATCACCTGTCTGGGTACAGGATCCTTCCTGGAACTTCAGACCAAGTAGCTCTCCACACGAACAGAGTCAAAACGCAGGTACCTGCAGAGTTTTAAAGAAAGAAACACGTGAACTAAGAAACATGGAAAAAACGTAAAAGAAGTGTCAGAAAATTAACTCCCCAAGTGGCTGGGGACTCAAACAATGCTAAGGTGAGGCCTTCCATACCTTCGGGGAAAGCCCAGACCATTCCCATGCTGTGTAAACCATGCCAAGATGAGGAAACTTTCAAACTGTCTTTATAGAAGCAGAACAACTAAAAAACCTAAGACAAAGATAGTACTAACCCACTGTGGACCAAACTCTTTGAAGTCAACGCTGCCATTATTCAACATTATTCTATGGAGTTCTAGCTTATCACAACGTGACAAGAAAAACAAAGCTGAGGCGCAAGGAGAGAAAGATATGAAACTATAACTCTCTTATGTAAAATTTATAGATATGTTTCAATATTATGTGAATTTCTCTCCCTAGCAGACATATATGTGAAGCATAAAGCACGACTAGGTGAAAACTATATATCAGAACTGAAGGCTTAAGAAGTTTATGGGAAATCAAGAATTTTTTAAGAAAATATAAATAGCCAGACCTGACTCAGGACGCAGAGAAAATATGACCACCAGGGAAGAAAACTAAAAAGTTGAAATAATTTAAGGAACTTCCCAAATAAACTTTCCATGAACAAAGAAAGTATTTACTATGTTATAAAAAACATTTCCAGAGCACAGAAAAGAGATGAAACACTTCATATACTCATTAATAATGTGACTACTTGAATGTCTGTAAGTACCTTATCACAAGGTTTCGCCAACTTCTGTGCAAAAAAAAAAAATCATTACTTCTTTGAGAAATTCAGGACTAAAGTAAGCAAAAACAATCTTTGTTTAACATGCTCAAGATTTTCTTATCGGGCCAACAGAACAGCCTTTGGTCAACAAGAGCATTGAGAAATGAAAGATTTTTAACAGAAAAACCTTAAAAAAAAAAAAATCAGACCTTAGCTACTCCTTTCCACCATGGCAGAGGAAACTCTTGAGAATGAAGAAATGGCTTTGGGAACAGAATAATCATAAAGATCAACAACAATATATATGTCTGTGTGCATGTGAAGAAATAGGCACACTCATATACTGTTTGTGGCAATATACATTTTATCAAAATTAAAAGTGTACGTACCCTGTCCTATCAATTCCACTTCTATGAATTTATCCCAGAGATATGTAATGACATATGTACAAGAATATATTCCTTGAAGTGCTGTTGTTGTTGTCTTGTAGACAAGACACAGTATATTCATATAATGGATTATTATGAAACCTTTTAAAATAACAAGGCACCTCTAAATAAATAAAAACAAACCAGAAATGGAAGGGGAAAGTATTTTGCAACATAGATGACAATTAATATTTCAAATGTATGAAGCTCTTAGCATTAAGGAAAAGATAGTCCAATATGAAAATAAAGAATATTAATCCATAGAGTTCATAAAATTACTGTCATAAAAGCCAGTACTTAACATCAAAGAAACATAAAATATTACAATGAACACTTTTTTGACCTGTCAAATGAGCAAATTTTTAAAAGATAAAAATCGATGCTGGTGAGGGTGTGGAGAAGCCGGCTGGCGCAGGCATGAACTACATTTCTGGATGCCATTTTGGCCTCTCTTTAAAGACATTAAAAAACCACCTATTGCTTTTGAACCAGCAAGTTTCCATTTAAGGACAAAGATAGCCAAGTAGATAAAATATTAGTAAGAAAAAAAAAGCTAAAAAGTCAGCTAGCTGTACATTATGGTAAAATCCTGGCATATACATCTAATTTCCAGTTTGTAAAAGGTAAAACCTTGTGAGCACTGAATAATGAAGGCAGGTGACACCATTTTGCACGTGAAGCAGTGTGAAGAGATGATCGCCAGTGAGTGGTAAGCATGTGATCTGTTGTATGTTGTTGCTTTGTAACCATGGTCTTAACACAGGTCATGTGAGAGCAGACCACAGCCAAAGCCAGGAACATGAAGTAGTGGTCAACATCCTTCTGCTCGGCTACCTGACACCAGGTGACCCTTATGTAATGAGGTTAGCTGCCCTCCGAGTGACCCAACCCTCACCTCTAACTCACTCTGTCCTCCACTCGCAGCCCAAAAGGCAACCAGCAGTGGGGCCAGATGCTGAATTAGTACCTGCCAGAGCCCCACACTTATCTCACCCTCACTGGGGAAGACCAGATCCCAGGTGACCTCTTCCTGTGACAGAGAGTCTGGCCAATCAAAAGCATAACTGCTCTACCCACCTGGCCCCCACTTCCCCAGGCCAGCTTCTCCATGGCAACAGCCACGCCTACCACTAAAGGAAACAGAAGATATGCATTTGCAGGTGGCTGATAGGAGGAAAAGTCTAAAGAGTTGCCTGATACCATCAAATGAAACGTTAAGGCTGAGGAGGAAGTCTATCCATGGATGGCCTAGGAAGGCCATCAGTAAAAATGTACCCAAATAATTAGATGCGTGAACCCAACAGCACATTAGGGCAACTGCGCTTACACCCTACTGCAAGGTGCCCAAGGGCAAGGGCTCTGTTGCCTTTTTTACCACTGTATTTTTATAGAAGGTGTTCAATAAACTTTTTTTTACGTCAGATGCAAAAACATCTAATAAACCCAACCTAGCAAAGTCTACATGATAGCCCATGACCATGAAAAGCTATTCAAGGAATACAGGACGACGTCCCCTGAAGCTAAACTGTTATGTACAATGGATAGTGGGGGAGGGGGAGCCCATGAGCCGTGTTACATGTTAAAAAGTATTTGCAAACTTCAATAGCCTTTCCTTATAAATTCTTAGCAAAGAGTAAGACTAAGAGACCACCTAAGCATAATAAAGACTTATCTCACAGAAATGCTAGCAAGCATATTATGGAAGGGACACCTTCTACCACAACCACCATGCAACATTATCCTGGAAGTCCTAGCTCATGTAACTGGAGAAAAAGAAAGGTATAAATACGGAGAAAGTACTATTTTGAACCGAAAAACCTCAGCAGTAAATATATCAGGAAAAAACCCCATTAATAGTAAAATAAATAAATCCCCATAAATAAGTTTAACAAAGTATCTGCAACCACAAACAAAATTTTAAAAATTTACAGAAGGACATAAAATAAGACCCAAATAAATGAAGATGTATGTATCCCACTAACAAAACTTTTTTTGAGGAGCTTAGACAAACTGTTAATGCAGTTCTTCTGGAAGAATAAATGCACAGGAATATCAAGACCACCCTGCATGAGGCCTAAGTGGGTGGGGATGGGAGGTGGTTTGTCTGTAAAATGACCTAAATGCATGAAAATAAAGTGTTCTTTTCAACACAAGGATACAGGTATGGGGACAAATACACCACTTGGACACAACAAAGTCCAGAAATCAACTTGGGTGAAAGTATATACACACATGGGGACTTAGTTTATAATAAAGGAAGGATTTTAAATCATAAAAGGATTAACTACTTTACTATAAACTAGGAACTTTCTTAGGGCTAAATAGTAAAGGGTAACTCTAACAAAAGGGACAAGAGGGGACAGCCAACACTTTAGTGTCTGGCCAGTTACTCGAGCACACATTTCCAAGATCAGACTTGACATCTGACATTAGGAAAGACCAATAAAACCACTGCTAGTGTTGAGCCTCCCCCAAGAAATTAGATATTTCAACTACGCATCTCTGGAAGGCTAAGGCAACTAGGGCTGTAACATATTCCATTCTCACTAAAATAAGTCACTGCACTCGACGAACAGCATTCATCCTCAGTTTTCAATAAACAAGGAATCAAAACAAAGTCTTTAACAGAATGTTAGTAATCATTAAGTCATGTTTTTAAGAAACTCTGTACATTTTCTGATTAAAAATATAAAAGATAGCATTAATACTACATTCAGGTATTGCAAAATATTCAATGTAAAAACTGCAAGCCACATCCACTGATAAGTTTGTTGCAGTTACTACTAAACCTTTTAAAATCTATACGTACGTTGTTCTAACTGCAAATTAATTGCCACTGGGGTCTGTGTAGTGGTACTGATGCCATAATTTCTGTGTGCATAGGAAGTAATGAGAATATCCACACAATGGAATATAATGCAATTTTCAGAATGCAAAGCTATAGATGGAAAGCTTGAGTTTGCTATGTTTGATGAATGTAATGATTTCACGTAAGTAAAAAATATAACAATATAGTTACTTAAATGTATAGTAGCACATACAAACTAAACTGGAAGAGAACTTGCACATAAACTTGTATAAGGACTATTCATAATATAGGGAAAATCTATCAGAAAAAATAAGTGATTAATAAAACATGCTTCTGTTTCTTTTTCCATTCCTACTTAGAATGTTATTTTAATTTCACAATCAGAAAAAAAAATTGAATATAAAAATTTGGAAGTAAATTCAATTGTCATTTTGTAGAGTGTTTCCCTTTCTACATTCTTGTTACAGCTCATCAGCCCCTCACCTCCCCTGCCTGGGTCTCCATGACACGGCCTCCCTGTTTAATCTCTGATCCCTTCATCTTACCTAAGCACTCCTGAGCCATCCTTCAGTCACTATCTTGCACCCTTCTCCAGTGAGTACACTACTTAGGGGACTCACTACCTGGCATCTAGCTCCACCCCCAAACCCTCACTCACTTCACCGACAGCTAGCTGTCCCATCTGTCTCACAGCTCAAGACCAAATTTCTGCCACAGAACAAACCCATCTTCATTTCCTGGCTTGAAGCTGGGCACCCACACACCCCTCATTACTAAAGCTTCCACATCTCCCTCTGCCCTCTCTTTGGAGCAGGAATCTTAGCATGAGTAGTAGCCAAGAGCAGGTGGGGGCACAACGGGGACCAGCCCGACTCTGGGCCAGGGGAGTAAGGCCACCAATTCCCAGGGGAGGGAAAGAGAGGAGCCAAGTGGTGGGGGCCAGTAATGCAGGATCCTTCTACGTGGCTGGGCAGAGAGGGTGCTTACAGGTGTCTGGCTGTTCTTCGACCTTCAAAGAATCTGTTCTTAAATACACTAGGCATCTTATAAGCATGAAACATCTAAGTATACGGAGTAAGTTTCATCCATGACCTGGAACTTCTAGAACCACAGGACAGTGGCACTGTCAGCTGCATGACAGTGTTGCCACTGGGGTCTGTGCAGTGGTGTTGATGCAACTCTTTGGATATTTTATAACACTTCACTCCTATTCCATAAAATGAGTAGAAAATAAAGGCAGGGGTCTCACAGTTAATATAATACATAGCAAAGATGAAACGCTTGCAGCTCCTCACCACAAGTGGGGGAGATCTTTGGCCTCAATCACAGAAACCATGGGTCAGTGTTGAACTGAACAGGAAGGAACTCAATTAAAGAACAGTATCAGATGCTGGAATGTGTCTGGGACAAGAAGAGGGAAGGAAATCCTGTGACTCCACTGTTTGACCTCAGACTCCCACATCCCATCGGACACAAAAGAAACTCCACCATATTTCCTTCGGCCCCATTTCTACTTACTTACTTTGGTCCCTCATCACGATGCACCTAGATTCAGCCCCCTAACTTGTTCTACCTACCTCACTAAAAGGGGGCTGGAACTGAGAACTTTAAAGTCAGGAACTGAGGAAGTTTACTCTCTTCGTCTCTCAGGGACAGCGTGGTGTGCGGTTTCTTCTCTCTTCTTGTTCGCTCCATTCTCCTGCCTCTCTCTGCAGACCGACATTCTCTACTTCAGCATGCACACGGAGTAAGATGCTGTCCCGGCCCCAGGCCTACCTCACCTCCCAGTTCAAGTGCCCGACCCTGACAGACTCACCATTGTCAGTCTGTATCCCTTCGTTCAAACTCTCAGTCTGAAAGTGCATGCGACAGCCCGATTCCCTCTATGGCAGTGGTTCTCAAACTCAGGTAGGTGGAAGAGTTGCCTGGGGTGCTTATGAAAAACGTAGCTGCCTTTCCAAGTGGAATGACCCACGAGGTCTGTGGCTCCCCAGAAAACAAGCAATCTAACAACCACTTCAAAAGCTGTACTTTAAAAACCACTGCTCTAGGGCTTAGGTATCCAGTCTGGTCCAATCAACCACGAACAAGGTACATATGGAACAGTAAGAGCTTGGGGAGAACAATTTTATATGGGAATATGAGCCAGGAGTATATGACTGCCAACACTATCATGCAGGCCACGACCTCCACCCTCTGTTCTATTGGGCTCCTCAATCTCAACATCACGGGCTTACTCCTAACACATCTGCACAGCACTTACCACACTGCAGCAAAATCTCCTTGTTGTTGTCCATTCTTGAGGGATCTCCCCAAAAGTTTAGAAAAAGACGAAATATTATCTAGGTGTTCGGTTTTAAGGGCAGCACAAAAATGGCTCAAGACAAATAAAGCTACTTTAAAGAGAGAAAAAAAAAAATGTCTTCCAAACCAGTATGACTTATTTAACCATATTGTGATAACAACTGGCTTATCTTATTTTTAAGGGGAGGGGGCATGAAAAAGCAGGCCACCAAGCATGGTTCATCCAACCATCTGCAGGAGCAAGAGCTACTCAAATCAGACCTAACTTGGAGTTTGGGAAGGGTACAGGGGAGGGTAGATAAGGGGCTTCCAGTATCCTGGTAACCATAGCAGAGTCTGCGCTGTGACCTGATGGCTGCGTAAGCCATGTTACAGGTGGTGCTATTAAAGTTCACCCACACCCTCTTGGTTCTGATTCCATACTCACCAAGCAACCTTCTCACTATGGTTTTGCTCCCCATGTAGGACTGCCCACAGGGAGAGGATCTGATGATCACACGCAGTGTTGAGCGCCTGGGTCCCTGCTACTGTGGTCTCCTACAATGAATTAATGAACCGGAATAGAGGAAACGGGAACATCCTATCTCAAGTCATATATCAGTATGGTTTTAAGTCTCTTGAACTTCACTAGGTGTGGATTTACCACCGTTGAGTCCTGAGGTGAAGGAAGGTTTCTAAGTCTTCAACGGCTTGAGTACCATACTGGACACCCTGAGTATTCAAAGAGGCCAGGAATATACCAACCCATCCCCAGGGGCCCACGTGGGCATGCTAGCCTCTCCCCAGGCAGTATTCTACCACCAGCATAGGCACCTATCATGGTAAGCATGTTTTCTTACTCTCCTTGTAATGAGAATTCTCATTCAGTACACACTGAGGCCTGGGATGGCATCGCTCACCTCTGGAGACCCCAGTCTGGGCATGACCCTCTCTTGGATCAGGGCCAGGACCAACACTTTCTAATAGAACGAGTAAATGGGCAATCCCTGGCTATTTACTCACTTCCCCTCATCACGATCTACTGCGCCTGCTCTGAATCAGCCAGTAAGCCCTGCGGAGTCTTCCTTCTTAGCACCTCTCAAATCCACCTTCCTCACTTCCCCCGCATGATGTGACCACAGCCAAGCCACCATCTCTCACCCACACCCGAGGTGGTTTCTTCGCACTCACTATGTCCACCCTCCTTTTTCTGCACCCTATAACCAGATGATCTTTTCAAAACCATGATGAAAAACATGACTATCATGTTACTCACACAGCTGAAACACTGTAACAGCCTCCCAATGCGCTTCAGGTCAAGCCCAAATACTTACCACCGATTGAAGGCATTTCACTATGAAGCCCTAGCTTACCTCTTTCCCACCTCAGTCAGATGCTATTCAACTCTTCCCTTGCTCTAGGCATCCTGGATTTTTGGCTCCTCTCTCTGCATCCCTCAGGAACATCCCTGTCCCCTCTGCTAGGACTACTCCCCCCATGACACACACCATTCACAGTCCTTCAGGGCTCAGCTTTAATGTTCCCAACTACCTCAGGGAGGCCCTATGTGGCCTCTCCCAGATTAAGTCAGCTATCCCCAGTGAATGTTCTCGTGCAAAGGCATGAATCACACAATTATGTTTTCCACGTCTTTAGCTCCCCAAAAGACTATAAACTCCATGAAAACATTTCTTTTCCTATTGGAGCCATGTTCCCACTACCTGGCACAAAGTGTATACTCCATCAACAATGGCAGATAAGTCAATGAATCACCCACGCTTCTTTGGCCACCTAACAAGGGAGAAAGAGTTGGCCTGAAGGAGTAGCTGAGTTTTGAAAAAAGAGGAAGGACACCAAAAAGGATGGTGTGAGGCCAACGAGGAGCATTTCTGTGAATATCCAACCCACCAGGAGAGCTTGTGTGTTCTCAGAAGGCACAGACAGTGCTCCAGTAGCTATGTGGAACTGTGTGCAACAGAAAATTGTCAGGGTGAGAAATGACAGTGGTCGGTTCAAGGATAGGTGTGCCTGTGAGGAGGAAGCTCAACTCACCTGGACCCAGCCACCTAGTGTTTGGACCTAGTCCCTCTTCCTTTTGCTAGTTGTCTCCAAGAAGGGTGGAGGATCAAGAAGGCAGAGCTGAAAAAGAAAAACAAAAAAACAAAAAACATGAGCTACCAAATTTATTTTGCAGTTCCTGGGTTCCTTGGGCTGGAAATGACCCCATAACGGCTCCACCTTTTTCTCCTACGATGGCAGAGATCAAGTGAGATCAGAAAGAGCACCCCTCCCAGGATGTTCCCTGGAGGTCATGGGTCAAGGGTCATGTTGCACCCTTTCCCCAAGGTTATGTCAGGGGCATTCAAGCCAATCTCTAGGCTGTTTTAAAACCTTCTCTGGGGCTCTCGATTAAGGTATTAATTCAAGAACCCAATTTGCCACTGATTAGCTCTGTGGCACTGGCCATCCCTATATCAGGACCTCCATGATATCATCACCTTTAGATAGTGGTATCATTATTTAATCACATGTAATATTTTAGGGCTTATCAACACGCTCCCAGTAGACTAACACCACGTACATAATTCAAGTCCCACAGTGCCTCAGAGTATGTGTTCAATCGATTACAGACTCCTGCTGGAAACAGCTTCACGATTACAGCTCTGGTTCCAGGAGACAGGAGTAGGTGAGGTTAAAGAGTTTATTTATCGAAAACGATTAGACATTTATTGATGTTCAACAAATGTCATTAGTTGTCATCGTTAATGCTACAGTCACTGGCAAATGTATGCTTTCACGCCGCACTAGCTGGGAAGTAGGAATCCTGTGTGTCACTTTCCCCACCTCAAAACAGGGGGTGGGGGCAGGGACTTAAAAATCTTGGGTGGAGGCAGGACTGGGAGGCCCCACTAAAAAAAGCTAAGGTTTAAAAGCTGTGGAGGCCTGCAGCGGCTCCATGCATGCGCAGTGCGCTCCCCAGGCCACCCTCCTGCCTGCCTGTACCTGGGCAGCCCCTTGGGCCACCTCCCAGCCTCCCCCAGCTTACTTAACAAGGCCTGCCCCCCAAGACCACCCACGGCTCCAAACTCTATTTCACAGGCTGCAGAGTTTTGCCTAAAATCCCTTCAGCCTCCAGAGCTTCCAAATTACCCAGACCCCAAATGTTACACCCACAGCCTACCTAGTCTGTTTTCTCAATTAAAATCCCACTCTTCCCAAAATCTCTTAAAATTCCCGAATTTTGGGCTTTGGACCCCACTTTTCTCCTCATTGACCCCAGAGCTGCACGTTAGAATCCGTCGCCCTCCATCCTTCGAATCTACTAAAACCCTGGACTTGGACCCACTTTTCTCTCATTGATCCCAGAGCTGCGCAGTCGAGCCATCCTCCCCTCTCCTCCCCTCTTTAATATTAATAGATAATATTAAATCTATTAATATCAAACCCTGGATTTTGGACCTGCTTTTCTCTCACTGACTGATGGGAGCAGCCAAGCCTCCCTCCCGGCACTGGGCTCTGGCGCCCCCTGCTGGAAGCCCAGCGCCACCAGCCCCATCTGCGCAGCCGCACAAGGTAGCTGCCGCGCTCAGGCAGGGTGGGGCGGGGCTCGGTGAGCGCACCCGCGCAGCTTGCTGTCACTCAAGACAGCTGCAGCACAGCCCATGGCACAGAATGAATGAACAGGACTGTGCAGCCCCGCCTACCTACAAAGCCACTCAACCCCGCTGTCATTCAAATGGCGCCTGCGCAGTGCCCCTCTGCTTCGCCCATCAGCCAACACACTTAGTAGTAGGGTGGGTGGGGCTCGGACCCACCCTCAACAGCCAGCCCAGCTGTCATTCAAGATGGCGCCTGCGCAGTGCACCTCTGCTGCCCCCGTCGGCCAAAACACTTAGTGCTAGGGTGGGCGGGGCTCGGGACCCCCTCACCAGCCAGCCCAGCTGTCATTCAAGATGGCGCCTGCGCAGTGCACCTCTGCTGCCCCCATCGGCCAGAACTTAGTGCTAGGGTGGGCGGGGCTCGGGCTCACCGTCACCAGCCAAACCAGCTGTCATTCAAGATGGCACCAGTACAGTGCACTTAGGCTGAGACCCTTTGCCCAACACACGCAGCACTAGAGTGAATGGTGCTTTACACCCTTGTCAGTCACTTAGGTCCCTGCTCCCGCATCTCCACTGTCATCCAAGATGGCGCCTGTGCAGGAAACCTCAGGTGCCCCCCTTCGGCCAGCACAGACAGTGCTCAGGCAGACGGGGCTCTGCAGCCTCTGTCACTCAGGACAAAACAGCCCTTCCCATGGGCCCACCCCCTGCCACCAGCCCAGCTGTCATTCAAGATCGTGCCTGCACAGTAAACCTCAGGCGCCCCCCTCTCGGGCGAACAGGCAGCGCTCGGATAGGCGGGGCTCTGTGGCTTCTGTCAGTCACTCGGGACAAGACAGCCCTCCTCATGGGCCTGCCCCTTCGGCCAGCCCAGCTGTCATTCAAGATGGCGCCTGCGCAGTAAACCTCAGGTACCGCCCTTCGGCCAACAGAGTCTGGGCAGGTTGCTGCGGCCCCCTTTAGCCACTCCGGACAAGACAGCCCCTCCCTGGGGCCCGCCCCTGCAGCCAGCCCAGCTGTCATTCAGGATCGCGCCTGCGCAACACGGCCTTGGCTGCCCACTACCGGCCAAAGATGGCGCCAGGGTGGGTGGGCCCTGCAGCCCTCATCAGTCATTCAA
>VBSM01003212.1:11457654-11472756 GCA_008086735.1 Cheirogaleus medius
GGGGGGGTGGGCGGAGGTGCAGCCCCCAAACAAAGAAATGGGGGTGAAATGGAGAAAAGCCCATGACTGATGCTCAAACGCAAAACCACTGAAGAAAAAAAGGCAAATCAACACATTTGTCTAAATGAAAAAAATGAAAATCTCGCAGGCAAAAATATATACATTGAGATCTAAAGAGGAATGACAAACGGAGAAGACTTTTTCTGCTTGGGACACATGAAGGACACCAGGTTAATTTCCTTAATAAATGAAGAGCTCTTGGAAACCAACAAGATAAAGACCAAAGCATGCCAGAAAGATGGGCAAAGGGGAGGAAACTGACAATTCATAGGAAAATACAAAAGCCAGGGAGACCTATGGAAGAAAAACCACGACCTGACTTCCTTTGCATAGAAAAACCAAACCCAAAACACCGGGTAAATGTGGTTTATGTGAGCGGGCAGTCTCCCACGCTACTAGGCTGTTAACTACCAGCCTTCCACACAGCCCTTCCACTGGCAAATCCACTGCATTACCATTTAGTAAGACAGCAAGAAATTGAAAGATGATTAATGTGTAAATAAGCGACTCTGGCTCTGATATAAGGAAATCCTGTGTAACCTGGGAAAATAATGAAGTAGAACTATATGGGACTATTAAGGACCAATGTCTCAATAATTTAGTGAAATATCCAAGTTGCTGAAGTTTGTAGAAACAAACTGGTAAGTGCTTTTCTCATCTGTTTGTTAAGGATAAACACAAATGCAGATAAAACTTCTAGAAAGGTATGCAAGAAATTGTTAACTGGTTACCTCTACGGAAAAGGAGTGGAGGGGGAGGTGAAGGAGGGATTTTTTTCCCCTTCTCCCATCTATAATGTGAATTTCCTTGGCAGAAATGCATATTTCTTCCCTGATAGTAAAATCAATAAATTATTAAAAGTTCATTAATGTAACCTTTGCTCCAACTATTCTACTCTCAAATAACTAAAGCAAAAGAAATACACAGAGATGTGCAAACAATTATACACAAGGATATTCATAGATCATCATTTTTATTATCAAAAATATACTCTGCAGAAAACAATTAAACTGTATTCTGGTAAATACACACACTGCAATTTAATGTAGCCAATAAAAATATTGTGTGGTTTTAATTTTAAAGGAAAAAATTATAAGATGCAGTTAATTGCAAAAAGGAGTTACCTAAAAACATATAGACTATAATACTCAAAATTAGATTTTATATTTATGCTTAAGGAGTTATCAGTGGTTGCTTGCTACATTGAGAAGCTGCAGGCTTGGGATTGGGTATGTGTTTTAAACTCCCCAGACCACCAACAATCTCTTCTTGCCCAGCAGTGCCACATAAACATAAACTATGAATGAAAATACTGTGCTTGCTATGCAAATATAACTTCAAAACAAGTTCCCCAGCAGGACTACAGATGGTGATGTGGTGCTACCCTTACTTAGGTCAAAGACTTTCAAATCTGGCTACTCCTTAGGCTCAGAGAGCTGTTAAACAACACGGATGCCCAGGATCTTTGTTTTGGAGGTCCCCAGGAATCCTAACGTCTGGCTAAAGATTTGGAGGTGATTTTAACATATTCTAAGGACCCCAGCCCTTTCTCTCCTCAAAGGCCAGTTTCTGTCTGATCCTGGATCGTTCATTTCCATCAGACACCAGACACCACAAACTCCCAGAGCTCTTGTAGCTACCACCCCTTTTCTCAGCACACCCCACTGCCCCCAGAAAATACCTCTTCATAGAGTAGTCTACTGTCACCAATTCAACATCTAACTGCATATTCTCTCCTGCTAACATATTTTGCTTGAAATTTCAGCAATTCCCTATGTGGCTAAGACACTTGCTCTTAATTCACCTGATCTCTCAGTAACAGTCAACATCCTTATTAAAACAAACAAAATCTCACACTATCTTCTCTTATTTCAGGTGACACTACATGGTCCGGGTTTGCTCCCTACGTCAATGATCTCTTCTCTGTAATAACTGGCTTCTGCTGCTCAACCTCTATATACTGGAGGAGCTTGCTCAGAACTCAGTCACTAGTATTCTCTGTCAACTGTCACTCCTGGGGTAGCACCCTCACCTAATCACATCTTTTAAATGCCACCTATACCCCAGTAGCTCCCAAATTCCAGTCCTCTGCAACAGAACTCTACACATAAGTCCAGTCTCAAATATCCAACTGTCTGCTTAGAAGCTGACTATTCCACTTGGATGTCTAAGAGGCAACTCAAAGCACTTAAAACAAATATTTTCCCTTTCTCGATTTCTGTAAACAGCAATAACTCCTGCAGGCAAGAATCTCACAATTGTTCGTTCCTTTTTTCCTTACCACCAACATCCAATTTATCAGCAAGTCCTGCTGACTCTACATCCAAGACATATCCCAAATTTGACTTATGCTTTCCCTTTCCATGGTAGTTATAATTACCATTATCTCCCTGAGACAACCTTCTTCCACTCCAAATCCCTCCCTCCAATATTCTACACACCACATTGAGGGTGATCTTTCAAAGCAAATAAGATATCAGATTCCAGCTTGAATGACCTCTTGCCCCCAGAACCCAACCACATTTACAATAAAATCCAAACTCCATACCATACACAAAGTTAGATGAGCCCTAGTTATCTCATCTTGGAGAAGTATTAAATATTGGTGCTGTAAAATTTCATTATCTTTTCCTTCCCAGAATTCTGCTTTTTATATCTTACTTAAGAAATCCCAGGGCTGGGTGCGGTGGCTCATGCCTATAATCCTAGCACTCTGGGAGGCTGAGGCTGGTGGATCGTTTGAGCTCAGGAGTTCGAGACCAGCCTGAGCAAGAGTGAGACCCCATCTCTACCAAAAATAGAAAGAAGTTAATTGGACAGCTAAAAATATATAGAAAAAATTAGTCGGGCATGGTGGCGTATGCCTGTAGTCCCAGCTACTTGGGAGGCTGAGGTAGAAGGATTGCTTGAGCCCAGGAGTTTGAGGTTGCTCTGAGCTACGCTAACGCCATGGCACTCTAGCCGGGGCAACAAAGTGAGACTGTCTCAAAAAAAAAACAAAAAAAACCAGAAACCCCTCCCCATGCTGAGGTCATATATTCTAATAGCTGTAAATTTTAGTTTTTTACAGTTATTTCTGTATATGTTCTGTGGTAGGGATCTAATTTTTTCCCTGACATTGTATCATGTTTCTGTATATGAGTGGACCTGTTCTTGAACTCTCTAGTGTGTCTCGTTGGTACAGTTGTCTATCTCTGTGCATTAACGCACCATATTAATCATTATAGCTTTATTATATCTTGGTATCTGAAAGGACAACTGCCTTACCTTGTTTTTCAAAAGTATTTTCTTTCAAATGATTTTCAGAATTAGCTTGTAAAGTTGAATGATATATTCTATTGGGATTTCAACTGACTTTTAATTAAATCCAGGCAGCGATTTAGAGAAAACTGAAAAAGTTGTGATGTCAAGACCTCTTACATTTGACCATGGTCTACGGCACTATTTATTCATGTCTCCTATGTCAATCAACAATGTAATATTTTTTTTCCTGTAAAGGTCCTATTTGAGTTTAGGAGGTCCTTTTTCCTATTAATTGTGTAATTGGTTACTTCTAATTTGTTTTTTTTTTTTAATAATTTCAGATTTACAGAAAAGTTGCAAAGATAATACAAAAATTCCTCACCCACTTTCCCCTGATGTTAACATCTTACATAACCTTGGTACACTGTCTAAAGAAGAAATTAATATTAGCAGAAAATATTAATTAAACTACAGACTTTGCTTAAATTTCTCCATTTTTCCCTTAATGTCTTCCTTCTGTCTCAGGATCCCATTCAAGATACTGCATTACATTTAGTGATTACATCTCCTTAGTTTCCCCTACACTGCGACAGCTTCTCAGTGTTCCTTTTATTTTATTTTTTTAATGGCATTGACAGTTTTTGAAGCATACTAGTATTTTGTAGAATGCTGCTCAATTTGAGTTTGATATTTTCCATGACTTGACTTAATGAGTTTCTGAGAATGATCTGCTATTGCTTTTAATATGCTGATTCGTATCCAGCGAACTTGCTGACCTCTCCTTAGTTCTAAGTTTGTCTCTAGATTTTCCTAGATTTTTAAAATGTTAACATTGTCATTCATAACTTTTTTGCTTTCATTGACAATCCTGTCTCATTTCATTATCATAATGCATTGGCTAAGATCTCTATGGTATTATGGAACAAGTCTTGCCCTAGGCTTGAAAGGGGATACTCTTAACTTTACTATCAAATAAAAATGTTGATTGCAGGCTTTTTTGTAGAGCCTCTTTTAAGCAAATTTCCTCAAAATTCAGTTTTGTTTTATTTGTTTGTTTTTTGAGACAGAGTCTCACTTTGTTGCTCGGGCTAGAGTACCGTGGCGTCAGCCTAGCTCACAGCAACCTCAAACTCCTGGGCTCAAGATATCCTCTTGCCTTAGTCTCCTGAGTTGCTGGGATTACAGGCTCGAGCCACCACGACCAGCTAATTTTTTGTTTCTATTTTTAGTTCACTGGCTAATTTTTCTATTTTTAGTAGAGACGGGGTCTCGCTCTTCCTCAGGCTGGTCTCAAACTCCTGACCTCAAGTGATCCTCCCGCCTCGGCCTCCCAGAGTGCTAGGATTACAGGTGTGAGCCACCATGCCTGGCCCAAACTCTAGTTTTTAAAAACTTTTATCAGGAATAAGTTTAATTTTATATAATGACTTTTCTGCATCTATTGAGATTATATTTTACTATTTCATATCATTTGATAATGTGGTGAATAAGACAGATTTTCTGATGTTGAAATATGTTCACATTCCTAAGCCCTACTTGGTTATGATTATGAGGGTATGATTTATATACACATGCAGCTGGATACTATTAGCTTATATTTTGCCTTTCTTTTCACATCTAAGGTGATCCTTTTTTTTACACTATCCTTGTCTAGTTTTGGTGTCAAGGTTATACTAGCCTCATAAAATGCCTTGGATTGTTATTTCACTTCTTATATTCTCTACAACAGTTTATAATCTTTTCTCCATTGGTAATTATATCCCCTTTTCTATTACTAATATTAAACTATTCTTATTATATCAATTTTGTTAAAAATTTGACAACTGGTCTTTTTTGATGTTGTTGACCATATTCTTTCTTCTTTTCCATTTAATTCATTTCTGTTCTTTATTTCCTTCCTACTTATTTGAGTTTCTCTTCCCACTTATTTGAGTTTCTCTTCCTAGCTTCTTGAGTTGCATATTTAACTCATTTATTTTTAACCTTTCCATTTGTGGCTATAAATTTCCGTCCCAGTACCATTTGAAATGCATTCCATATACCTCATTGTTGTTCTATAATTCCCCATTGTTTCCATTATATTTCCTCTTAGTGACATTAAGGAATATGTTTAAGGTTCAAAGTTCTTTGACAAAAGTACCTTTTGGATATAGATGTCTAAATTAACTGCATTATATTCAAATAACATGGCCTAAATGTTATTATTTGTTAAAGCATTCTTTGTTATCTTAGCATATGGTCAATTTTAATCGCTCAACATGTTAGAAAAGAATGAATATTCTCTAATTGTTAGGCATCAATTTATACTTATGATCATATGATCAAGCTTGTATACTGTGTTTATATTTTCAGTATTTTTACTATTTTGTCTTCTTGATCTATTTGTTCTAGTTACAATAATAATCTCCCAATATGCCTATGGTTTTATCCATTGCTCTTTGTAATTCTTTTAGTTTTTGCTTTATATACATCAAGGCCATGTTTTTAGGTGCAAACAAATCCGTGATTTCCTGTTAAGAAGCATAGGTTAATCTGTTTACATTTTTAATTACTGATATATTTGTTTGTTTAACATGCCTTATCCTTTGCTCCTTATTTTCTCCTTTCCTGTACTCTACTGAGTTGATCAAGTTTGCTTTACTCCCCTTTTTTCCCTCTGTTTATTTGGAAGCTTTCAGTTTTATTTCAGTTACTTCCTTGCCTATCTTTAAATTCCTGTTTATACATAAACATTTTTTTTAACAGAGTATAAAACTCCTGGCACATCTTAGCAATTAACTGAATTTCCTATTCCCACCTTCCTTATTATTTAGAATTTTAGTTATACCTTTTCTTGAACCAAAAAAAAATAAAACACCATTTTTACAGTCAGTGATTATATTTACTGACATTTTGATAATTTATTCACTCATTCTGGTTTCTTGAATCTTACTCCTTCCCTACATTTTATTCTCACTGCAGTAAATCTTTAAATAAGTCTTTCATTTAGTGTATAAGGTGGTTTATCTATTGTATTTCTAAAAATGTCTTTATAAGACATACTTTTTAATGAGAGAGATGTGCAACGTTTGGGGGATGGTCACGCTTGAAGCTCTGCCTCGAGAGGGGAGGGGGGCATGGGCAATATACGTAACCGTAATATTTGTACCCCCATAATATGCTGAAATAAAAAATCAAAAAATTAAAAAAAAAGACACATACTATTTTTTGTGGTAAGAACATTTAGGATCTATTCTCTTAGCAATTTTCAAGTATATACTACATTGTTAACTATAGTCACCATGCTGTACAGATCTCTAGAACTTCTTTATCCTAACTGTACCCCTTGCCCAACATCAGCCCATCTCCTCCCAGCCCCTAACCGCCACCATTATACTCTCTGCTTCTATGCATTCGACTTCTTTAGGTTCCACGTAAGGAGATCATGCAGTATTTGTCTGTATTTTGGCTAATTTCGCTTAAAATAATATCCTCCAAGTTCATCCATGTTGTTGCCAATGATAGTGTTCCCTTCTTTTTAAAGGCTGAATAATATTCCATTGTGTACATATATATATACAAACATTTTATTTTATCCATTCATCAATCTATGGACAACTAGGTTGATTCCATATCTTGACTAATGTGAAAAATGCTGTCAAGGACATGGAAGTGCATACTGATTTCATTTCCTTTGGATATATACTCAGAAATGGGATTGCTGGATCATATGGTAGTTTTTAGTTTTTTGAGGAACTTCCATATTGTTTCCCACAGTGGCTGTACTAATTTACATTCACACCAACAGTGTACAAGGGTTCCCTTTCTCCACATCCTCACCAACACTTATCTTCTATTTCTTTGATAACAGCCATTCTAAGAGGTGTGAGGTGATAGCTCATTGTGGCTTTAATATGCATTTCCCTGATGATTAGTGATGTTCTGCATTACTACATATACCTGTTGGCTATTTGTATGTCTTCTTTTGAGAAATATCTTTTCAGGTCTTTTGCCCATTTTTAAATCAGATTGTTTGTTTTCTTGCTATTAAGTTGTCTGAGTTACTTATATATTTTATATATTAACCTCTATATGAGATAGGACTAATAGTTTGCAAGTGTTTTCTCCCATTTCATAGGTGGTCTCTTCATTCTGTTGATTGTTTCTTTTGCTGTGCAGAAGCTTTTTAATTTGATATAATACCATTTATCTATTTTTGCTTTTATTACCTGTACTTTTGAAGTCTTATCCAAAAAATTATTGCCCAGATCGATGTCAAGAATTTTTTCCTATGTTTTCTCCCTGTAGTTTACAGTTTCAGGTCTTATGTTTAAGTCTTCAATCCACTTTGAGTTGATTTTAGTATACGGGGTGATATAAGAATTCAATCTCACTCTTCTGCATGTAGATATTCAGTTTCCCCAACCCATTTATTGAAGAAAATGTCCTTTCCTCATTTTGTGTTTCAGGCACTTTTGTGAAAAATTAATTGACCATAAATGCATGGATTTATTTCTGGTCTCTCTATTCTGTTCCGTTGGTCTATATATCTGTTTTTATTACTGTAGCTTTGTAGATTTTGAAATCAGATAGTCTGATGCCTCCAGCTTTTCTTTTTGCTCAAGACTTCTTTGGTTATTCAGGGTATTCTGTGGTTCCATATGAGTTTTAAAAGTATTTTTTTTCTATTTCTGTAAAAAATGTCATTGAACTTTTGATAGAGATTACACTGAATCGACAGATGGCTTTGTGTTATGAACTTTTAACAATACTAATCCTTCCAATCCATGAACATGAGGTATCTTTCCATTTATTTGTGTCTTCTTCAGTTTCTATCATCAGTGTTTTACAGTTTTCAGTGTACAGGTCTTTCATCTTCTTGGTTAAATTTATTCCTAAATATTTTTTATGGTATTGTAAATGGGATTGTTTTCTTGATTTCTTTTTTTTTGATAGTTCATCAGTAGTGCATAGAATATTGATTTCTATATGTTGATTTTGTAACCTGCAACTTGATTGAAACCTGAAAATTCCCAATCTATAGTGGTAGGTATAAGCCACATAAGCAAAAGTTCTTTGGAGGCCTCAGTCATTTTTAAGAGTGTAAATAGGCTTGAGACCAAGAAGTTTGAGAACCACTGCTCTGTAATAAATCCATAATAGACTGGGATATTTGGGTGGGTATGGATGGAAGTCTGTCTTTTTCACTATTATGATCCAAGGCTTAGAACAAAGCCTAATACATAGAAGTCTCTCGATAAATGCTTATTCAGCCATTCTTTCAATCGATATTTGGATGCTTACTATGTATAAGACTCAATGCTAAAAAAAAAAAAAAAGACTCAATGCTAGACCAGGTTCATGGTTCACTGTAAGTAAAATTGAAATGGCCCCCATCCTAATTCATTTATTTAATAAATACGTCTTTGTTGGAGTTTCAGTCTAGTTGGGGAGAGATATTCAACAAAATCAACCTTTAAAGAATATGGTGAATGCTTTGAAGAAAAAACCAAGATGCTGAAAGGAAAATGGTTGTGTTTGTATGGCAGATAAAAAAAGTAGTCAGGGAAGGCTTCTCTGAGGAAGAGAAGCTAAGACTAAATTTTGAAAAGAGCTATCCCTGGGAAGAGCAAGGGGAAGAACATTCCAGACAGACAAAACAGCAATGTACAAATACCATAAAAGAAAAAAACAGAAAATATACCTGAATAGCTGGAGGATAGTGATGGACAAAAAATGAGGCGTCATAAGTATGTAAGAGCCAACATTTTAGGAACTGCAGGCCAAGATAAAGATCTTGAATCTAATCCTAAATGTGATGGGGGGCCGTCAATAACTTTTAAATAAGGTCTGACAAAATCCATTGTAAGATGATTCATGTTGCTCTGTCGAGAACAAAGAGACTAGAGATAGGTAAGAGCGGAAGCAAAAACACCAGTTAGGAGGCAGCAGTCTAGGCAAAGGATGACAGGATTCTGAACTAGCATGGCGGCAGTAGAGATAGAAGTGAACAAATATAAAATATACAGTGTACTTTGGAGACAAAATAGACAAATCTTGCCAATGATCTGTGTATGTGTGGCAAAGAAAAAAGGCATCAGAAATGATTCCCATGTTTCTGGTTTGGGCAAGTGGGTAGATGGAAATGTTATTTAGTGAGTCTTTCAGACACAGGTTTGGGCAGGGGAAGAGCATAAAATCAAGACCTGTCTGGGATATGTAACATTTAAGATGCTTATATTAAACCAAGTGGAGATGTTGAGTAGGGATTCTGAAGAGGTCTCTGCTAGAGCTCAGGAAGTCCTCCCCAAAGAGTTAATTTGTTTTAGGAATAGTCAGATTAAAACAGACATTACTTTCCAAAATAAAAAAAGAAACTAATTCCTCAGTATTTAGGATTCTTGTGTATATATATATTCAGTGCTGGATATAGGTAAATATCTTTGTATACAAATTTGTATATAGTTCCTCAGTAATGCAAACTAACAAATTTTCCTTAAGGAAGACTTTCTTTTATTTTTTAAGCCTCTCAAGGAGTTTCAGGACAATATAAAGCCAAACATTCATATTAAAGGCAATCAACTCTTTCCCCAAAGCTGCTCCTAAGTCCAAATATTAAAAGAACAGCTCCTAAAAGCAATTAATTACATATAAGATTAAAGATAGGCAAAGTACCACCCCATCATGAATCAGATGTTAAAAGGAAAATATGTCACGTCTAGTAGAGGGCATTAAGGTTTAGAACTAAAGTTCAACTCATATGTCTCTGTCCAAAAAGGCACTGGGCACCATTTCTCATAGGAGAGTAAAACATTCAGAAGTCAAGCCATAACATAGTAACCAAAGTTCTTTACTTATTTAGAAAATGCAGAGTTATTCATCCACTTTTGTTCAAGTTGGTTTACCAGCCATAAAGCTCTAATCCTTAAATGGCAGATAGATGTTCATTTATTCAACCACTCAATAAACAGGTGTTGGGAATCAACTACATCCAGACACAAGGGATACAATGATAAACAAAGGAAACATAGTCTCTGCCTTCATGGGGCTTACAGCCCATGGATAAAGCCAAACAATCAAACCACCACACAAGTAACATGAACTAACAAGCAGTAAATGTGATGAAAGATACACTGTGCTATAAAGCAAACACCAGAGAGCCCGACCTGGTCCACGTAGCGAGGGAAGACATTCCACGTTTAGTTAACAAGGTACACAAGGGCTACGGGGCAAACAGGAATATGGATGGAGACCTGTGTCGCTAGACTACAGACTGGCATAAGATAAAAGATAGAGAAGTCGAGAGGACTCAGACCTTGCAGGATCCTGTAAGCCTGTCCAGGACTGGAGATCCCAGACAACCACAACCTCTCTAGCACACTACAGGAATTCCTCCTAGGTGAGAACAGCACACAAATCTCACCCAGCTCCCTGGAAAAAATGGCATTATTTCTACCCACACTCACATGTCAATGCTTCAGGACATGACCAGAATGGTAAGAGGGGTCCTCCGGCTTCCACAGTGCAGATCATCAGGCCGTTTCCGGTAGAGAAAATGCACTCTTACCTGGCTGGTTTTAAAGGTCTGCCACAAGATAAATCTAAGGGGAATAGAGAAAATCATAGAGACAGAAGTAAAACACGAATCAGAAAGCATAAAAACAGCTGGAGATAAGATATATAGATTTTACAAATTCTAACAAAAACCAAAATGTTCATAAAGAGGGAACTGGTTGAATAAATTATGGCACATAGATTAAACAGAAAATTCCACAGTCATAAAAAAGGATGCAAAAACTCTTATGGAATGATCTCCAAGATACACTGTTAAATGAAAAGCCAAGGTGTTGAACAGTGAACACAGTATCTTTCATTTATTAAATAAAAAGAGAGACATACATATATGCATATTTGCTTCTGTATGCATGGCATATCTTTGGAAAGATATTCACAAAACTAATGACACTGGTTGACTACAGGAAG
This sequence comes from Cheirogaleus medius, assembly GCA_008086735.1. Classification (NCBI taxonomy): domain Eukaryota; kingdom Metazoa; phylum Chordata; class Mammalia; order Primates; family Cheirogaleidae; genus Cheirogaleus; species Cheirogaleus medius. The sequence continues at coordinate 11,468,920 of VBSM01003212.1, forward strand.
GGAAACTTGTGGCTAAGAGATGGGAAGTGGGAAGAAAATTTTCACTGTATACCCTTTTCTCCTTTTTGAATTTTGTGCCACACAAATATATTACCTATTAAAAATTAAAGAAAACAAGTTAATATTCAATATGATTTTAGACTAATACATATGAAAATTTTAACAAAAAGGAACATTTTCAAAGAAAATAAAAATTACCAAATCTGTCTACCAAAGGACTAGGAAGGGAAAAAAAAGGTAGGAAATGTCTTCTTACAATGGCTTCCTGTGTGTTAAAACATTCCAGTGCATTTTAATAACCTAGCACCCCCCAGGCTTCACGAGATAATACTTAATTTATTGAGCATTTTCTGTGTACTAGATACTGTATCAGGCATTACATGTATTTACAGCTCATGCTCACAATTCCTTTGAGACAGATGTCCTCTCCTCACCACCTCTATTTTACATATAAGGAAACTGAAGCTTATGGTCTCACTCAAAAGTTGCATGCCTAGTGACTCCAGAGGTTAGACTCTTCAACCACAATGCTATGTGATTCTATGTTAATAAACTGGAAAACCTTAAAGAAAGGCATCATTTTCTAGAAAAACAGCAATTACTTGAAATCTCAGTTTAACTGGAAGTGTCCTTCAAAGCCCAAGAAACAAATTATTCTTAATTTGCACAAACTGTTCTAGGTCATTTAGAAAACAAAAAAAAACAAAAAACAGAAGGCTTGCCAATTCATTGAACTAAATTAGAAGAGTAGCTTTCAAGAACAAATTTCTTAACATGAAAATGTGTTACAAGAATAGCTATCGTGTATGGGGCACTCACTGTGTGCCAGGCACTGGGTTAAAGTGCTTTGAAGAAGATGTAGGTGCCACTTGGGAAAAGGTCTGGCAGTTCTTCACGAGGTTAAACATAGTTACCACATGATCCAGCAATTCTGCTCCTAGGTGAAATGAAAACACATGTCCAAACAAAAACTTGTACACAGATGTTCACAGCAGCATTACTCATAATGAGCAAAAAGTGGAAACCCAAATTCCCATCAGCTGATAAATTGATAAACCTGATGTATTGACACAACAGAATATTATTTGACAATATAAAAGAACGAAATACTGATACATACATGGATGAACTTCGAAAACATTATACTAAGTGAAACAAGGCAGTCACAAAAGCCCACATATTGTGTGATTCTATTGATATGAAATGTCTAGAGTAGGCAAATCTATAGACAGGAAATAGATTAATGGTTGTCTCAGATGGCGGTGGAAGGGCATGGGGAGTGAGGATTTTTTAGGGTAATGAAAATATTCTTAAATTGATTACAGTGATGGCTGTACAAGTCTGTTGTACTAAACACAATTGTACATTTTAAATGGGTGAATTGTATAGTATCTGAATATCTTCATAAAGCTGCTATTAAATATATATATATATCAACCTTAATGAGACTTAAACTGATATACTTGTTTTATACATGAGAAATCTGCAGCTCAGAGAGGATGTTATCTGCTCATGGTCATAATCGAATTAGTTGAGAAAAACGAGGATTCAAATTTAGGTCTTTCTGCTTATTACCTCCCAACACAATCCCATGCAAATACACTGAAAAGCTTCAAGAAATGCCCTCCTCCCTTTTTTTTTGAGAAAACATAAACTGAGGACTAACAGGTGCATGAGGGCAGCCTCCTAAAAACAAATAATTCCTATACTGGTTGAGAATCACAAATCTGAAAAAAATCCAAAATCAAAACATTTCTGATGCCAAACATTTCTTATACTCAACCAGTAATGCTATTAAGCATTTCAAACCTAGAATAAGAGGGAAGGCTGCCCCTTTTAGAAGCTAGCAAATGGCTTTCAATCTCAAATGGGTCTTACTTCAAGAGTTCCCTGGAGAATAAAAAAATAGCTATCGTTTATTAAATTTGTACACTGAATGAGGCCCGGCACCAAGCACTTTATGTGAATTATTATGTTTAATTATCATAACAACTCTATGAGAGATGTGGTTATTATCCAGGTTTTATAAATGAGAGGTGAGCCTTGAGAGGTTAGTATCTTTTCCCAGGTATAAGCTAATGGGTGGCAGAGCTAGGAATCAAACCCAAAACTGTCAGACTCCTGAGCCTGAACTCTCAACTACTACTGGATACGTTTCTAGGCTATTAAATTTGAAAGTCATAATGAAATGGATCATTCTTGAAAGGAAGGCTGATAATAAAAACTTGGCAAATGTCAAGGGAGTGCTTTCCTCAAAAAATGCTCTAAGCACTTGCCATTTATGGGCAACTTTCTTCCCACTTCCAAGGAACAAATAATTCCTAAGCTTTATAAATTGTACCAATTCAGTGAAGAAAGGCAAAAGTCTTTCATTTGAACAACGCAGCACAGGGATTTTCAACCCCAAATATTTTGAAATAATAACAGCTAATATTAATAGAGAATTTATAAGTGCCAGGAATGTTTCTAAGCACTTTATAAATGTTGACAACTGTCTAAGGTAGGTACTATTAATAATCCTAATTTTACAGATGAGGAAAGGGAGGCACAGAGAGGGTAGATGATGGGCACCAAATTATTGCTAGTAAGTGGCTAGGATTAAAACCCAGGTCATTTAGCTCTACCTTCCAGCACTTATTATATTTGACTGCCTCTTAAATAATGTGATATAGCTAATATGTGATTCACTGGCCTCCCAGCACTGTGCCAGACCCTTCATATGTACTGTCACAACCTAACAACTAAAGAGTAGATATGTTTACTGCCTGTTCGCAAGAACATGAGGCTCAGAATGGTGCGGTAATTTGCCCAAATATACCCAATTAATACATATCAGCATCAAGACTTAAACTCATGTCTTTCTGACTCCAGATCACACTAATAGTCACTATATCATGAACTTCTAAGGTAGGAGTCAGCAAACTACAGCCTGCAAGCTAAATCCAGTCTGCTGTATTTTTATACAGTCCACATAGCCCACATATAAAATGGTTGATTCAAAAATGGTTAAATGGTTGAAGAAAATCAAAAGAATATTTTGTAACATGAGAAAATCAAATGAAATGCAAATTTCAATGTTCACAAATAAAGTTTTATTGGACACAGCCATACCCATTTGTTTACATATTATCTATGGCTGCTTTCACACTACAAGGGCAGAGTGGAGTAATTTCAACAGACACTGTGTATCCCACAAAGCCCGAAATATTTGCTCTTTGGCCCTTTGCAGAAAAAGTTTTGCTGATCCCTATTGTTATTAAATTTAAAACTCTTAGTGAAATGGAGGAGGAATGTACAAAAAGTACTCCCCAAAAAGGAAGAAAAAGCATGGCTTTAAAGGGTGACTGGCAAAGAAATGGAAACTTCCTTCTCACTTTCAAGGAACAAATAATTGTTCTGTTCCATAAGGTGTTCCAAGGCCTAGAAAACAGTGGAGGGCTTCCCAGTTCATTTTAATTAACTGGTTCACAAAGGTTTCCAATCTCTAAGCTGTTTTAATTGGGAAGAACTCTGCATAATGAAAATAACAACAGCTGACAGTTATGGAACTTTCTCTGTGCTGCCAGATATTGTGGTAAGTAAAAGATTTCTATTTAATCCTCCCAACACAGGAAAGGTAAGATGCCATTGTTATCCAATTCCGTGGATAAAACTGAGGCCTCAGGATGTTAAGCAAATTACCTAATGCTGCAGTAGGTGCTCAGGACTCTAGCCCTTATTTTCTGCCCTCAGAGACCACACTCTTTACCACACCGTTTAATTTTAATCTAATAAATCTGCAAATAATATGGAGATACCTTAAAGCGATACAAATAGATCTACCATTTGATCCAGCAA
>VBSM01003212.1:11472856-11495152 GCA_008086735.1 Cheirogaleus medius
CCGTAATATTTGTACCCCCATAATATGCTGAAATTTAAAAAATAAATAAATAAAAAATAAATAAAATAAAATAAATCTGCAAATATTAAGGAAATGCATAATTTCCCCCAAAATACAAAGTACCAAAAGTATCAAAATAATCTTGGTGAGGTACATAAATTTCCTACTAACTCTCAAGGAGCAAATAAATAAGTGCCACAAATTGACCCGGGTCATAAAAAAGGGCTTCTCAACAAATTTTAATTCCCTAGCCCAGTGGGTTGCCATAGCACTCATTTCTTTTTTTAACCCGTCACCTCCCTCCCCAAATAAAAATCCATGCAAGATAATGATAGCTAACATGTTTAGCTAGACTATGTGCCAGACACTATTCTGAACACTTCCCATGCAATAACTCACTTCAACTACGAGCAAGTATCCCCTGCAAACTGAGACATAGGGAAGTGCAATGGTTGTTTAAAGACACACAACAAGCAAGGAGGCTGGATCCGAAGCCAAGCCAGGCAGTCAACAAAGTCAGCATCCTTAACAGACTTGCAGCTAATAAATCTGAAAACCCTAATTAAACATGCTTAATCCAGGGAAAACAGAAATTGGCAAAACTGAGCCAAACTTAAGGGGAGAAAAGGGTGCGTGGTATACCTACAGTTTTTAAACAAAGCCAAGTCTTCACAATTCACCCAGCCAAAAAGCAGTTCTGAATCATAAGTATCTTCTAAACAAGACGGGTCCAAACTCCGAATAAATGCGACAACATAGATGAATCTCAAATGCTAAGTATAAGAAGCCAGCCGCAGAAGAACACAATCTGTATGATTCCATTTCACGTACCATCCAGAAAAGTGAAATCCAAAGCGGCATAAAGTAGGTTAGTGGGTGCCTGGGGCTGGGAGCCACAACCTAATACAAATAAGCTCGAGGGAATTTGGGGGGGTTGGGGCGGTGTTTGATAGAAACCTTCTAAAAGTGGATTGCGGTGATGGTTGCACAACTCCATAAACTCACTAAGAGACACTGAGTTGTATGTACCCTGGGTACATTTCGACGTATGAAACTACATCTCAATAAAGCTGTGTTACAAGCCGCTGGATATACCAGCAACTGATTCTCATCGAAGGCAATTTCCTAGACTCTGTGCTAAGCATCTCACGGGACTTCTCTTGGTCAAATCAATACTAATAATCGGATACCAAGCACTGAGAAAACACGAATGGGAGAGTGGGCGCGTTGTGGGGAGGAGACTGCAGTAGCCATTCCTGGAAGGCGACCGGCTTTTTAAAGTCCCCGGCGGCGGCGAGGGTGGAAGGCTTTGGCAGGGCTCCGGCAGAGAAGAGACCGAGTCCGGTGACCCCGAGGTGGTGCGGTCCCCCGACTAACGCCTGCCCCGCGACGCGCTGGGCCTCGGCGCGAGGCGGGCAGCCTGGGGCGGACGGGGACCCGGGGGACGTCGGAGATGTCTCCCGCAGGGGGTGGTGGGGACGCCCACGGGCCGCAGAGGCCCCACCGCGCGAGCCCACCGACCCCGCGGACCCCAAGGGCACGCCGAAGGCCCTACCCGCGACTCGCCACAACGGCGCCCCAGGCCCCGCTTTCCTTCCCAGCTAGGCCCAAGCCACGGCATCGAGTTCCCATATCCGCCCACCCTCGTGGACTAGTCGCCCGGCTCCTCTGAAGAGGACGGTGAGTGGAGGCGTGGCCCCCATCTACCGCGTTCCGAGAGCCTCAGGTCTCTCACGTCGCACCCGACTCACGAAAGAGGAAGACTCGGGTGGGACCCAGGCACAAGCACTTCCTGGTCAGCGAGGACTGACGTGCTGCGCATGCGCCGCGGAGCCTGCCGGTGGCCGCTCAGAGCCCTGCCCTCAGGGAGCGCACCGCCGACCCGGAAGCAGTTGTAGAGCCACGGGCGGAACCTGAGCGTCCGTCCCCTGTGCCGACGGCCAGTGACCCGGAAGGGCTAGTAGCGCATCTGAACAGGTTACTTCTACATTAGGCAATGAGGTAAGCCATTGAGAATAAGTTTCAGCTTTAGAATTATAGTAAATTTCAGTGTTTAGAGTTATAATTGATCATATTTTGAATAGATTTCGTTATGGAGTGGGGAAAAGTTATGTGATGACGTGACGAGAATGCAAGCCGCGAGAGGATGGGCTCTGGCCAGTGTTCGTGCGGTATCCACCGTACCTGGAAAGGTGTTAATAATTGGCGTGGAGTGGATGCTCGGTGATTTCTCACATGACTGACTCAATGAATTCTTTGAAAACATGGGTCTGGAGCTATTGTTAAGTGAACCATGTGTTAGATTAGCTGATAAAACCAGTTTTTCATTTGTCACAAAGGAGCCTACTGTGGGAAGTAGAGTTGCTAGATTTGGCAAATAAAAAAGTACGGGATAACTCTGTCAAATTTGAATTTCATATAAACAACAAATAATTTTTTAGCATAAATAGGTCCCATTTGGAGATACTGGGCATCCTAGTGAGAAGACAACATGTTATGGTGAGGAGGGAAGATGATTTTGTTCCCCTTAGAAGAAGAACTTGAGTAGGAAAGTAAATGGTACCTGGAATTTATAAATAAGTACCTGCAAACAATTATGTAGCAGATAAGAAGGCCATGCTTGAGAAACTGTGATTTATAAAGTTTGTGCTAAGTGTTGTATTTACATCAGTCTTAATTGAAACTTCCTACACAGTAGATTATTATTCTTATTTTACAAGTGCACAAAGAGGCTCAGAGACAGGAGGTCACTTGTTCGAGTTCTCACGTTTTCACTGTCACCCCAGAAATGTTTATTGAGAACTGACTGTGTGCTGGTCTGGGATTTTGATTCCACACAATCTGCCTCCAGAACTGGAAAATTCCAGTCTCTGCCCATTCCTCAGCCTCCCTCCCCTTCCTCACTCCACCTGCAGTTTCTATGGTAACAGACTGAACCTGTGTCTGTAGCTAACAAGAGCTAAGAGCTTTTGGAGGGGAATAAGCCAGAACAATTGACAACAACCTAGCTTGGCTGGAGGATGGGAAGGACTGCCTGAAGCCCTAAAGCCTGCTGTTCCTCCATCTATGGTTTATGCAAGAATTTTGGATGTGCGGAAATCTGTTCTTGAGTGGGGTCTCTGTAGAAGAACAAAAAGTTGGCTATGTAAACCTCTGCAGACCCTGTGAAACCATAGGTTTTCAGTTCAGAAGCTGCTGCAAACACTAGTGATATTAAGTTTATGCATCCTTATCATTTGTTAATTTATTTAGTCTATTATTCTACCAGTAATTATTGGGAGGGGGGTTCTACGTGTCAGGCAGTGCTAGATCCTGAGGATATGATTACTATCGAAACAGACATGGTCTCTATCCTCCTGTTTCTTAGAGTCCAGCAGGAGAGACATTTATTTATTTGCTTATTCTTCAGTATATTCTGACCTATTATATGTGAGACATATATTTGGGTCTGAGAGATACAGAGGTGAGTTATTTAAAAATACAAACAAAAAAACACACTGTGCTGCGTAGAAATGGCCCCGGTGGAATTGAGTTCAGACATTAAATAGATAATCACAAAAACAAGAAGTATTTACTGAGCAGCCACTGTGGTGCCTGGCACTGTTTTAGGCAAGGAGACATAGCATGGAACAAAATAGACTTGGTATCTGTTCTCATAGAACTTTCATTCTGTTGGAAAAAGAGAAAATATATATAATGAATTAGTGTGTTTGGGGTTACAAGAAATGGGATATTAAACTCAAAATGACTTAAAAGGAGAATTTATTGGTCTAAGCAACTAAAAATGCCAGAGATACAGTTTGTCTTATCAGTATTTTTAATCATAATTTATATTGTTTGCAGACCTCTGTAGTTTTTCTCCCCAACACTCCTTCCTATGCTTCTTGCCACAGACACCTTCTTTTCTATGGGGAACTGGTTAGCACTTGACCCAGGTCTGCTCACTCCATTCTGTTGCCATGCCCACAGTGATTGGTGCAGGGATGGAACCATGACTCCAGAAGGGCCAGTCAGAGACTTACTTACCTGGGACTTGTCTTTGGGAATCATGGGGAATGACGTTCTCTTTGCTGGGATGCTAAACTGATCTGAAGCATGCTTGGCCATAATCCAGTTTTTTCTGCCTATCAGGGAATAAAGCAAAAGACTTACAGCATCCACTGTCTTTTTTTTTTAAGTTTATATTAAATAATGTGCTTAGCACATAGTAAACTCTCAATAAATGTTAGTCAGTGTTGTTAGTGATTTACAAAGGGGTGAGTGAGAATTCTCTGTAGGGACTGGAAGACTGTGGACCCTAATCCATGCTAATGATTAGCTGTCCCTACAAGAAGAGGAGATGAGGAAGTGAATACACCATGTGAACGTGAATATGGCCATCTACAAGCCAAAGAGAGAGGCCTCAGAAGAAACTAGCCCTGCTCACATGTTGATATTGGTCTTACAGCCTCCAGAACTGTGAAAACCATCATTTCTGTTGTCTAAGCCACCCAGTCCGTGACGCTTTGCTGTGGTAGCCGAAACAGACTACTGCCCTGCTACGTGGCTTCCCACTGCCCTTAGATCTATGCCAGGTCCCCAACCTGGGCCACATGCATCTTCGTCATCCAGCTCTTGTCTCAGGCTTCATCTCATACTCACCTCCTGGCTCTCCACACTCCAACTTTCAGTTCTTTGCGGAGCCCTCATCGTCGCTAGACTTGTCTGCACGCATTGCTCCCGTGTCCTCACTTTCTATTTGGCATTGACTGTGTTTCCAGCTTCTGTAAATTTGCTGCTTTAACATCTGCCCTAGATGTATATGCTGGACCTCGTTCTGCACAACCTGATAGTATGTCCAAGTCACCTTGCCTTGGTGTCGTCCCTCCCTCCTGACCCCTCCTCTCCCCAGCAGGAGTCCCCTTCCTGGGGCCATGTTTTGCAAATGCAAACCCACCAATCCAGAACCCACACCCAACCACTGCCTTTATGGAGTCCTCTTACTCAGGGCCACTATGCACTTGCAATAATCACCCCACAGCCAGTACCAACAACTAAGGGTCTGTTGGCTTTGCCGTTCTCTCACCAGTTTCTTCTCAACAAGCAAGCTGCTTCTGCTCCCCTCCCACTCCTGAAACAGCTCTGCTCAAAACCCACTATGTTGTTAGATGCAACCATCACTTCTCTGTCCTCAGGTTATATGGCTTCATTGTGGCAATCAACACAATTGACTTATTCCTCCTCCTTGAAAATATTTCCTTCTTGTACTTTCTTAGATATTCTACTCTCCTAATTATCCTGGCCCCACTTCTCATTCCAGCCCTCCTTCCTGAGCTGAACGTGTGCACACCCTTTGACCCAACCATTCTTATTCAAGGAGCCTAAATGACTGTATCCAAGAATGCACACTGAGCAAGGAGTGGTAACAGTTTCCAACATTGACTGAGTGCCTAGATAGGCCAGTATGTTCCATGCACGGGAATGCATAGAGATGAGCAATATAGATCTCATTTACATTTCACGGAGCTGACAGTCTAGTGGGGCCACAGTGGCCACAAAAATGAAGAATAAAAAATTTCCCACAAGCTTCGGAGAAGATGGATTGATCCACAACCAGGGAAACAGATAGCTATCAAAATTGGTTTTAAACCCTTTCAACCAATTAATGATAGTCTGCCTCAGTAAATGCGCTTTTGGAAGCCAAACAATCACTTTGCTATGGAGAGTTGAGCTCATCAAGGACGGACTCACTCTGATAAACACAACTCTGAGCGCCAACCAATCGACAGGGTTCTCACTTGAGAGACCACAGTTCTACTGCAGATGATGTCAGCCCCTTTGCGTTTCTGAAAGCCCGACAACCCCTGAACTCCATGTTGCCCCAAACTCTCTATAAAACCAGACCATTCTGTAAAGAGAAATGGCCTCATTGGCCTTATTATGGTGAGAAATAAATTCAGCGTTGTCCTTGTATCTCAGATGTTGAGTTATACTGGCTTGCTGGGGCTGCCATAAGAAAGTGCCATGGACTGAGTAGCTTAGAGAACCGAAATGTATTTTCTCACGGTTCTGGAGGGTAAAAGTCCAAGATCAAAGTGTCCGTGGGGTTGGTTCCCCCGAGGCCTGTCCCCTTGGCTTGCAGATGGCTGTCTTCTCTCTGTGTCATCACAGGGTCTTTCCTCTGTGCATGTGTGTGTCCCAATTGCCTCTTCTTATAAGATTGGATGAGAGCCTGCCCTCGTGGCCTCATTTTGACTTAATTATCTCTTTAAAGACCCCAACTTAAAATAGTCACATTCTGAAGTACTGGAGATTAGGGCTTCAACACATGAATTGTCAGGAGGGGCACAGTTCAGCCCATAATAGAGTAATCTCGTTGTGCTTTGACAAAGCCGTTGACCTGAAATTTTCATCTGGACACTGGGCCTCGTGTTAGTGCTCTAGTGAGGTTTCTAGACATAAACTCTCTCTCCTAACTGCCTTCTTTATTCTTTCCCTGCCACCAAAATCACTCTCAAATTGCCCCGCTTCTCTCCTTGCCCGATGTCCTGTGCCCGAGTCAGCTGTCCTCTTTCCCTCCATGGCTGCAGTAGCTTCCTATTGTAGCTTCCTCTCTTGTCCCCTCACAGCCATTCTCAAAACAGCCATTGGGTGAGTGTGAAACAGAAATGAAGTCTCTCCCAGCTTAAAACCCTTCCATGGCAAACTGCTGCCCTAACCACCTCACACCCATTCGGATGGCTACTATTAAAAAAAATAATAAAAAAATTAAAAAAGTGTTGACAAGGATGTGGAGAAATTGGAACACATATGCACCGTTGGGAATATAAAATGGTGCAGCTGCTGTGGAAAACCGTATGGAGGCTCCTCAAAAAATTTTTAACTAGAACTACTATATATCCAGCAATCCCACTTCCAGGTATACACTCAAACGAATTGAAAGCCGTGTTTTGAAGCATGTGCACTCACGCTCATAGCAGCATTCATCATTCACAGTAGCCAAAGAGTAGAAGCAACCTGAGTGCTTATCGAGAGATAAATGGATAAACAAAAATATATGCACATACAGTGGACTCATTCAACTTTAAAAAGGAAAGAAATTCTGATGCATGCTGCAACATGGATGAACCTCAGGGACATTATGGTCGGAAAAATAAGCCAGTCACAAAAAGACAAATTCTGTGCGACTCCACTTCTGTGAGGCACCTCAAATAGTCAGATTTATAGAGACCGAAAGTAGAATGGTGGTTGCTGGGGGCTGGGGAGAGAAAGGGATGAGGTGTTATAGTCTAACTAGGATTCAGAGTTTCAGTTTGGAAGATGAAGACGTTCTGGAAACGGATGGTGGTGATGGTTGCACAACAACGTGAGTGTACTTAATACCACTGAACAGTACATTTATCAGTCAGGTGGTAAATTTTATGTTATGTATATTTGACCACAATTAGAAAAACAAAAGTACTGTTCTAAGGACATCTTGCCTGTTTACCAGGGTCTCAAGACCCTCTGTGATCTGATTTCTATCCCAGGCATCAGCCGCATCTCTTCCTGAGCTCGTCCCAGCTCTGCACACTCCAGAAACACTGAACTAGTTTTCTAGAGGCCACACGCCCTGCCCAGTCTCTGCTTGGTCTCACATTCTCTCTTCCACGTGGTCTACTGGGTCTTCTATCACAGACTCCAGTGGAACTGCTGTGGTCACGGCCCCAGTGTCCTCCTTCCATCCAGACCCCTTGGATACTTCCCTGTCCTCGTGTTACCAGACCTCTCAGCAGCTATGAGCACCGTTAAAAGCTCTCCTCAGTAAAGAGTCTTCTCTTGACATCAAGGGACACCACGCTCTCCTGGTTTTCCTTCTTCCTTGCTGGCTGCTCCTTCTCAGCCCATTTTTCTGGTTCCTCCTCCCAGGCTGAATTTCAGAATTCACCATGGATGGGTTCTAGGTACCTTCCCTTCTCCATTTACAGTGCTCTTCTGTTTTTTTCTTTTTTTTTGAGACAGAGTCTCACTCTGTTGCCCGGGCTAGAGTGCCATGGCATCAGCCCAGCTCACAGCAACCTCAAACTCCTGGGCTCAAGCAATCCTTCTGCCTCAGCCTCCCGAGTAGCTGGGACTACAGACATGTGCCACCATGCCCGGCTAATTTTTTCTATATATTTTTAGTTGGCCAATTAATTTCTTTCTATTTTTAGTAGAGAAGGGGTCTCACTCTTGCTCAGGCTGGTCTCGAATTCCTAAACTTGAGCGATCCACCTGCTTTGGCCTCCCAGAGTGCTAGGATTACAGGCATGAGCCTCCGCACCCGGCCTACACTGCCCTTCTTAAGAGCTCAACTACACTTTTGGTTTTAAATATTATCTTTATGCCAGTGACCCCTCCCATGTTTCTCTCTGGGGTTGACTTCTTTTTATATTGTTGACTTAAAGAATATCTTATGCTAAAGTAGAAAGAATGGGGCAAGAAACCCTCCAGGGTTGATTTCTGACCCATTTCCAAACTCATCCAGCCAACACCCTCTGACGTCTTCCTGTGGAGCTCTGTCTGGCATCTCAAAATTAGCCCAGCCAAGTGGAGCCCTGGACGTCCATCCTACCCTACACATTCCTCCACCACATCCTCCCAGTATTTCCCCCAAAGAGCTGATGTATCGGGTGGGTAAGAGTCTGGAGCCAGACTGCAGGGGACCAATCCCACTTCTGTCATTTTCGAGGAAAGTTTTTACTTTTCATTTGTGAAATGGCGATAATGTATCTTCCTTGCAGTGTCACTGTGAGGTTCGGCATTCACACAAATAGAGCACTCACAACAGTGTGACAGAGTGTATCACATGTTAAGCACCTGGTAGATGTTCCCTATCATTACACCCTAAGTCAGTTGGTCCCTATTGCCTGGCTGTTGATGAGAAGAAATGAGCAAACAAAAAACCAACTGGGAGTCAATGTTGCATTCTTCTTTTTCTCTCCCTTGCCCCCAATCCAATCCATTGCCAGGTCCTGTTGGCTCCAGCTCCAAACCAGACTCCAAATCCACCTGATTCTCTCCATGGCCACTGCCACCACCCTTGTCCACATGTCATCTATGACGTGGACTCACTGTTCTCATTTCCAGTTTTGCTTCTTTATAGTCTATTCTCTGCTTAGAAGCATCTTTTAAAAAATTAAGTCATGTCATACCAATCTACAGCTCAAGATCACTTGGTGGCTCCCCAGAGTCTTAAAAAATAAAATGCAAAACGCTTACTTTTGCCTACCGGAATCTGTGTGCTCCGGACCACTGCCCACTTCCTAAACACCATGGCCTGAGTCTATACTTCCTCCCCTGGACTCTGCTGGTGAGCCGACTAGCCTACTGTGTTTTCCTTTACACACAGACTTGTTCCTTCCTCAGAACCGGTGAGCTTTCCATTTCCCTTGCCTGGATCCTCTTGCTCCAGCTCTTCCTACCACTGGCTTCTCCTTATTCTCAAATGTCACCTCTTCTCAGGGACCATCTGTTGGCCACCCCAGCTGAACGGGCCCCATTAGCACCTCTTCCTTTACAATGTTTTCTCTTCCTTAAGGCACATATCCCCGTCTAAAGAATGAGGCTGTTGCTGGAACAGTTTCGTGGTGTACTTCTGGAGGTATTAATGTGAATCTTCAGTGTCTTAGTTATCCATTGTTGCATGGCAAGTTATCCCCAAAATTTAGTGGCTTAAAATAATAATACACATTTATATCTTGTACAGTTTCTGTGGGTCAGGAATTCAATAATGGCTTGGCTGGGTGGTTCTGGCTTAGGGTTGCTGTCAAGATGTTGGCCAGGGCTGCATCCACCTGAAGACGTGACTGAGACAGGAGGACCCACTTCCTGGATGTCTTGCTCAAGCACTTGGTGAGCAGTTGCTGGCTATTGACGGGACCTCAGTTCCTCCCTGACGTCGCATCTCCACAGGGCTGCTTGAGTGCCCTTCCAACATGGCAGCCAGCTTCCTCCAGAGTGTCTGCCCCAAAAAGAGCAAGGCAGAAGCTTCAATGTCTTTTATGACCTAGCCTCGGGAGCCACATGCTGCTGTCGCTGCAACATGCTGTTAGTTACACAGATCGTCACTGCTCAGTGTGGAGAGCACATAACAAGCAGGTGAGCATCGTTTAGACCATCTTGGAGGCTGATGGTTGCGATCAGTAATGGTGAAGGAGGGATGTGCAAGTGTATCCTTCTGCAAAGCCTCCAGATAGGAGCCCAGCCCAGCCAACAACTTGATTTCAGCTTTGTGAGTCCCTAAGGAAAGAACCCAGTTGAGTCTGCCTGGACTTTTGACCTACAGAATTACAAAATGATAAATGGATGTTGTTTTGCCTCTAAATTTGCGTTAATTTGTGAAACAGCAATAGAACACTAATACAGAGTGATAGTCCGAATGGACCACAGAATCTGAATTAGATAAGGAGGGACATGAAGTCAGGTGTAGTAGAATGGATGTATCAATAAAATTGTCACAGAATTATGTATGTGAAGTGTGTGTGTGTGTGTGTGTGTATGTGTGTATGTGTTACAGGAAGAGACCTGAAGGAACTCGGGCTAGTGATGAGAACAGGAACTGTCTGATATCATGATGTCATACATGATGCAGTTTCCGATGTTGATAAGGGAAGGATGGATGGATGGACGGACAAAAAAAAAAAACTGGAATAAACATCCCTAAACCTTAAAAGTAGTTGTCTCTATGCTGTCTGATTATAGAGAAGAATTTTTTAACTTCCAACAAGAATCTCCAACTATTTGTTCCCATTGACCACATAATTCCTCTCTTAGGGATTTTCCATAAGGAAGGAAGCAGCAAGGCACAAAACAATTTGTGTATAAGGATTTTCATTCCAGCTCTTTCTGCATTTACCAAAATAACTCAAAAGCTGGAAATAATCTAAATGTCCAATAATTTCTGAATGGTAGATATATTTTGGTGTCTCCAATAAGATGAAAATTTAAACTGCCATTACAAGTCATGTCTCTAAAAAATTGTTTGATGGGCGCGAGGCCTTGCCAGGGAGATGTTACATGCGAACAAAAGCAAACTGCCTATAATGCGGAATGTAAATTCCATAAAGGCAGAGGCTTTTGTCTGTTTTGTTCACTGCTGTATCCCCAGTACCTGAAATAGTACTTTGTACATAATAGGCACTCAATTAAAAATTGGTGAAAAAATGAATAATATGCTCACAGTTTCATTAAATGTAGTGTTTTTTTTTTAATTTTTCTTTTTTTTATACAAGCCGAGACAGATGATGTGACTAAATGTAGTTTTTATGGATATATTTGCATTGAAAAAAATGGATGAAAATACTCCAAATGGTTTCCAGAATTCATCTCTGGTTGGCCTACATGTAGGTGACTTTTATTTTTTTTTGCCTCCCTTTGATATTTTTCTGTGATTTCTAAAGTAGCCACAATGGGCACATATTTCTTTTATCATAAGAAGAATAAAACACTCTTATTTGAAAGAGAGAACGAGGGGACAGGCCAGCCCAGATGGCATACTGCTTTCACAAAGCCAGAGCAACTGTGGAGGATTAAGTCTGGGCTGGGTTACCTTCCTGCACCCTCCTGACTCGCGTCCTCTCTACCCCTACAGCTGCCATTTGATCCGAGGACACATCTGGTGGCTCAGCATATGGGGAAACAGGAGGCTCCCTCGCCCTGTAGCTATTGGAGATCCCTGCCCAGCAACTGCTAAGCATTTCTAATTGAAGGCGGCCCCATTTTTAGGTAAGGGAGCCATCCCTCAGCCACCTGGTGTGCAAGATGGGGAGCCTGGAAGCTTTCGATGACTTCACCAGCTCCACATCTTGCACAGGAACTCGACCCTCCTTCTAGGAGTCTTTCCAACCGTTCCACGTCTCCACGACCACACCTTTGTTCCAAGTCACCCTGTGTCTCCCTGGATTCTGCAATGACCTCCTCACTACCTCTCCCACTCTGGGTAGCCACTGATGCACCTGCATTTGTAGCCAGATGGAGCTTGGCAAGAGGAATATCTGCCCACTTCTCCCTCCTGTTTACTTTTAATGCCCAATGGTCACCGCTCCTCAGGATGAAGGCCATTCTCCTCAGCATTTGTTGGAAATTCTGACAGACCCAGCCTTTGCCCACCAATCTTACTTTCCCTGCTGCTCCTCATTCTCAGGTCATTTCACCTCTCTGGGTCTCTGTGGAATGGGTATCATAATAGTTTCTACCTCAGATGAGATAACATATACAGTCGTGTTGCAAAATGATGTTTCTGTCAACAACAGACTGCATATACGATGGTGGTGCCATAAGATTGTACTAATAATACTGTATTTTTATTGGACCTTTTTGATGTTGAGATATGTTTAGGCACCCAGCTGTTTATTTACCATTGTGTTACAGTTGCCTACAGTGTTCAGTACTGTCACATGTACAGGCGTGTGGCCAGGAGCAGCAGGCTACACCATACAGCCTGGGTGTGTAGCAGGCTACACCATCTAGGATTATGTAAGCGCGCTCTGTGACGTTGGCACAAGGACAAAACCGCCTAACAATGCATTTCTCAACACCTATCCCTGTTTTTAAGCTGTGCATAACTGTGTAGAGTGCTTGGCCAGTGTCAGGTAAGGAGGGTTCTTCCCCAGACATTTCTAAGTACAGCTCAGTGTTCCGAAGCCCCTTCTGGGTGCCAGGCACTGTGCTGGGGTGAGAGCAATGTGCAAAACAGACTAGATCTCTATCCAGCAATCCTGCTTCTGGGTGTATACCCAAAGGAAAAGAAAGCAGGGTCTTGAAGAGACGTTTGGACTCCCATGTTCATAGCACCGTTATTTGCCGTAGCCAAGAGGTGGAAGCGACCTAAGTGTCCATAAAGAGATGAGTGGATAAACAAAACGTGTATATATATATTGGAATATCACTGAGCCTTTAAAAAGAAATTCTGACACGTGCTACCACGTGAAGCTTTTAAAGACATTATGCTAAATGAAATAATCCAATTATAAAAAGACAAATGTTGCATGATTCCACTTATGTACTGTACCTAGAATAGTGAAATTCATACACACTGAAAAGTAAAATGGTGGGCGCCAGGGGCGGGGGCTGGAGGGGAGGATGGGGACTTAGTGTTTAACGGGTGCAGAGTTTTGCAAGATGACAGAGAGTTCTGGAGATGGATGGTGGTTATGGTTGCACAACAATGTGAATATATTTAACACTACTGAGCTGTACAGTTAAAAAGGAGAAGATGGTACATTTTATGTTATCTGTATTATACCACAATTTAAAAACAAAATAGGCTGTCTCTCCGCTGTCATGCTCTTGCTGCACTGCATTTCTTGAAGGCTACATACACTCTTAGCAGCCGCACTTGACCCGAAACACTTCCCTTCCTCTTTCCACCCATTCCTGGTATTGCCTGTACTTTTCAGGACACTTCTTCCCGGAGCCATTCTCTGACTCCTCTCCTCCCTACAGAGGAGGAGTGGTCCCAGTGGAGTGCTGACACTGGCTTTCATAGGCTCATGAGACCCAATTGTGTTTCTCTCTTCCCAACTCCACATTCACGTTATTAGCTTGACATCAGCCATGATGGGAGTATTTTCTCCACCTAAATTGGCAGACTCTACCCGTCATGGTTTTGTTCCCCTCAGATCCAGTTGTTAGACATTTACCAGCCCACCACTGAGTGGTCTCCCCTTCTGTGCTGCTCAGGCATCTTGTTTTCCTGATATGATGTGTTGCTTTCCTGTTAGACTATAAACATCACTAGGGCAGGGGCCAGGCATGCGGCTGGTGAGTGGTGGAGCCAGGCTGTGCAGGCTCATCCTAATACAAGTTGAGTATCCGTTATCCAAATGCTTGGGACTAGAAGTGTTTCAGATTTTGGATTTTTTCAGATTTTGGAATATTTGCATGTATATAATAAGATATCTTAGGGATGGGACCCACCCGAAGTCTAAACACAAAATTCATCTACATTTCATGTACACCTTCTACACATAGACTGAAGGTAATTTTATACAATATTTTTTAATAATTTTGTACATGAAAACAATTTTGACTGTGTTGTGACAGACCCATCCGTCACATGAGGTCAGGTGTGAAATTTTCCCCTTGTGGCATCATGTCACTGCTCAAAAAGTTTCAGATTTTGGAGTATTTCAGATTTTAAATTTTTGGATTAAGTATACTCAACCTGTAATGGTCACCATGATTTTAGTCTGTCTTCCTGGAAATCAACAACACAATAATGATGATAGAAACAGTAGTCACAGGTATTATTGTGAACTACAGTGTTCCTGTAGACCTTTCTCCTTTACAAATCCCTTACCCTCACCTGTAAGTAATCTCTTCCCTGCTTCCACTTCACTTGCTGTGCTCTAGCCATGCAGGGTTTCTTTCCATCCCTGCAACATCTTTCTCTCCAGGGTCTTACATTTCTTCTTGGTACATTCTTAACCTCAGATGGTCACCTGACTTCTCATGTAGACTTCCTTCAACTTAAATGTCACCTCCTTGGAGGGACCTTTTCTGGAACCCCCCCTAAAATAGCCTCTGACATCCTCCAACAATATCTGTCACACCACAGGAGGCCCCATCCCTATAATTAACCCTCATTCTTTAATGTGGGCATCTCATGTCTTCTCAAGGTTATTTATAAAGTTACATACAAACCAGCTTCCAAATCCCTCCTCTTAGCCCTTCTAAAGCCCCATCTGCATAGAAATTCCTGAGGAACCAGCAAGTTGCCCAGTTTTATCATCACCTTTAATTTTTTATTCTGGTAAAAAAACATGTAAAATTTACCATCTTAAACATTTTTAGGTGTATAGTTCAGCAGTGTTAAGTATAGTCACATTGTTGTGAAACAGATCTCCAGAAATTTTCACGTTGCCAGTTTGAAACTCTGTACCCATTAAACGACAGCTCCCTATTTCCTCCTACCCAAGTCTCTGGTAACCACCATTCTGCTTTCTGTTTCTGTGAATTTGACAAGGTGCCTCATATGAGTGGGAACATAGTATTTGTCCTGATGTGACTGGTTTATTTCACCCAGCATAAAGTCCTCAAAGTTCACCCATGTTGTATCATGTGACAAGATCTCCTTCTTTTTAAGGATGAATAATATTCCATTGTACGTATAGACCACATTTTGTTTATCCATTTAGCTGCTAATAGGCATGTGGGCTGCTTTTTCCTCTTGGCTATTGTGAACAGTGCTGCTGGAACATGGCTGTATAAATATCATTTTCAGACCATGCTTTCTTTTCGGTATATATCAAAAAGTGGAATTGCGTATCACATGGTAGCTCTATTTTTAATTTTTTGAGGAACTGCCATACTGTTTTCCACAGTGACTATACCATTTTACATTCCCACTAATAGTGCGCAAGGGTTTCTGCACATTTTCTGTTTCTTTTTGTTGTTGTTTATTTGTTTTTTATGGTAGCCATCTTGATGGGCATAAGGTGATAAATATCTCATTGTGGTTTTGATTTGCTTTTATCTGATAATTGGTGATGTTGAACACCTCTTCATGTACTTGTTGGACATTTGTGTATCTTCTTGGAAAAGTGTTCAAGTCCTTTGCCCATTTTTAAATGGGTTATTTGATTTTTTTTGTTGTTGAATTGTTGGAGTTCTTTATATATTCTCAATACTTTATCAGATAGTCATTTGCATGTATTTTCTTTCATTCCATTGGTTGCCTTTGCACACTGTAGATTGTTGTGTTCTTTGAGGCACAAAAGTGTTAAGTTTGACATAGTCCCTTTATCTGTTTTCACTTTTGTTGCCTGAACTTTTAGTGTCATATCCAAAAACATGCCACTGCCTAACTCCATTTATTTTAAAAATTATCTTGGCTCTGTTTGTCAGAGTCCCCATCTTCCACCTCTCCCCCTTCCAGGAGAAAAGAGACATACATACCTTGATGAGCCCCCCGGACTCCCCATAATGTAACACAGTGCCCAGGGCATAGGCGTGCAAAATACTTGTTGAATGAGTGAATGCTCCATTATTGATGTCTGTCAGAATATTATTTATAGTTTCCACCTGACTGTCCCCAGGAAAGGTCTCTGAATTCTTCTGGTTGGCATTATGAAGGGAAGGACAGGCTTCCAGAGAAGACTCCCTTGCCATGCCCTGCACTTTGGCACCTTGGGGGCAAACCACAGATCTTGGTCCCCCAGCAGGCTATGCTCCAGGGCTGGGACTTGGCAACCCTCCTGTTCTTCCATCTGCAGGGTGAATGGGGCGGGACCCTTCTGCCCCTCCTTACATGTTTCCCTGCTCTGGTGTGCAGGAACCTGAGGTATCTCGGGCATTATGGGGAACTGAGGCTGAGTAAGGTGGGGAGGGTGAATTTAGGAAGTTTCCGTTCTCACTTGAATCCTTCCCACTGCAGCTGGGGACAAGGTTTTTGGGTCACCTACACCAGAGGGGATGGGAGTGGAGGCAGAGTCTGTATCTGCCAACCCCTCTTTCTGAATGTGGAAACAGTCACAGGATCAGCACCTCTGCCATTGCTGAGCATGGAAACAATAATACCTTCTCCCCTTCCCAGCTCCACTGCGTTCCCCGGACCCCAGACAGCTCCCCTTAGGGGGGCCCTGGGCTGCCTTTGAGGTGCATATTTTGCAGGGTTGAAAGCTGGAGGGAGTGAAAAATGCCCATTTTCCTCCTGAGGTGTTTATTTGTTTAGGGTTTTTTTGTGTGTTTGGTTTTTTTTGAGACAGAGTCTCACTCTGTTGCCCAGGCTAGAGTGCCGTGGCGTCAGCCTAGCTCACAGTAACCTCAAACTCCTGGGCTCAAGTGATCCTTCTGCCTCAGCCTCCCAAGTAGCTGGGACTACAGGCATGCACCACCATGCCTGGCTAATTTTTTCTATATATTTTTAGTTGACCAATTAATTTCTTCCTATTTTTAATAGAGACGGGGTCTCGCTCTTGCTCAGGCTGGTTTCGAACTCCTGACCTTGAGCAATCCTCCCGCCTCGGCCTAACAGAGTGCTAGGATTAAAGGCGTGAGCCACCGTGCCAGCCCCTCCTGAGGTGTTTAAAAGAAATCATTCCTTGATACTTGTTACAGCTCGGTGAGGCAGACTTTATTCAGGACCGTTTGGATAGAGACTAAGAAATCCTGTCTCCTGGGTGTCAGGCAGGGGGCTCAAGCAACCCCCCACTTCCCTTGACCTCCCGCTGGGGTGGAAGATGGAGAGGTCAGGGTAACAATCCTTGTTCCAGGCCCTTGCAAGGGCCTCCAGCCCGGCAGCCAGAGGGATTAAGGACAAGAGGCTCCTGGCGTCCCAGAGTCTGGCGGGGCTGCCTGGGAATGTCCCAGGGAAGCTGGAGTGGGCGGAGGGCTAGAGGCTCCCAAATCAATCAGAGGTCTGAAGGTCACAGGAGCTTCAGATTAGGGTACTTATAACCACCCTGGAGGCTTGCACAACCTCCTGGGGAGTGGGGGAGAAAGGCAGATTGTTTAAGAGAATCAACTTCCCAGAGAGGCACCCTGCAGTCCTCCTTTCACTGGGGCGGGCACTGACACTTTACAGATGAATAGTGTAGCTCCATCCCACCGGGGTCTTACTGGGTGAATTGCCCTAGGGCATAAGAAAAGGCTCTGGATCCCAAAACCAGAGGCACTTTGAAATACCGCCCTCCCAGACATTTCCCCTTAGGAAGGCCTTGGGCTGCCTTTGAGATGCATGTTTTTGCGGGGTCGAAAGCTGGAGGGAGTGAAACATGCCCATTTCTCCTGAGGTGTTTACGAGAAATCACAGCTCGGTGAGGCAGACTTTATTCAGGACCGGTCGCGATAGGGACTAAGGCAACAGGGTCTTGCAGCAGGGAAGACAGGTTGGGCTTCACTCTGAATACAGCACGGGCAAGTGGGAATTTGTAACTAGAGAGCAGAGCGGAGGGTCAGTGCACAGAGGACAGAGGAAACCTCAGGGGTGAGGGGGATTCTGGCCTAACCCACCTCCCTGGGTTCCTACTGAAGGCAGGCTGTTGGGAACTCACCCGGGGATAGGAAACCCATTGGGTACGAGGTGGGGGGCTTCTGACCAAACTGACCCTGCAGGGTCTTTGCTGAAACTGGATCTTACAAGGAAATACACACAGATGGGCCTTTGAGGAAGGTCAAATGCCTGGCTAACATTTGACCAAGCAAGGAATCTTTGTCAACGGATCAGTGCTAATGTGTCAAGTAAAAGGAATATATTGGAAATAATACAGTGTCTTCTATTTTCATGAACATCTATCTGGACATGCGGGGCAAAGGCTTTCACTAGCTTTGGCTGAGAAGGGGTTGTGCATCGTAACTCTGTCTTCGATAGTCGATAAGTATTCAATTCACCATCAGTCGCCTCTCCACGAGTTTATTCCCACCAAGCATCATTTCACTGGGTGAGCTGCAGTGGGGATTGTGTGTGGATTCTCCATAAGTGCTGCACAGTCTACAGTGAGATTATGACATATTGTATTTTTATGTGTTATTCATATATGAGATTATTCCATATCATTATATAGTTAGCGTATCATATATTTAATTATGTTATAGATGAACACATTATAATAGCAATAACCCATAATAACAGAGGCACGTACCCCTCTGGTAAGTCCTGCACTTGCCCGATACCATTCTTCTTGAATTTTGTTGAATGCCACCTCATTCTAGCAACAGGTAGCGTTCGTCAGAGACACGTGTGACCCAAGAGTCCCCACAAGTCATTTTCACAGAGCATTCTCACACTAACCCTTTGGTTGGATACTTTCAGAGATCCTTTCCCTGCCCCACCCCACAACATAGGGAAACTGAGTCGCAAAAGGGAGAGGCCATCTGTCCAACAGCTCGTACCCAGCAGAGCCCAGAGCCAAGCACAGGTGGAATCCGGTTCCTAACCACTGCTGGGTTCTGCCACAGTCCTGAAGTGCTGCACTGGTTGAAGCCCCAGTGTTTGTGGTATGGCAACTTGGTGCCCTATTCAGTGCCAGAACCTTCTTCTCAAATACTATTAAGTCAAAAGGTGACTGCCACGTGTGTCCAGCCCCAACTCCGCACCTGCGTCTGGTCCTGCTCCTCTCCCTTCCCCCAGTGCTGTGTGTCCACCACTGCGCCCCTCTCCAGGGCCCTTTCCACTTACTCACGGTTTCTCTGAGGTCATTATTCTAGCATATTCTTGCATCACCCAAACTTCCCCCTCCACCAGAACTTTTCCAGCAATCCACAAATGTGCCGTAATATATCCTATCCTAAAAAGCCAACCTGGACCGGCATCTCTCTGTTCAGCTTCTGCATTATTTCTCTTCTCACTCTTAGAGCAGACTATAATTCTCATCTCTACTTCCTTGCTTCTCTTTCTCTCTTAATCATACTCCTAGCAGCTTTCATCTGCACGATCCTACTGACAGGCCCCAATAATCTCTACACTGACAAACCCACTCGTTGAGTTTTCAGTTCTCAGAAGGATTTGGCAGAATCAAGAGTTCACACTGAATCGGCTTCGCCACACCTCCCTGACGGTTCTCTCTTCCAGTTTACTTCCCACCTCAGTGACCACATTTAGCATTCAGTAGCCAGCCTCCAAGGTGGCCCCAGTAATCCTCACTCCCTGATGTAGTCTCTCCTCAGGGTTGGTTCATGACCAGCAGAATGTGGAGGAAGTGATACTGTGTGTGACTTCTAATGCTGAGTCATAAAGGACACTGTGGTTCACACTTGGATCACTGCTTGGGGGAGGGGGTGGGAATCCCGCCACCATGTTGTGAGGAGACTCAAGTAGTCTCACGGAGAGGCCCAGGTATAGAGAAATGAACTTGCCAATAACAATTTGGCAGGCTTGCAGGTGAGCCAAGTCGATTCTCCAGCCCCAGTCCAACCTCCAGATGATGACAAGCACAGCCAATAACTTAACTACAGTTTCATGAGAGACCCCAAACTAGAACTGCCTGTC
Organism: Cheirogaleus medius; assembly: GCA_008086735.1. Classification (NCBI taxonomy): domain Eukaryota; kingdom Metazoa; phylum Chordata; class Mammalia; order Primates; family Cheirogaleidae; genus Cheirogaleus; species Cheirogaleus medius. The sequence continues at coordinate 11,492,784 of VBSM01003212.1, forward strand.
AGAGCTGTTTCCAAATCCTCAAACCTCAGAAACCATGAAAGATAATAGGTGATTATTGTTTTAGGTTAAGACATTTTTATTATTTGTTATGCAGCAATAACTAAACAGTGCATATTCCTCCTCAGATTCCTCTCCCATTTTCTCTCCTATAATTCTCTAAATTCTAGAGTGCTCCAGAGCTCAGTGCTTAGCTCTTGTCCAGCATCTGCATTCAAGACCTAAACGATCCCACAGTCCTCACCTTGCAATGCCATTTATATACTGTTAACTCCCAGAGTTATAGCTCTCGCTCTGCCTCTCCTGTGAGTTCCACCAACCCACTGTTTATGGGACATTTCCACTTAGATGTCTTGTAGGACCCTCCATCGTAACGTGGCTAAAAGTGAGCTCCCATCTCATCTGGACTCTCTTAGCCCTGACACATCTACTTATCCTCAATCTGCCCATCCCAGTAAATGGCAACTCTACCTACCCGGCTGCTCAGGCCTAAAACCATCCTCAATTCACAGTGCAAATCCTGGCTGACCTGATGGTGGCTTGGACAAGGATCACAGTGATTGGGTACAGGAAGAACATTCCAGACAAAAGGAACAGCAGGCAAAGGCTCAGCGGTCGAAACACGTTTTTTTCTTGAGGAACTGCAAGGAAGTTGTAGTGGGCTCAATGTTACCCCCGCTCCCAAAAAAGAAGATGTATCCGTGTCCTAATCCCTAGAACCTGTGAATGTTACGTTGTTTGAAAAAAGAAAAGGAAAGAGTCTTTGCAGATATGATTAAGTTAAGGATCTTGAGATGAGATCATCTTGGATTATCTGGGTGGGCCCTAAATTCCATGGTGAGTGTCTGTATAAAGGGAAGGCAGAGAGAGATTAGATGGAAGAGGAGGCGGGGATGTGACCAGGAAGGCAGAGGTTGGAGAGATGCAATCCCAAATCCATGAATGTGTACAGCCACCAGAAGCTGGAAGAGGCTCCCCTAGAGCTCCAGAGGGAGTGGGACCCTCTGGGTACCTTGATCTCAAAGTACCTTGCTAATGCCTTGATTTCAGACTTCCGGCCTCCAGCATTTTGAGAGAATAGATTTCTGTTGTTTTGAGCCTCCCGCTTTGTCTCCCAGTTCATTGGAGCAGCCACAGAAAACTACTTGAGAGGCCAGTACAGCTGGACCATGGCGAGTGGGGGAGGTGGGGGAAGGAGGTGAGGTCAGTAGCAGGTGATGGGCAGGTCAGGCAGGGTGCCATCATACGTGGAGAGGCCACACGTATGATGACACGTGCGGGAAGCCCTTGGACGGTTTTGAGCAAAGGAGTGATGTAATATGCTTTGTGTTTATAGACATCTCCTTTGCATTTTGTTAGAGGACTATTTTTTTTTTTACCATTTTTTAATTTGGTTAAATACACATAAAATTTACCATCTTAACCATTATTTTAAGGGTACAGTTCAATGGCATTAAATACATGCATAACATATAACCATCACCACCATCCGTCTCCAGAACTCTTCCATCTGTTCCCCACCTGGAACTCTGCACCCATGAAACAACTCTCCATTTCCCCTTGCATCCAGCCCCTGGCAGTCACCACTCCACTTTGGGTCTCTGTGAATGTGACTTCTCTAGGTACCTTGCATCAGTGGAATCCTGCGGTATTTGTCATTTTGCAAGTGGTTTATTTCACTTATTAGCATAATTCCTCAAGGTTCATCCACGTTGCAGCAGTTGTCAGAATTCCCTTCCTCTGTAAGGCTGAATAATATTCCACGGTATGTGTAGACCACAGGTGCTTACCCACTTACCCGTCCATGAACACTTAGGTTGCATCCACATTTTACTATTGTGAATAATGCTGTTGTGAACATGTGTGATATCTTTGTACAGAGACCCTGTTTTCTTTTTTTGGGGATATAATATACCCAGAAGTAGAATTGCTGAATGATACGGTAGTTTTATTTATAATTTTTTGAGGGACTGCCGTACCGTTTTCCACGGCAGTTGAACCACTTTACATTCCCTTCGATAGTGCACAAGGGTTCCAGTCTCTCCACGTCTCACCGACACTTGTTATTTTCTGAGGTTTTTTAATAGTAGTCATCCTAATAGGTGTGAAATGGTATCTCGTTGTTTTGATCTGCATTGCCCTAATGATTAGTGATGTTGAGTATCTTTTCATGTGCCTGTTGGTCATTGATTGGTATATTTTCTTTGGGGAAATGTCTATTCATCTCCTTTGTCTGTTTTTGAATTGAGATGTTTGGCATCTTTGGTTGTTGAGTTTTAGGAGTTTCCTATATATTTTGGATATTAATCTTCTATCAGATATATGATTTGCAAATATTTTCTCTCATTCTGTGGGTTGCCTTTTTTTTTTTT
>VBSM01003212.1:11517385-11551512 GCA_008086735.1 Cheirogaleus medius
ATTTCCTTTAGAACCACTGGCCCTGATCTCTCACGTCGAGCCATAGAGCTCTCACGGGGCAGATGAGAAGGGCTGCTCGCCTTCACCGCTCCACGACAAAATGCATGGGTTGTGCAGACATGCTGCGTAGCCACGCCTGTCACTAGATCTTATTTTCGGGGTAGGGCTTCTATTGCACATATGCTTAGAAACCTTGCTAGGGCTCATTTTATGGGTAGGTCTTATTTTCGGGGAAACACGGTACTGGAGTCTTGCAGCCCACGTGGCTACTTTCTGACCCCAAGCTTTTGCCCACGGCACTGCCCCTGCCTGAGCACTCAGCCCTGTCTCTTTCCAAGCTTACCGTCACCGGCTTTCTGTTGTCCTTTGGGTTTGGGCATCCCTGAAACAGTTTCCTCCGTGTGGCCAATCGTGATCCCTCAGGCAACTGACCATGTCTGCTTCCTTGGCGTGGCCTTTGCAACATTGGCACCATTCGTGTGTGATTTATTGGTCGGTTCCCTTGTTTCTCTCTGCGATGTAATAAACAAAAATACATGTTGGGTTTTCCCCTGTTTCCTGGCACACAGCTCCCGAAGGGCCTGGAGTCCTCCAAGTAAAAGGCGCCTTTTTGTATGGCAATATGAATAATATGATGGTGGGCTGGGGGCTCCCAGACAGCCTCAGGAGGGGGGCTGGTTGCCAGCAGAACCCCCATGTGATTAGAGGGTTGGAACTTTCAGCCCCACCCCTCGACCTTGAGGAGGTGGGAAAGGGACCGAAGCTTGAGTGGTCACTAAAGATCAGTGATGGAATCGGTCGTGCCGCCCAATGAAGCCTCCAGGACAGGGTTGGGGGGTTTCCAGGTTGCTGACCACATGCGGGCCCTGGGAGGGTGGTGAACCCAGAAGGGGCATGGAAACTTCACCCCTCCCACCTTGCCCTGGGTGTCTCTTTCATCCACATGTTCACTCGTATCCTTTGCAATATCCTTTATAATAAGCCGGTAAATGCAAATAAAGTGCTCTTTTTATTTCTTTCAGCCATTCTGGCGAAGGATCAATCCCAAGGAGGGGGCATCATGGGAGCCCCGATTTGCAGGTGGTTGGTCTGAAGCACAGGTTCCAGTCTGGGACGCACAGTTGGCCTCCGGGGTGGGGTTGGTCTTGTGGGACTGAGCCCTTAACCCGTGTCATCTGACTCTAACTCCAGGGGACAGTGTCATAACTGAATTGAATTATAGGACAGAGTGTATTTGTTCGCCTGCTGTACACTTTCCCTCACTAGAAAGTCGTTTTCCTGTACCAATGCCCTGTGTCGATCAGGATAGTCCTAATAACACTGTGGTACAAACAGTCCCCAGTCCCGAGCCACTTAAAAACACAAAGGTTGATTTCTTATTCACTCTGTATGTCCATCTTGGCTCAGCAGTGACTCTTGTTGGAGTCACTCGGGGTTCCAGGTTGCTGGTACAGCCACCATCTCAGCATCTGCCTTATGGGGAATCCAACCTGCGATACTGATAATAGAGTTGCAGCCAGAGCGTCAACACGTGGCCTCTCCATGTGGCCTGGGCTTCCTCACAACATGGCGGCCCAAGGTCGTCAGACGTGCTCCACGGTAGCTCCAGGATTCCAAGAACCAGTGTCCCAGTAAACAGGGCAGGCGGTGTGTTGACTTTTATGAACCAGCTCAGAAGTCACATAGCATGACTTCCTATTCCTTTGGTCAAAGTAGTCATGAGCCCATCCAGATTCAAGAGGTGGGGACACAGACCCTGCTTCTCAGTGGGGGAATGTCAAGGTCACATAATAGCAGAGCATCTGGGATGGAAGATGCCGTTGTGCCCACCCTTGTAAAACACAGTCTGCCCTGGTCCTCATCTCTTCTCCCCTCTCCCTCACTCATGAAGCTCCAGGTACACTGGTCATTTTTTCATTTTTTTAAATGCCCAAAGCTCCTTCCTACTTCCAGGGTTTTGTTCCTGCTGTTCTTTCTGCCTGGCGGACTTCTCAGCACTTAGAACACTCAGCCTCCTCATCCTCCGTCAGTGTTTATAGCGTCAGAGAAGCCTCCCCTTATCTTAAAAGTTGGGCTTCTTCCCTCCTGATATTTTCTTTCTCCTGGACTGATTTGTGTCTTTTATTACCTATAGCGCCATTTTAACTATTTTTATTGATTACTTGCTTTTCTTTATTATTTCAAACAGATAGAAGAAACGTAGAGAATAATATAGTAAATGTAACACCCAGATTTATCAAATCTTTACATTTGGCAAAATGTTTCAAAATATTTTTTAAGAAAGAAATTAGACACAGGTGTAACTGAGGGCCTTTGTGCTCTCCTTGGAATACCATCCACCTCCCTCCACCATCCACATTTAGCATTTATAGTCCCCATGCATGTTCTTACATTCTTCCTACGTGAATATGTATTTCTGCTAAAAATGATAAGTAGTATTTTAGCATGTCCCAAAACTACGCAAATGGCATTGTTCTGCAAGTGGGTTGTAATGTTCTACCCTTTTGTTTTTGAGATGGTGTTACATGGTGTAGCTCGTATCCATTCACTGAAGGCGCATCACTGTATTCTGATTTATGAATTCACCCGTTTGATATGTTCAGTCTCCTCATGAGGACATTTAGGTCTCCTCATGAGGACATTAGGTTGGGTCTAGGTTTCACTTTTGCAAATGAAGCCACAGACCCCCAGAGTCTAGCACAGTCCCTGGCACAGGGTTGGCACTCACATAAGATTTGGGAAAGACGGGAACATTGTGATGAACATCCTACTCCATGTCTCTCTGCCCAGATGAGGGGAATTTCTCCACGGAACGTCTCTCAGCATGGAATAGCTGAGGGCTTGAGAACGGGCTCCTCATCCATTCCAGATGTTGTCAAACTACATTCTCAAGTGGAACTTTCTTTGTTTGTATCTGTTTATCCCATTAAGATAAAAATTTCCAGAATTCAGAAAATATTTCCTTTCCCACCCCTACTGTATTTCTACATCTCACAGAGTTCTTTGTGCATAGAGTTGCTAAGTAATGTTTAATTCTGCACCATCCAATATGGTAGCCACTTACCCTGCACGGCTATTGAACTCTCTCGATGTGGCCAGTGCCACATGTTGAAATAAATATTTTTCATATGTTGGATTACATGAACTGTATCATTAAAAGTGTTTTCCATTTTCTTTTTACATTTTTAAATGTGACTACTGGAAATTTTTATTTATTTATTTATTTAGAGACAGGGTCTCATTCTGTCATCCAAGCTGGAATGCAGTGGCATGTTCATAGCTCACTGTAACCTCAAACTCCTAGGCTCAGGTGATCCTCCTGCCTCAGCCTCCCGAAGCAGTAGGATTATAGGTGTGAGCCACCATGCCCAGTTGTGACTATTAGAAAGTTTTAAATTAAATACATGGCTTGCATCATATTTCTCTTGGACAGCTCTGAAGTATGTATAAATGAATAAATGAATGGATAACTGTATTATTGTGACTCAAAACTGGTATTGGCACCTGTCTGTATTTTGTGGTTCTCAACCAGGGGAAATTTTGTCTCCCCCACCCTTCCCTCTCCCCCCCACCCCCACCCCCCCGCCAAGGGGACTTTTGGCCACATCTAGAGAAATTTTTGACTGTGTAACTGGGGAGAGGGGTGCTATTATTAATAGCATGTTGTGGGTAGAGGCCAAGGCTCTGCAAAACATTCCACAGTGCACAGGACAGCCCCACAACAAGAATTACCCGGTCCTCAATGTCAGTAGTGCTGAGGTTGAGAAACTCTGGTCTGTGAAGACTTATATTCTGATTTTTCTTGCATTAAATACATCATGATATCAAATGCTCTTTAGAAACAAAATTTATTTTTAAAGGAAGGCACTTACTTTTTCTGACAGTAAAATGCTACCTCATCTTCGCAGTTAACGTTTGCATTGTATGTACTTTTCTTGTGTTTGCATTGTATGTACTTTTCTTTCCAATTTTCTTGACCACATGTTGCAGAGGTGCTCTACAGACATAAGTCATTTTTTAAATATTTGTGTAGACCCTAAGGCGGCCTGTACGTGTTTGATCCTGTTGTGTCTTCAGCTTGGATGCCCCTTGTTCTGTGCTCATGTTCTCTAGAAAGGCTGGTGAGCCACACGCCCGCTGTTGGCCTACAAAGTGTCCCTCTCTTCACACCGTCAGCCACCCTGGAGCTTGTTGCCTTTTTCATCTTTCTCAGTCCGAAGGGAGTAGATTACATGTCATTGTGGTTTTGATGTCCAGATTTTGGGTCCCAAGTGGGGTGGTACAATTTTTCAACATTTGAATTTTCTTTTCTTTGTTTTCAGGCGTGTGTGTGTGTGTGTGTATGTGTGTGTGTGTGTGTGTGTGTGTGCATGTCCTTTGCCTGCATTTCTATTTTAAGGTTCTCGTCTTTCCCCTGTTTGAACTCTTCAGGTCTAGTGCCTGACTTCTATGAATACACATGTATTGTGATATTTTTATTTCAGATATCCATTAAGTCTTAATTATGATAGTTTCCCATGTATCTAATTGTTTAGTATTTATGGAGACAGATATTAAATATTTTCTTTTATATTCATTGGCCTCTTTCTCAAGTCTCATGGAACATTCCCCATCCATGATGATAGAAATACTCACCTATGTTGTCTTATGGCGAAGTGAGCGAAGGAGTTGTCCATGTGCTCTGAACATGTCCTTCCTTCATTCCTCAGCTCAGACGTACACTCTATGTCCTTCGGCATCCAGTGTCAATGGCTCAAAGCAAGATCTGCACCAAAACCGAACATAAAAGAGGTTTCCACTGGAGGTGATTATTTCTGAGAAAAAGCAAATGATCTCTGAAAAATAGCTGTTAGGATGTCAGCTTGGTCCAGTTGCCAAATAAACCCCCCCCCCAAGGCAACTACCCACATGGAATTTCACCTGATTAATGACCTATGAATGCCCGGCCTCAGTCCAAGCTCTGCATATGTTGACATCCAACTCAGGAAGGGAACGGTCTTCCCAGAAACTGTACAACGTGACCAGTATTCTGGAGCCGTTCATTTCCAAACCATAAAAATATTTCATACTAGCTATCTGTTTATAGATTATATCCCTGGGTAATGTTCGTAACTGGGTTTTTCTGGTGTTCCGGGGGGGAAATCTTGTGTCCTCATTTTGAAATGAATGAGTGCTTGTTTCAGATGCCCTTCATGGCCCAGTTTTCTTTATGTAGGAAGGTTTTAAACGTTGGCACAAAATGGCAGCCGACTTGCAGACGTGTTTGTTGAGCTACACTGCGTAAACATTGAAATAATAACTCAAACAGTGCATACATTTTCACTCGTATTTCTCTGTACCCAACTTTATACAGTCTCTAAATGCATGCATTCAGAGGAGCTGCGTGCTCTTTCCAACAGCCACCTTGTGTTAGCAGCGAACACCATTATGCAAACACAAACACAGCTGCACGGCAAGGCCCACAGCTTCCCAACCTCTGTCCAGACTGTCCCTCCCAAGCCCCTTCCACATGGGAATTCTGGAGTTCCACCTGCGTGCAGAGCCTCCTAAAGAATTGGGGTACCTCCAAAGGCCAACGGGAATCCACCGAGGTGGTCTAAGCCAGAGTGGGATACAGCCATATTTTCCTTTGATAAATCTACTTGGACTCCTGCGGGAAAAATCAACCCAAGACTAGGGATGGTGGATAGAGAAGACAGGAGAGAGATGACAGAAATGTGGATGAGTTGGGCAATCAGAAAGAGGGAGAGAGATGCTCACACATAAGGTGATGTTGGAACACAGCCCTGCTGTTCATGGTATATTGCAGGTGGCTACATTCATGCTCCCATGGCAGCGTTGGGTAGTTAGAGACTGCGTGGCCCATAAAGATATTCACTATGTGGCTCTTTACAGATAAACTTTGCCCACCCTAGGTGCAAAATCTAATGGTCCAGAAACTTGTGTGGACTCTGCTTCAGGGAAAATTCCAGAGCTTCCTTCCAGCATAGCTAGCACCTGCAAATTTCTCTAAAGAGAAAATCTCGGGTCACCGTGTCTCACAGGCCATAGTGAGGAGGTTGGAGTTTGTCCTAAGAGCAACAGGAACTGGCCAAAAGGTCAGGTCAACAGGGGGTGGCTGGGCTTATGTTTTTCTTTGAGGAGGAAGAATAGTTAGGGTTGTTTTTGAAGCAGCTTGAGCAAGAGATCAATAGAGCAGGTTGATGAAAAACCTGTTTCTGAGGCAGAATCAATAAGACGGGAGAAATTCATTGGCCACAGGGCTGTGGAGAGGGGATCTTAACATGGGTCTCCTGTTTTTGCAAGAGCGAACGAAGGACAGGTGTGGGTGGTGGGTCGTGTCTCTGGGACAAGGGACCTTGTGGACATGGGTCGACAGAGATTTTCCATTAACAGATGGGGGATTAAGCAAATGCACAGGCCCCCAACAGGGGAAAAACACAATTCCAGAAGGAAAGAAAGACTGACCAGGCCTTGGCAGGGGCGTCTCTCTTTTTCCGTTACCTGAGATTCCTTTAACAAGAAGGGCTGAGACCCCAGGAAACAGCTCTGAGGGAGGAAGAAGAACAAGCTCCCGGGCCACTGACTCGTCCACCCATCTGGCTCCATCCTCCTTGGAAAGTGTCCCCTAAATGGAGAACAGGGAGGCCTGGGGCTGCCCCCTCCTTCCCCCCACCACAGGGTCCTGGAGTCCTGTTGCCTGCAAGTCCAAGAATGGTCCCCATGGCTGCAGGTGAAGAAGTTAACACCGAGACAGGGAAACCCTAAAATGCGAGATTTTTAAACCTAAAATTAAAAAATAGGGTGAAAAAGATGTCCTCCTTCTGGAATGCCTCTTCGTAGAACAGTTGACCCTTTAACAAGGCAGGGGGTGGGCGCCGACCCCTCGCAGTTGAAAAATCCACATATAACGTTTAACTTCTCAAACAGTTGACTGCTGTTATCCTGCTCTTGTCTGGAAGTCTTACGACAACATAAATAGTCGATTAACACATTTTTATGTTGTATGTACTGTATACTGTGCCATTACAATAAAGTAAGCTAGAGAAAAGAAAATGTTACTAAGAAAAACCGTAAGGAAGAGAAAATATGTTTACTATTCCTTAAGTGGGAGTGGATTATCATAAAGGTCTTCATCCTCATCATCGTCACGTTGAGTAGGCTGAGGAGGAGGAGGAAGAGGAAGGGCTGTTCTTGCTGTCTTGGGGTGGCAGAGGCAGAAGGAAATCCACATGTAAGTGGATCCACACAGTTCAAACCTGCAGTTTAAAGAGCCAACTGTATAAACTTATTTATTTGTAACTTGTCTGTATTCACCACCCTATAAAACATGAAAATTATAAACCATGAGAAATGCACATTTTCAAATAATAAGGTTTAAAGATAGAAATAGAGTTTTTCCTATTTTCTTTCAGTGACAGACCAGTGTAGGCCCCGTTGGTCTAGACTTTAGACTTCAGACAGGAAACACTGTGGTCTTATGCTCAGGGGGACATGGTGACGCCAGAGAGGACAGGACGTCTGAGAGTCATTTTGTGGCAGGCGGAGATACATTCTATACTGGTAGAACATGGTAGCCACCGGCCAGCATGCAGCCACCAGCCACGTGTGGCTATTAAGCACATGCAGCGTGTCTGTTGTGAACTGACATCAAATGTAAAATACACGCGAACATAAATTTACCATTTTAACCATTTTATTTTTTTATCTATTAATTTTTTCTTTTTTATTTCTGCATAGTTTGCATGCCATTTTAACCATTTTAAATGCACAGTTCACCAGTGTTGAGTGCATTCACACCGTTGTGCAGCCATCACCGCTCTCCATCCCCAGAACGTTTTCCAGCTTGCAGAACTGAAACTCTGCCTATTACATAATCATTCCCCATCCCGCTCCCCCAGCCCCTGGCAACCGCCATTCTACTTTCTGTCTCTGCGAATTTGACTGCCCAGGAGACCTCAGGTAAGTGGAATCACGCAGCATCCGTCCTCTGTGCCTGACTTATTTCACCGAGCATAACATCTTTCAGGATCGTCCATGCTGTAGCAGGCGTCAGAACTTCCTTCCTTCTCACAGCTGGTGAATATCCTGTTGTATGTATAGACCACATTTTGTTTATTTGTTTGTCAGTGGACACTTGCGTTTCTCTCACCTTTTGGCTTTTGTTCACAATGCTGCTATGAACATGGGTGTACAAAAGTCACCCAAGATTAAAAAGAAAGATTTTGATTTTTTTTTTTCAAGCATCAAAATAGTATCTTGGGAAAAATCAAAACTTTGTTAGATTTCTTGACATGTATTACATGGATTAGTGTGTTTTTTTTAAAAACTGTGGTAAAATATACATAACAATATTTACTATTTTAACCTATTTAAAAAGTACAATTCAGTGGCTCCAGTACATTCACAGTGTTTTACAACAATCGCCACTGCTCACTGCTGCTTTTGAAGTATTTAGTAGGAAAAAAAGAATGTGAAATATCTCATTAATAATAGTCTATATTGACTCACATTGAAATGATAATATTTTAGGTATGTTGGGTAGAATAAAATATATTACCATAATCACTTTTAACTATTTCCTCTTTGCCTTTTAAAATGTGGCTAATAGAAAAGTTTAAACTAAGTACAAGGCTCACATAATATTCCTACTGGGAAGTGTTTTTTAAAGAAAATCATGACCTGATTAGTCATGATCTTACAGATAATGTGATCGGTTTTTGAAATGTGTTGAGTTTGGAGTTTGAAAATCCATTATATATTTTTTTTTATGGAGTGAAATTCACAAATCATAAAATTAACAATTTTATCTATTTTTAAATTTTTTCATTTTAATTGATGAATAAATTGTATATATTTATGGTGTACAGCATGATGTTTTGATATATGTATTCGTTGTAAAATGACTAAACCAAGCTAATTGACTTGTCCGGCACCTCACCTCTCATTTTGGTGACAAGAGCATTTAGCAGTTTTCAAGTATACTATGCATTTGACTAGTTACAGTCAGCATGCTGTACAGTAGATCCCCGGAACTTATTTCTCGTAACTGGGACTTTGTACCCTTTACTCAAAGAGGACATTTCAGCAGCATTTAGCACATTTACAGCCTTGTGCAGCCACCACCTCTCTCTCTCTCTTCAGAACACTTCATCACCCCAAAAGCAAACTCTGAGCCCACTAAACAGCCACCCCCCAGTCCCTGGCATTTGTGCACAGAAGAAGGCTGGAGATGGGGAGAGACAGAGGCAGGCTGCAGGTTTAAGGAGGGCAGGGAAGGAAGGAGAGCCACGGAGAGAGGGAGTAGCCCAGGGCACAGCAGGGACCTGTAACTGCACTGCACGCCCCGTCCTTCCTGTCTGGAGGCAAGTAACAGGGAAAATACAGCCCGCCCAGTAGGTGTTAACCTGCCATGCAGACCAGCGCTTCTCAAACTTAAGCAAGTGCCAGACACACCTGGAGGGCTCATTAAAATCTGTGGACAGGGTGGAGTCCCCAAATTGGCTTTCTAACAACTCCATCCAAAAGATGCTGGTGCTGCTGGTCCGGGGGCTGCGCTTCCCGAGCCACCGTACAGATGACAATTCGTTTCTGTTTCTTTCATTCTCCTCACTCACTCCACCTCTGCCCAGCAGAATGAAATTCTCCAAATCATGCTTTTCTAGGGTTTTCAATCAACACGAAGCTGCTCTAGAATTCAGAAACTTGGTCTCACATGAAGTCGACCCTCAAAGGGAGTTGGGAGGAGCCGAGGTGGGGGCGGTGGGGACCCATACTCCCTGAAGTCCCTCCTCCCCTCCGGGTCCCCTTTGTTCCTGCTCCGGTACCTGCATAGAGGCAGGCACATCACATCCGTTGCCATGGAAACTGCAGTCTGGCCCGGGGAGGGGAGAAAGCTCGGAATTGGCAGACAGCTTCTGAGACTGGAATTTTCCTGGCTCTAGAGGTAAACCTGTGGGTTAAAAAACAAATCACATCCTGTAGTTGTCACGTCTATCTGATTATTGAAAGAGGGAGCGATAAATGTCATTATACTGGTAGAACAAAATCCTCGGTGAGGCACAGAAATCTGGGGGTGGCATTTGGTCCCAGCAGACCTACAGTGGGGGGCGGTTGCTGCTCTTGTCCATTGAACTCAAAAATAACAGCTAAGAGCTGTAAACAAGGAACGAAAGAAAAATAACAACCAGAAGCTGTAAACAAGTAACAAAAGCAGACAATTTCAAATAATTGCAAGTGCAGTGAGGAAAATATCACGGAGAGACGTGATCCCCAGGTCAGAGGTGTGATATGTCCGCGGCATCATATTGCTACTTGGGTTCGTTATGCAGTATGATGTTTTGGAGATTCATTCATGTTGAAACACGCAGCTTGTATTCACTCACTTCAACGGCTGCATAGAATTCTACCATGCGAACAAGCTCTACTTTATATGTCCACCCTCTTGATGGAGGACGTTTAGATTTGCTCTTACAAACAACCCTAGAAAAGCTGGCACACAGTAAGTATTTGCCAAATAAATAAGTGCTGAACTGCATATTCTGATCTTGCTCACATGAGAGAGAGTTTCTCTAGAGTGTTTGTTGGGGAGGTATAATGGCTGAGTGGTGGAGAATCCGTATCTTCAACAGGTCTGTATATTACCAAATTGCTCTCCCAACTGGTAGACTTTTTTTTTTCTGTTTCTACCACTAAAAGGAAGGCACGTGAGGGCCGGGGCTTTTTCTCTTTGGTCTCCACTGTGTCCCCAGAACTTGGTGGAGTATCTGGGAGGTAGTAGATGTTCTAGATAAATAGTGAACGTAAATAATGAATAAATAAATTATTTTTGCCCAAAATTGAGATTGTGGCACATATGTGAGTTTTTGTTCGTTGTTTTTTTATTTAATTTTTAGTTGACAGATTAATGATAATTGCATGTATTTATGGGGTACAATGTGATGTTTAGATATATTATGGAATGATTAAATCAAGCTAATTAAGATATCCAGCGCCTCACCGACTTTTTTTATCCTTTTTTGTGTAACATGCTGTCATGACGTTAAATATTCTTTTAAAATAAAACAACGGCACACATTTGTTTTTAAAGAGTTTATTCCAGACCGTAGCACACAGTAGCGCTGCCTCTTTTTATCCTTGGGGGAATGTCCCACGCACTGGCTTTTATTAATCGTTTCTTTCATTAACAGGCAACACTGTGATCACCCTCGTATAGGCGAGTGGCTTTCGTGGGGGTTCGGGTGGGGAGGGCTAGTCTCAGAAGTAGCATTAAGGTCAAAGGCCATGTACATTTTAAACTTTTCTAATCATTGCCAAAGGCCATGTACATTTTAAACTTTTCTAATCATTGCCAAAATATTTGCTAGCAAAAGACAAATCCACCCCTCTGCCGCAGCCAGTGAAATGCCTGTTTCTTCACCTGCTTGCTAACCTTGGGTGAGCTTTCATCTGTGCCTGATAAGAGAGCAGTGACATCTCATTTTGGTTTTGAAGTCTGAGTTCCGGAACACGAGAGAGGCTTGAGCATGCCTTCTTATTTAACATTTAACCAGGATCTAAAGTTCAGTGGGGCCTGATGCTTTACAATGTAAGGGACCCTGTTTTAGAAAAAGAATACAAAATGGCAAAAGTGAAAATTTGGTACAAGTGAAATGTATTTAGAATGAGTACAGAAATCACGACAAATAACTCAAAATACTACTAAGGTACTCAAATACCATAAAGTGTCACAAAGTCAAAAATGACATAGAATGTTCCGTTAACTAACTGCTTGATGCATCTTTATAACACCTTTTCTCCTACATTTTTTGATGACATACTCTTGGATCATTTCTTATTATGAAAATAATTTTGTAACATGGCTTTTCTTAGAAGAAGAAGATAACGCAGCTTTTGCTCTAGGGTGATAGAACAAAAAAAAAAATCCATTTTGTTCCTGATGGCTTAGAAAAGTTCCTTTTCACTTCCCAACCCATTATTGGTAACATCATGCCAGTTCTCAGGACTATTGCAAGTTTTGGAATGCCTGTCACATGTTTCTCTTATGCAGAAGGCAGCCTTGAAGATGGCCACAATGGTTCCCACCTCCTTGTTAATACTGTCCCTGTGGGGCTGTGCTGCTCTGAGTGACTTGATTGCAGCGGGCAGAACACTGTCTCAGTTTGTTCAGGCCGCCATAACTAAATACCGCAGACCAGGTAGCTTCAACATCAGGAATTTATTTTCTCATTTTGGAGGCTGGAAGTCCCAGATCAAGGTGTGGGCAGGACTGGTTCCTCTGAGGCCTCTCTCCTTGGCTTGCAGATGCTGCCTTCTCCCGGTGTCCTGACAGATCGTCCCTCTGTATAAGGAGCCCGGTCAGATTGGATGAGGGCCCACCCCAATGTCCTTATTTTATTTTAATTACTTCTTTAATGACACTGTTCCAAAGACGGTCACATTATGAGGCACTGGGGGCTGGAACTTCAACATATGAATTTGGGAGTTGGAAGAACGAAATTCAGCCCCTGAACAAATATCAGTTGACAGAATGATGGGGTGTCATTTCTAGGATTAGGTTGTGGAAGGGCTGCAGCTTCCCTCATAGTGTCTGTCTGTCTCTCTCTCTCCCTCCCTCGCTACTCACAGTGAAGGAAGCCACCTGCCCTAACGTTAGCAGCTCCCTGGAGACGCCCACATGGTGAGGAGCTAATGTTCTCAGTAGTCCAGGAGCCCACAAGGAGTTGAAGGTTGTCAGCAACCCTGTGAACGGGCCCAGAGGCCAATCCCCACACTGGTGTCTTGAGTCCTGGTTCACATCAGACCGCAGCCTCCCGAGAGACCTGGGACCAGAGCCACCTAGCTGAACCACGCCCAGATGATGTCTGTTATTTGCAACCACTGAGTTAGAGAGCTCCTTGTTACATACACAGCAATAAATGAAAAAAAACCAGTGATATTTCAGTGCCTTTCGTGTTTCCCTTTGCAGTGACTGGTTTTAAATATCCTGTTACTTGATGGGATTCATGAACCCATTTGTTGTCAGTGTCCTTATTGCATTTGTTTTTTATGAGTTTTACGTATTTTTGTCAATTCAGTTTTTCTTATCAATTCAGTAAGAGATTTACATCTTTTTATTTCTAGTGTGTTCAACAATTATAAACTGAGTTGTTCAACAATCAAAGAGCCTATTCACTACTTCTGTGTGTAGTTTAGCTCTTAGTGAATTGCTGCTGACTTTGATAGGGTCTGCAAAACTGTCTGTGTTATAAATTTCTCATCCATGTAACAAAAAATTTCTGTTGGCTTCATTAATCATCCTTATTATGTTTATTTCTGGTTTCATTAAATTTTTATCAGGATTTTCTCCTAATTCTTTATTAAATTGAATAAATTCAAATATGACATGCACATTCAAACCTAAACTTTTTTGGGAAACGTTTTCAAAATACTTTTTCATATTATAGTGGAAATGGTGTGTTCAATCTTTGCCAACTTTTTGAATAGACTTTTTGTATCATGTTTATGATTGGGATTCTCCTCATGATCTTCAAGAATGTCTTTCAGCATCTTTAAAACGACACTTTAAAGTCATGTTGCAGCTTTATAATGGGCAGGTATCTTGGTATTCGTGGAGTCTTTTAAGAAAAATGTAGGTTGGCAAGTGGCTTTAAAACATTGCATCACCTGATGTCCATTAGTAGGGCTACTGTAAATACACACGCACAGAAAATGACAAGCATGGGCAGGGATGTACTGAGCTCTTGTGTACTGCTGGCGGGGATGTAAACTGATGCAGCTGGAAAACAGTATGGCAGTTACTAAAAACACCAAAAATAAAATCATTGTAGGATCCAGCAAGGCCACCACTGAGTATATACACAAAAGAATTGTAAACAGGGATGTGAAGCAATAATAGTTGTTCACCCACGTACCATTATTCGCAATGGCCAAATGGTAGAGGCAGCCCAAGCGTCCATCCACTGACGAATGGGCAAGCATGAATGTAGTCCATACATGCAATAGAATATTATTGAGCCTTAAGAGGGAAGGAAATTCTGACACATGCAACAACATGGATGAAACTTGATGACATTCTGCTAAGGGAAGCAAGCCAGTCACAGAAAGACAAGTACTATATGATTCCATTCATATGAGATACCTAAAGTAGTCAAATGCACAGAGTCAGAAGGTAGAGGTGATGACCAGGGCCTGGGGAGGAGGGCGTGGAGAGTTGTTGTTTAACAAGTACAGAGTTTAAGTTTTACAGGAAAAGACTTCTGAGGATGGATGGTGGCGATGGTTGCACAACATTGCGGATGTCCTTAACACTGCTGAACTGTACATTAGAAAATCGATGCGGTGGAAAATTGTACGTCATGTGTATTTTACCACAATTCCTTTTAAATGCGGAGAATCTTTTGGTTTTGTTTTTTTCTAAAAAGAAAAAATATTCCATTCATGAGATGAATTTGAAAAGAAAATGCTTGTTGGAATACATGAAGATAGTCAACACCCTCAGATTCTGTGGAGGCAGCTTTTTCTCTACCGAAATTAAAGGAATGAGTGGTTCATAATACTCTCAGAGATTTATCAATGTTTTTAAAGAGACTTGCAGCTTTTGACCTCAAATTTAAGAACAGCCGCACCATCACTCCACTGACCACGAACATTCAGGGTGGGTTATGGTCACCCAGTATTTGTTTCCCTTTGTTGAATAATGTCTCGAATAGACGGTTTTCAATAGGCAGAAGAGTTTTTTTAAAATCTCTAGATTTTTTCATTGTAACAAACCCAAGTGAATCACCATCTGATCAGAGTCAATACTGGAACGTACTCAGCATCTGGCTTAGATTGTTTGATTTGCCACTTCATTTTGTAAATATTTCCCCCCGCATTTTAATTTGTACTCTACAAACAATTCTGTTTAAATAAGGCACATTTGTTTTCTCACTTTGATATGTGTTTTTCCCCTAAGTGTGTTCAATGAGTATAATGTCACCCATGAAATTTTTGTTATTTGAAAAATAAATATTCCCTTTTGTCTGGCCAGGTGCATTTTTATTTGAATAACGTATCATCTGAGTAAACAGAGACTTCTGTACTCAGTGAAGTCTGCGTCACATCGGGGCTCTCAGTGTATTGACTCAGTTTCAAAACTCATCTGATGTAAGTAATGTTAGTCTGGATGAAAGCCTTTTGTACACAAAAACAATGATAGGCAAGCTTTAGTGTTCATAAAGATTGGCCTGAATGTCACAATAGATTATTTATTGTCATTGTATATTCAATGGCTTCTTTATAAATGTTACAATCTCCTTGCATATGCTTTGGTGACCTCCAAATTGTGTTTTTTAGTTCCTATTATTTCTGTTTTCTTTCTGCTTTTAATTTCTCATTTGGAAGAGTCTTAGTTCTTATCATTTTTTAAAAAAAATATCTTCCATAGTTGTTCTCATTGTCTACATCTTTATCTTTCCGCCTGTCACAGTTCCTTTTCTTATCATCTTGATTTTGCTCAACTATGTTTTTATTAAGTGTTATTTTTACATTTTTGAAGCTCCTGCCAGTATCCTTTCAGACTGAAATTTGGCTTCCACTAGGATACTCCCTTTTTGACATATCTGAGTTCTGATGTGATTGATAATTTTTTTTAAAAAAATTGAATCTGAAATTAAATCATACACAAGAGCAGTTCAAATGCTTTTTGAAATTGTCATTCCATTTTATTGAGTGGTGCTGAAAAATTGTGTAATCAGGGTATGGTTTCACTGTCATGATTGATGAATTGATGACTGATCAATGTGTACAGGAATTGTATCTCTGAAATATCTGCTTCTTGCATTGGAGGGAATTTTATGCGGCATTTTGCCTGGAGCCACCAGACTCCCTCAGGGCTAGATACATCCGAAATACACCCTTACAGACAGTCATCCTCATTCTTTGTAGAACTCCATCTGGTTTGTCCCAAGTAAAACAAGGATGCCGCTAGATTTGATGTCATGCTTTTCCTGGGATGTTGTAATCACACACACCGTGCTAATGAGTTAGTGGCTAACAGGGGACACTTGTGTCTTAACTAAGCGTCAGCAATCGCTGAACCCTGTACATACACAGTGTACACTTCTGATGTTCAGAAGGACTTTTCACAGGCTGGCTGCTGGCTTTGTACATTTTAAACCTTGTTTCTCTCCCACAGCTCTCATACTTCTGATGCCTTGAATGACAGGCCGCGTTCATATTTGACACGTACCTTGTGCATTGACACAGGGTCAGCAGGGGGAGTAGGTGGGGTATTTCTGAAGCTATTCTTACACATGATGGTTACTGATAAATGTATAGTTCTTTGTATATAACCATATAATATACATAACTTTATAATATATAGACTTTCTCTTTATATATAAGTTTATCATAACTAATAACACAGAAATAGGGTTGCCAAATAAAGTTTTGATTTCAGGTAAATAATGGTCTTAGTCTGTTCGGGCAGCTATAACAAAATAGCATAGGCTGTGTGGCTCATAAGCAACAGAAATTTATTTCTCATATTTCTGGAGGCTGCAAAGTAAAAGATGAAGGCTCCAGCAGATTCTTTGTCTGGTGAGGACCTGCTTTGCAGTTCATAGAAGGCACCTTGTTGCTGTGCCCTCCTACAGTGGAAGGGACGAAGGATCTCTCTGGGGTTTCTTCTATAAGGACACTGATCCCATTAGGGAGGGCTCCACCCTCGTGATCTAACCACCCCCCAGATCCCCACCTCCTAATACCGTCACCTCGGGAGTTAGGATTCAATGCATAAATTTGGGGGGGAAGACAGAAACATTAAGACCACAGCAATAATGAGTAATTTTTAGTATACGCATATATTTTGCTGTATGTCCCAAATACAGCATGGGACATACTTATACTATAAGTTTATTCCTTGTTTGTCCGAAATTCAAATTTAACTGGGTGTCTTGTATTTTTATCTGCTCAATCTCGCAACCCAACGCATCCTACTAAATGCAAACTAAATGTATCCTCCACTCAACTTTTCCTCAACTAGATAGATCTTGAAAATGCCCGTGGCCACTTTAATGCCACCCGACACGAAGGTTTTATGTGGAAGGGAAGGTCAAAGTAGAATAAGGTGCTTTTCATCAATTTGTTTAAAACATCTGGCTTTTGCAGCCTTCACAGGACCCTGTGAACATTGCCAGGGCCCTCCCAGACCTTCAGTGGGGAAAGTGAGGGACCTTGAAGCTTATCCTCATTGGAGATCTGCACACCGTGAGCAGATTCTTTGAGCTCTTTTTTGTCTGTTTGGGGGCTTGTGGTGGATTAAATCACGTCCCTCCAAAATCCATGTCCATCTAGAACCTCAGAATGTGGCTTTACTTGCAATTAGGATCTTTGCAGATGTGATTGGTCAAGGATTTTTTTTTTTTTTTGAGACAAAGTCTCACTCTGTTTCCCAGGCTAGAGTGCCGTGGCGTCAGCCTAGCTCACAGCAACCTCAATCTCCTGGGCTCAAGCGATCCTTCTGCCTCAGCCTCCCGAGTAGCTGGGACTACAGGCATGCGCCACCATGCCCGGCTCATTTTTTCTATATATTTTTAGTTGGCCAATTAATTTCTTTCAATTTTTTTTAGTGCAGACGGGGTCTCGCTCTTGCTGAGGCTGGTTTCGAACTCCTGACCTTGAGTAATCCACCCGCCTTGGCATCCCAGAGTGCTAGGATTACAGGCGTGAGCGACCACGCCTGGCCAAGGATCTTGAGATGACACAATCTTGGACTTAGGGTGGACCCTAAATCCAGTGACTGGTGTCCTGATAATAAGAAAAAGGAGAGAGAGACACGGGCACACAGAGACGCAGTGGCGATAGTTTAAGTGTGTGACGAGGGTGCGTGCCTCACAGATACTTGTGCATGTTCAGCTGTGGGGTGGCACACTCGCCTGTTTGCTGCTACGAGGGTTTGACTCGCCCCACCAATCGTGCGAAATCAGCGCTAAGTGAGACTTCCCCCGTCTTATACTTTCATGCATGTGTAAATGTATGAACACGTAAATTCAGAGTTTCCCTGCTTTGTGACCTTACCCTGCTTTCTCGAGGTAGATCTGTTGGTGGGAGAGGGAGGATTTCCCCTGGTGGGTGCAGGGGCTAATCAAGGCCTATTGGGCAGCGGTGATGGTGACGGCCGTGGCTTCACCAGAATAATGTTTCGGCTGTCTGTGATTTCCACCTGGCTACAGAGTCTTGCAGCCACCGTGTTGGAAAAGGTAGATTTTCTTGCTGTTTAGGTGTGGTAGGGCAAATAGACAATGGGCACTGAAAAAATGGTTTGTGACTCACAGTTCCTGAGGGGAAGGGGCTCACCAGGCCACACAGCGGCCCCGGGGAAACACCAAGGGGCAGGAGGGAACAGGCAGGGAGGGGAGATGCTCAGGGTTGGCTAGTTGAAATAACTTGAGCGGCTCTCAGATAGAGGAGCTGCTCCTGGTGTCTGGTACCCGGCCCCGGGATGACCAGGGCAGAGAAATGTTGCCTCCTGACGTGTAAGAAGCACATAGAGGAGGTGGCTTGGAGTTTGGGCTCTGGCCTGGTTAGTTTGCACAGACAAGGCCACTTGGTCCGAGTGGTGACCCAGGACAGAATGTTCCCTTCATTCACCAGATAAGGGTCCGGCTGGATGACACTGTATGTATACTTGTATACTTTCAAGTCTATCCAAGACAGGAAGTGTCTTTTTGAGAGGAGCCTGGAGCATGTATGGGATTGAGTAGTGTCCTCTCCCAGATTCATGGCTACCTGGGACCTATGAACATGACCTTACTTGGAAATTGAGTCTTTGCCGTGGAAATCAGCAAAAATGGATTGTCTTAGTCTATTCGGGCTGCTATGCGGAAATACCACAAACTGGGTAGCTGGAAGGTGGAAGCCCAAGATCAGAGGGCCAGAAGACATGGTATCTGGTGAGGACCCTGTCCCGTGTTCCCAGATGACTTGTCTTTGCATTGTCACCTCCCATAGCAGAAGCAGCAAGAGGTTTCTCTCAATTCCATTCATAAGGGCTCCACCCCCATGACCTAATCACCCCTCAGAGGCCCCACCTCCTAATACCCTCACCTTGGGGTTAGGATTTCAACCTGGGAATTTGGGGAACACAGCATCAGGTGTCTGGCACGTGATGGAGATTCACTGAATACTTGTGCAAGAAATAATGAATAAAACTAAATTTTTTGAGTGAAATCCCACTTCTCCCTCCTCTCCCAGGGCGGAGGCTCTGCCAGTTTGGGTTCGTCTTTGCGACTCCAGCTCCTGGCACGGGACCTGGCAAATGGGAGGGTCTCAGCCAGTTTTTATCCTGTGAATAAATGCATGACTGTGTGAAGGTCGGCAGGATAGGTAACTCCTATTAGCCTTAGGGCTTTTAGGAAATTCTAATTGGGGATGCTAAAACCCAAAGGAGCCCATTTTGTTTTCTTTCCCACACACCCTATATGATCTTGCAGTTTTCACCCATCAGTGCGTGTGTGAGGCCTGGTTGGGGTGACTGTCTGGAGGTCCCTTCCCCCAGCGCCCCATCCCCCAACCAAGCTATTTTGTTTTTGGTTTCCCTGCTCCGTTCATCCCTCTAGAGCTCTCACCCATCATTGCAGGGGCTGTCGCCATGGAAACCGCAGCTAGCATTTCCATGGAGAAAGAGCCTCTGTGGGGTCTGGAGTTTTTCAGGCTCTTAAGGTGAACGCATACAGGTTCAGAAACATCTGAGCAGCCTCTATACCTCTGTTGGCCAACATGGTAGCCGCTGGCCACATGTGTGACTGGGTGATTGACATGTGGCTGGCCCACCTCGAGATATATACTGTCATCGCAAAACACACACTGGATTTCTAGGAGTTAGTACCAAAAATTTTTTTGGAAATATCACTAATAATTTCATATCGACTCGTTTCACCTGTTTTATTTTATTTTAATTTTTATTTTTTTAAAAAGCGGTTGCTAGAAAACTTAAAATTACATGTGTGGCTGGCATGTGTGGCCGGAGTTTATATGTGTAAATGAATGGAATTCTTGATCTTTGGTCAAACAGATTATTGTTCATACACCATTTTCTTTGCTGCTTTTCCTTTCAGATGATTTGTGTTTTAAATAGTTCATTAAATATCTTGGTCAAAGGGTTTATAGATATAATTAGATATAATTTTCAATAGTATTAGATCGGGAGTTAATTACAATTCTTTGATTCAGTCATTAAAACACCGTTGATAATTTTTTTTAAAAAAAAAGAGCCACCGTCTCCTGACTGTAAAATGCCGTGTCATGCTACAGTTGACATCTTTGTGCACACATTCTACCCATCAGCTTCCAATGTCTTGCTGCCATTCCAGTGTCGTAGGGGCTCCCAGGAGACAGGAAAAGCTTCCCGATTTTCATGTTGACCAGATGCTCAGAAACAGGAATGCCAGGTCAACAGGTGTGAGTATACACTTGCCACTTCGGTATCTATTACTGATACCCGTCTTCCTGTTGGCTCCATCTGAAGGGGTTCATCTTTGCCAGAGCAATGACACTTAATTTTGGTTTTGATTTCTAGGTTTTTAAAAATTGGGGTAGAATACACAGAACTCAACATTTGCCATCTTAACCACTTTAAGTGTACACTTCAGTGGCATTCGTACGCTCACATTGTTGTGTAACCATCACCTCTGCCCGTCTCTAGAACACTTCTCATCTTGCAAAACTGAAACTCTGTACACATTACACACCAACTTCCCATTTCCTGCCCCTCAGTCCCTGGAAACCACCATCCTACTTTTTAAAAATATAAATTTGACAAAGTTAGGTATTTCATATAAGTGGATTCATACGATATTTGTCTTCTTTGTGACTGACTTATTCCACTTAGCATTAACGTCCTCAAGGTCCATCCATGTGGTGGCATGCGTCAGAATTTTCTTCCTTTTTAAGGCTAAGTAACGTTTGATTGTACTTACACACTATGCTCTGTTTACACATTGATCCATCGCTGGGCATTTGGGTTGTTTCCTCCTTTGGGCTGTTGTGAATAGCAACGTCCAATTTTGTATCATGAGTAGATTGGAGCATCTTTTCATGTTTCTTGAAAGTTTTGCTGTTTCTCTTTCATGAACTCTCTTTTCAGATCCCTTTCTGAATTTCGTAATTCGACATTCAGTTTTCCCATCTTGACCCGTTAGCACTCTCTGGGTATGAGTGACGGAATTCCTTTGGCTTTATACGATGCAGAGTGGGTTGTTCAATCTTATTCATGATAACGGTTTTCACGTTCCTGTGTATTTAGTGTTTTCATAATCAGATTGAACACTCTTTTATTTTGTGATTGTCAATGTTCAGATTGACTTGAAAAAGTCATTTTCCACCTCATGATTATAAAAACATTCTCCTGGGCCGGGCACGGTGGCTCACGCCTGTAATCCTAGCTCTCTGGGAGGCCAAGGCGGGCGGATCGCTCGAGTTCAGGAGTTCGAAACCAGCCTGAGCAAGAGCGAGACCCCGTCTCTACTATAAATAGAAAGCAATTAATTGGCCAACTAAAAATATATAGAAAAAATGAGCCGGGCATGGTGGCACATGCCTGTAGTCCCAGCTACTCAGGAGGCTGAAGCAGGAGGATTGCTCAAGCCCAGGAGTTGGAGGTTGCTGTGAGCAAGGCTGACGCCATGGCACTCACTCTAGCCCGGGCAACAGAGTGAGACTCTGTCTCAAAAAAAAAAAAACATTCTCCTGAATTGTATTGTGCTGGGCTCATAAAAGAACTCTCTTCCTGCTGTGGACACTGTCCCCTCCCTGCACCCAGAAACTCTAGTCCTCACTGAGGCCCCCCAGACCCCTTGCAACAGGAGGGATTGGACCAGATCTGAACTGTGCCCAGGGTTCAGCTGGGAGGCACATGCCTGATTGGAGACTCGTGGTCCTTGAGAAGTCGCTTGGATCCCACTCCCTGTGCGGTCAGCAGATTACACTTTCATTCGAAGGCTCACTGTGGTTCATTAGCTCGGCACTCGGCTGCACACCAAACAATACATACGTCGCCTCCCTAGCAGGAAGCGGTTGGGTTTCTTGGAAACAACTCAGTGTTGGCCTCTGTTCTGAAGACATGTGTTTCCAACCCATGAAAATATTTAACGCTAGCCATCTCCTTCCCAGATGATATCCTTCCATGTTCATCTTCCTCAGTTTTTCTCTTAGTTTTTCTGGGGTGGAACCTCAGCCTCTTCATTCTTTGGTGGACTGGGGGCCTGTCTTATGTCCTGGCCCAGAGCTGGTGCTTGCGTGTGCACATTACAGATTTTCAAACACAATAGCCAGCTAGTTCCGGATATGCTCGGCTAACCCCAATTACACCACGGGTGGAAATCATGACTGGGTCAATGAGAAGAATTTCAGTTCTGTTCCTTTGTGTACACACACACACACACACACTCACACACAAACATAAGTGCATGCACATATATGCAAAGGGATTTCTTTTGTATTTTCCTAAAGGTGGTATGTGAAAGAGTCTAAAACATCATGCAACTGAATCTTAGAGGCAGGCCTCTGCAACCAAAGTGTATCCTACCCTCAGTCCTGCCTTCGTGCACGTTCCGGAGTGACAGCTGCTTACAGATCCAGGTGGGGGAGGAAGTCTCTCCTACGTAGCAAAGGGAACCCACTGACATGATTTAAGCAGGAGAAAGATGCAGCCGTAGTTTCCTTTGGGGCTTGTAGTAATATTTGCTGGGGGCAGGAATAATTTATACTTATATACTGTGTGTGTGTGTGTGTGTGTGTGTGTGCAATTGTATCACACATGCAGGTTTCTATGGCCGCCAACTCGTGGGATTTAAGTCAAAATCCATTTTTTCCCGTGGAGGCCCAGTTTTTCCAGCACCACTTGTTGAAAGGGCTGTCCTTCCTCACGGGATTCAGACAGTGGAATCAGTGCTAAAGAAATGAGCTATCAGGCCATGAAAAGACATGGAGAAAAATGCGTAATACTGAGCAAAAGAAGCCAATCTGAAAAGCCTACATACTGCTCAATTCCAACTATATCTGCAGTCACCAAGCCCCGGGCCTTGGACCAGTATGGCTCTGTGGCCTGTTAGGAACCAGGCCACAGAGCAGGAGGTGAGCAGTGGCCTTCATCTCTGTCTACAGCCGCTCCCCATCATTCACATCACCACACAAGCTCCGCCTCCTGTCAGAGCCACAGCGGCATCTACCGTGTTTCCCCGAAAATAAGACCCACCCATCAAATAAGCCCTAGCAGGATTTCTAAGCATGTGCAATAGAAGCCCTACCCCGAAAATAAGACCTAGTGATGGGCGTGGCTACGCAGCGCGTCTGCACAACCCATGCATTTCATAGCGGAGCAGTAAAGAAGACGAGCAGCCCTTCTCATCTGCCCCGTGAGAGCTCTATGGCTCGACAGGAGAGATTGGGGCCAGTGGTTCTAAAGGAAATAGAGTCGCAAGAAATTCAAGATGGAATTCGGAGTTTGGAGAGTTATGATGATGTTCCAGGAGAAGACGACTTAACTATATTTGAATCAATGTAGATGGTTGTACCGTACTTAAAAAAAAACACATCCCCTGAAAATAAGCCCTAGGGTGTCTCCTTGAGGAACAATAAATATAAGACCCTGTCTTATTTTCGGGGAAACACGGTAGATTCTCATAGGAGCGCAAACCCCACTGTAAACTGCGCACACGAGGGGTCTAGGTTGCGAACTCCTTATTAGAATGTGATGCCTGACGGAGGTGGAGCTGATGGTGGGGGCGCTGTGTGTGAGGGCAGGGAGCACACGGGAAATCTTTGTGTTCTCTGCCTCGATTTTTCTGTGAGCCTAAAACTTCTCTGAAAAATAACGTCTGCTTTAAAAAGATCTGCCAGGCATATTTCTGTGGTGGGTGCTGTTTATTAATCCAGTTTTTCTCTGACGGATATTTCCTAAAGCGCGTGTGTGTGAGTGTCAGCCCCTTGTCTGGCTCCCAGTGGGGGCTTGGTGACTCATTTTTTTTTTTTGGAGTCTCTATAGAATCTGTCACTTTAAAGTTAAGGTTCTCCAAGTGTGGTTCTTAGGCCAGCAGCAAGTGTGGGCTCGTGAGAAATGCAGGTTCTCTGGCCTTACCCCTGACCTACCAATTCAGCAATTCTGGGAGGGGGACCCCTCACTTTGAGCCTCAGCAAGCTCTGGAGGGGTTCTGAATCCCCCTGAGTTTGAGGACCGCGGCCTGGTGACAGCCTTGCTCTTGCCAGGGCTCCCCGTGTGGACCACGGTGCACTCACTGCTGCTCAGTCCTCCCGGGGACTCCACAAACCTAAACCCTTCCACGAGCAGAGAAGAGAAGTGGGCTGATTATTAATACGTACAACAGTTACCTGAGGACGCCGAGAAGATTCGTTTTGTTGTAAACAGAGGGGCCAGTTTTGAATTGGGTGCAGCTGGGAGCCCAAACACACCTCCAGGATGGAAAGTGGTGAAACCCCTGAGGGAGGCTGGGCTGGGGCAGAGACAGGAGGCCCTTGGGGTGAGCAGAGGCTGGGAGAGGAGGACATAGCTCAGCGAGAGCAAGGGCCAAGCCTCCGTCAGAGCTTGGAGGAGCTCAGCACAAAGGTCTCCTCCACGCAAGAGGAAGTGCGAAGTGGTTGGGGAAATGGAATAAACATTGACTTCAATGTGCCCACACATCACGGGTGAATTTTGCAAGATTGCAGATTCTGACTCAGCAGGTCTGGGGGGTGGGGGGACCTGAGTCTTTGCATTGCTGCCAAGCTCACAGGTGATGCCAGGGACCACGTTTGGGTGGCACAGGCACCAGCCAATTATTCTCAAAATGTATCTGGGCAATAAAGGACTGACCTGGGCACCTGGGCTTTCCCCAGGCTTACCGCATCAGAAATGGCAAGTGATTCTGACACACCCAAGCTTCATGTCTCTCATCCTCATCCTCCCACCTTAGCCTCAGGAATATCACGTTCCCCAAGTCATGATTTTCTCCAGGTGGACGATGTTCTCAGCCAACAACAAAACTGGAAAGCAGGATGCAGAGAGCTGGTTTCAGATGAAATTGATTCTGAAAGAGGGAGTCTTACATGAACCCCCGGTGCGGGGCACAGTGGGCCCCCGCCCACGGTGACACCCTCCCTGTCTCCCCAGCTCGGTATTTCATGTATGAAATACATGTGCCTGCTGTGGGTGACAGATGCATCTCAGGCTGTTGTCATGGAAACCACAGCTGGGGGCGATGGGAGGGGGGCTTAGGAAAGAGCTCCTGAGACTGTAGCTTTCCAAGTTCTGCAAAAGCAAACACGTGCCCATTCAAAACACCACTCAGCACAGAGTAGCCGCATACTCTATGTCTTTTTTAACGCATGGACAGGTACACCTCACCTCCCACCACACGTCTGTTTGTGCTAGAAGGTTCTTGTAGGACAGACATGGTCATCCAGGAGAAACTGCTTGCTTAGTCCTTATGATTTCAATTCCATGAGTGGATCTCAAGGGAAATTACTGAGAGCAGTCAATGAGACAGGAGAGACGATTCCTGCAGATGGTTGAAAGGGCAGTGAAGAGAATTAACCAAGAGATCACACAGACAGACAGCGACCTCGGGCGCGGTTACGAGGATGGCACTGTGGGGCCATGGGCCACCTGCTCTGTATCCCATCGGGGAGATTCATCCGTGTGGATACAGCTACTTGTTCTTTCGTTGGCAGCAGTGTAGAAATCATTGTGCAAATACATCATCATCTTAGTGTGTTCCGGCTGCTATAGCAAAAATACTACAGATTGGGTGGATTATAAACGATGAAAATGTATTTCTCGCAAGGAAGCCCAAGATCACAGTGCGGCGGGTTCGGTGTCTGGGGAGGGCCGTGTTTTGGTTCGTAGGCTGCCGTCTTCTGCCTGTGTCCTCACCTGGGGGAAGTGAGGGGAGCTCTCTGAGGTCTCATTAACAATTAATTAATGAATTATTAATTTTTAATTGACACATAAAGTTGTATATATTTATGGTATCCAACATGATGTTTTGAAATATGTATACAACGTGGAATGGCTAAATCAAGCTAATTAACATGTGTGTCACCGCACATACTTATTTTTTGTGTGTGGTGAGAACACGAAGTCTATTCTCTTAGCAATTTTCAAGTATAACACGTTGTCAGTAACTGTAATCACCAGGTTCTACGATAGACATCTCGGGCTCTAGGGTCTCTTTCACAAGGGCACTGATTCTCCACCAGGGCTCCACCCTGGTCACCTCTTGATGATACCGTGGCCTTGGGGGTGAGGATTTCACATGGGAATGGAGGAGGGGAAAAATCTGGTCTACAGCAATCATCCTTCATTCATTCATTCTCTCGATGAGCACCCAGGCCCTGATTTTTCATATTTTGGTATCACAATCACTCCAGTGTTTCACCCAGTGCCGGGCACATCACTGCCACTTAATGAATATTTATTGAATGAATGAAGGTTGCAAGAAGCAATCTTGTATTTGTTGCCTTGCCCACATGATGGAGAATTCCTCCAGGTCATATAGGTAGGTAGGGGGGAACCACAGAAAAAACACATCTTCTATTTTTAAATAGACACATTTCTTGCTCAAGAGGTGTTTCCTTTGTTTCCTCTTGGCAGCTGTGTAAGCAAGGACCTGCCTCGCTTTGTCCTCCACCCTCTCTGCAGCGCCTTGCTCCAAGCCTGGTGCAGGAAGACTCTCAATGCACGTCTCAAACACACACGAGTGAATGAATGGATTGTTTTGCTTAGAATCACCATGGAGGTGGATAGACACACATGTAGCCTGCCTGTCTCACAGAACACGTTATCATGACATCATGTTTTCATGTGTTCAAAAACAATATCTGTTTTAGGAGGAAAGAGCTTATGTCGTTGATGGCCGCATGCTGCATCATGGTTGCAGGTTAACAGCGCACTGGTTCCATGCACTTGTGGCCAGCTTCTTGCTATGCAGACCAAGATGTGATAACTACTCTGTAGGTTCCTGAATATGTGTGAATGTTTGCGGGCAGCAGAATCCCAGAAATTAACAAACTGGCTAGGTCAAAGCACACACATTTTCATTTTTTTTTTTTTTTTTTTTTTAGAGATAGGGTCTTGGTCTGTCACCCTGGCTGTGGCCAGATCACAGCTCACTGCAGCCTCAAACTCCTGGGCTCAAGCTATCACCCTGCCTCAGCCTCCCGAGTAGCCGGGTGAGGTCACACAGGTGGCCTCACACACACTTTCTAAACTGTGGTACATCCCACCAAATCCATACTTGGTCACTAGCTTTTGAGGACGCCCATTTTCCTATAACCTTTCTAATTCTATTATATATTTTTTCAATTTTGTCAGTTTGAAATGACACCTCCTATTGGATTTGAATATCTGTATTGGTATTAGAAGCATGGTGGAATATCTTTTTTATATTTATTGCGCATGCAAATATTCTCCTATAAATATTCTATTCACACTCTTTGCCCACATTTCTATTTTGGTGTTCAACTTTTCTTCTAACTGCCTATTTATATTTATAATGCATAGGTATAATATATATTTATGAATATTTATATTAATGATATAAAGTCCTTCACTATCATCTCTGTTTTTACATATTTGACCTAGGCTGGCCATTTAAGCCTTGTTTATAGTGGAGGTTCTCCCCATACACACATTTTCAATTTTCATGAGGTATAGATTTATTATTTAATGCTCATTGACTTTTGTGTCATGTTTAGTAAATCCTTCTTCATCCCACACCTTCGTAAATAGTCTCTTCAGTTTTCTTGCCATGACCTCAAGATATAGTCCAGGAGCCCATAGAATAGCCCCCTACCCGGATAAAACTCTCGAGGACTGAGATGTCTGATAGAGCAGCCACAAACCATGGGCAGCTATTAAGCACTTAACATGTGGCTAGTGTGAATTGAGACATGCAATGGATTTCAAAGACATAGCATGAAAAAGGATGTAAAATATCTCACAATTTTGACAGATTACACATTGACGTGATAATATTTTTGAAATATTGGATCAAATAAAATATACTGTTAAAATTAATTCCACCTATTTCTTTTAATAGCTAATAGAAATAAAAACAGTGCATGGTAAAAATGCCCCGCAAAAAACAGAAATGTCTAATAGAAAGCCTACAGTGATAAACATGGTCTGCATTATAATCCCATGGGGCACCGTTGCTCTGTGGTCCTTCGAGGAGCCGTCAGTTGTCAAAGGAAGGATTTGGGCTTAACCTAAATAAATAGAGAAGTTTAGATGGTAGAAACCTTTCTGACTGGAGTCTCTTAGTCTTTGAGAAGTAGTTTGAATGTCAACATCTAGTCTAGTTGCCAAATAAAACCTCAGTTCAACAACCCACCATGGAATTTTTCCCTGATTAATGAGCTAAATTCTGTATTGGAATCCAAGCAATGTATACGTTGCCATCCAACTCAGGAAGAGACTGGCTTTCTCGGAAAGAGCACAACCAGCCAGTGTGCTGGAGACCTCTGCTTCCAAACCATGAAAACATGAAATACTTTCTGTTTTGCAGATCATGTTCCCTGGTTTCCATCGTTCATCAATTTCTTTCTTTCCTCCCTCTCATTTCCTGGGGTGAACCTCCCACCCCCTGGATTTCTGGGTTCCCAATGTGAGGGTCTGTTAAGGCATGAAGCTAGCAGTTGTGTGTGGATATTTTACACTGTGTTACATAACGCCAGCCTGCATCCATTGAACGAAATTCTGTGATACATTCAGAGCAAAACTAAACAGAAGAATTTACTTAAATAATTTTAACAGCTTTATTGAGATATTCACATACTATACAATTCACCCATATAAAGTATATAATTCAATAGTGTTTGGTATATTCACAGAGATGTGCAGTCATTGCCACAATCAATTTTAGAACATTTTTATCACCCCTCAAATGAAACCCCATGCCCATTAGCAATCATTCCATTTCCTCCCACACCCCCCAACCCTGAGCAGCATATGAATCCACTTTATGTCTCTAGGTTTGTCTATTTTGAGTCATATAATATATGACATTGCGGATATGATTTCTTTCACTTAGCTTGATGCTTTTTTAGCTCATCTATGTTGTAACATCCATCGGGACTCAATCCCTTCTTATGGCTGAACAGTATTCCATTTTAAGGACAGACCACATTTTATTTACCTGTTATAAGTTGATGACCATTTGACTTGTTTCCACCTTTTGGCTATTATGACTAATGCTGCTACGAACACTGGTGTTCAAGTTCTTATGTGGACTTGATGTTTTCATTTCTTTTTGGGTGTACACCTAGGAGTAGAATTGCCGGGTCATTTGGATTTGTGTAGGTACAGTGGAATCACAGAAAACAGAAAGTGTACAAGAGAGAGTTGGGCAGTAACGGGAGAAATTGTCTGGAGGGAGCCTAGACAGGACCTGCTGACAAAGTCTGCAGCACCCGATTAGCTCAACTTTTACCTTCCCAGAGACTGAGGTGCCAGCATCAACCCAGTTCAGAAAGGTTCCTGGTTAGGAATGAAAGGAAAAAGTTCACCCGGGTAGGGAAAGTAGGCAGGACAGGAGGAAGGAAGAGGGAGGCAAGGAGACACCAGGAGAGATGGTTGTGGCCTGGGGATATTTCTAGTTAGAATTACTTCATTAATTCCCCTAATAATATACTTTTATTAATTTGTCTATAAACTGTAGACACAGAAAAAATGTTATGTGTGAAATAAAAGATGGAAAAATGTCCAAAGATAAGATAAAAATGAATGAAAATGGAAGAAGTTCCAGTCATTTATTTCCACATATGACCGGTTTTGAGATGAGACCCTGACCTAAGCGCCACCCGATGGCTTTAGTGGGGACGCTGCGAAGGGTTTGGGCGCACAGGGAGGCCGAAGGTGGATTTGGGAGAAAGATTCTGGTCCGATGCGCTGGGGGACTCGGTTTCCCCCTGTTACCGGGCTCCCCTGTGGACGTAGAGTAGAGGTGGAAACGCCAAAGCCCGTCTGAATTGGGACGCGTCTGCGCTCAGGAGGGGTCCGGGCTGGGAGGGTGAGGCTCCCGGGGACCAGCAAGGTCGTCGGTGTCCGAGGCGCTCCGGGAGGAGCAGCTCGTGCGCCCCGTGCGCGCCCCTCTCCAAGGACCACCCCCGAGAGCGCATTTTAGGGCACACAAAAGCCAGGATCCGAGCGCGGATGCGGGGGACCCTTCCTTCCCCTTCCCACCCGGGGCGCCCCATCCGCGGGTCCCCCCAGTTCCAGCTCCCGCGGTTGCCACGGAAACCGGACTGCAGAGAAGGACATTCTCCAGGGTCTCCAGTCCCAGCCCCGCACGCAGCGCGCAGAATGTTTGTCTCCTGCCCCGACCCCACTCCGCGAGAAAAATAGCCTTGGTGCTGGGCAAACAGCCGTGAGGTTCAAATGTTTAAAAATACGTTTCATTGTATATGTTTGACATTGACAGCGTGATATTATGGGATGCATGTAGACAGGCAAACGGTTACTCTAGAGGTTGAACTTTTTTTTTTTTTAAATTCCTCAAATTTAGCGAGGTATCATTCACCTCTAATAACATCTACCCATTTTAAGTGTAGTCTGGTGTGTTTGGGTGGCCATATGCCGTTAGCAGCCACCACAGTCAAGGTGTAGAATGTTTAATGAGCCCTGAAACTTCCTTTGTGCAAATTTGCCTTAGACCTGTCCCCTCTGCAGCGCCAGACACTCCCACCCCACCTGCTTTCAATCTCTAGGAGTTTGTGGCATTCTAGACTCTCATGTAGATGGAATCATGCAGCCTTTTGTGCTTGTTTCCACCTAGCGCGTTTGCGAGATATATCCATGGTGTTATATGTATTAATATCTTGCTGATTAATATCGATTATTAAATAATTAATATTTTGTTCCTTTTTATTGCTCAGTAGTCCGTAATATGGACATACCATAATTTACCTATTTTCCTATTCGCGGTTGTTTCCAATTTTGGGCTATTATGAATAATGCTGCTATCAAAATTCTGTTTGTACTTTAGTTAACATCTTTATATTTCTAGTGTGGATCCTTTTTGAATAAATATTAAAATGTCAGTGGTTATTATTTCAAGGAGAAAAAAATCACTTCTATCCACATTTCAAGATTTCTCCCAGGTGTTTGCAGACCTGAAAGTAGTACTGCCCTTTATTGTTTTCATTCTTGCGGTTGGACAGAAAGAAAATGATCTCTGTTTTGGGCTTTGCTGTCCGGTTTTTGAATTACAAATGAGACGGACCATCCTTCACCTTTCATCTTCCTTTGAATTTGGCTTTCTCTTTTACGAACAACCTGTTCAAGAACCTTGCCTGTTCTTTCTATTTAGATGTTCAACTTTTTCTTATCGGCTTGTGATGATAAATGATAACTTTTTGCATAATGCCTTCAACTGTCATGCATATTGCAACGATTTCTCTCCATTTTCATTTCAATCTCCCCCTACTGTGTAGACTTTTGACCGTTATGCGTCAGGTGTATCAGCATTTCTGTTGATGCGTTTTGGTTTTAACATTGTACTTTGTGCTGCCTCCTCCACCCCAAGATTATAAAAGTCTTCACCCATGTTGTCTTGTGATGAGCCAGAAAAGGAGGACATCAACCCCTCCCTGACCCAAACACCGTCCCCCTGCGTGGGGTGGGGGTGGGGAGACAGCGCCACACCTGCAGGCAGGCTGGTGGTTCCCAGTGCCACAGGAGGAATTTGGGCCACACCTGAGCAGAAAAGAGGGTCAGGAGGAAATGACATTTCTCACTGAACACCCCCAGGGCCCTGAGAAGCAGCAACCCACATGGAGTTCCCCACTTGGTTCCTAAGCTGAACCCAGGAATCCGAGCAACAGACTTGCAGCTGTAGGTCCGAAGGCAGCAAGGGGGCGGGTTTCTCATAAACAGCACAGCCTGGCCCATTTTCCAGAGACCTCCATCTCCAAACCGCAAAACTATTTTATTCTGGTGGTGATTTTGCAGATGATGTTCACTGATCCTGTCGGTGATCAAACTGGGGCAGGTTTTTTCCATGGGGGGGTGGGGGTTCTGCTGGTGTTCCGATGCAGCTCCACCCACCCTGGGATGTGCTCGTGGGACTAAATTTCTGCAATTCCTTGGATGCGATCAATTACCAAAATCAGTAAGAACGGACATTTATTGCTTCACCTTACTAGGTATGTCGAAAGTAAGTTCACACACACACACACATACACACACACACATTTGTTCACAGAGTCTGTCTGCCTTTCCCCATAACCATTCTGCGCAGGTGCAGCCTCACCTCCAGCAAACACCTGCTGCTCCCTGCGGTGGGCTGAACTGTGTCCGGTACACCCGCACGTGGGAGTTACAGCCCCTCAGCCCCACAGAGTGTGAGCGTATTTGCAGCAAGAAAGGTCTTTACAGGCC
The DNA here is from genome assembly GCA_008086735.1 of Cheirogaleus medius. Classification (NCBI taxonomy): domain Eukaryota; kingdom Metazoa; phylum Chordata; class Mammalia; order Primates; family Cheirogaleidae; genus Cheirogaleus; species Cheirogaleus medius. Next base: position 11,549,802 of record VBSM01003212.1, read on the forward strand.
GGGCGCGGTGGCTCACGCCTGTAATCCTAGCACTCTAGGAGGCTGAGGCCGGAGGATCGCTCAAGGTCAGGAGTTCGAAACCAGCCTGAGCAAGAGCGAGACCCTATCTCTACTAAAATAGAAAGAAATTAATTGGCCAACTAAAAATATATAGGAAAAATGAGCCGGGCATGGTGGCGCATGCCTGTAGTCCCAGCTACTCGGGAGGCTGAGGCAGGAGGATGGCTTGAGCCCAGGAGTTGGAGGTTGCTGTGAGCTAGGCTGATGCCACGGCACTCCAGCCCGGGCAACAGAGTGAGACTCTGTCTCAAAAAGAAAAAAAGAAAGGTCTTTACAGAGGCAGTCAAGTTGAAATGAGATCATTAGTATCGTTAGGGTCTCCTGATTCCATGTGGCTGGGGTCCTTATAAGGAGAGGCGACCAGGACACAGCGGGGCGGCCCTGTGAGGACACGGGGGAGGCCGCACCTGCGAGGGGCTCAGGAGAGCCAGCCCTGCCCACACCTCCATCCCGGACTGTCGCCTCCACGCCGAGAGGAAGTGCGTCCCTGCCTGCCGTCCTCCTCCTCCGAAGCTTTTTCGCTTCCGCAGACAGAGCTCCCCCAGCCCCTCCTACGTGGAAATTCTGGAGCTTAGACGGCAGACGGGTGGTAGAGAAAACTGGGAAGTGTCATCTAAAGAATGACACAAATCTGGGAGCGAGGGCAGGAGGGCGCCTTTTCTTTTAAGAAAGTCCATGTTGGCTCCAATGTGGGTTAAAAGCCAGATCGGGGGTGGCAGAGACTGACACCGAGGCGAGTTTAGGGACATGGGGGAGATGCTGGAAGCCTGGACGAGTGGGGCAGAGGAAGAGGTGGACTGAGCCACCCGGGTGACACCCGGACGCTGGGGCAGGCCCAGGCTGTAGTGCCCAGTGGTCCGACCAAACCCCCATCCCGGTGTTACCGTAAAGGTGTTTTGTGAGTGCGGCTGACATCTCCAACTAACATGATGCTCAATGATGTGGGTGGGCCGCATCCAATCAGTTGAAGGCCGTCAGCAAAAACTGAGATTTCCCTGAGGAAGAGGAAATTCGGCCTCACAGCAGCAGCAGCAGCAGCTCTGGCCTGAGTTCCCGGCCAGCTCTGCAGACCTCAGACCTCCTGGGCCTCAGCCGTGGCAGCCAGTTCCTTGATGAGTCTCTTAGAAAAATGACGTGCATATGGCATGTGCACACAATATATGCATGCGTGTACACGTACAGATCTGTGTCTGTATCCACGCACACGTGTGCACGTCCTGCCGAGCCTGCTCCGGCCGCCACAACAAAGCCCTGCAGACCGGGTGGCTTCAGCGGCAGAAAGTGTTTCTCACGGTTCTGGAGGCTGAAGTCTGAGGGCAGGCGCTGCCTCGCTGTCTCGCTGGTGGGTCCCCCTGGGGCCTCTCTCCTTGGCGGTCCGATGGCGCTTTCCCGCCGCGTCCTCACGTGGTCCCTCCCCTGTGTGTGACGCTGTCCAGATGTCCTCTTCTTGCGAGGATGCCAGTCAGATTGGATGAGGGCCCACCCTCGCGGCCTCGTTTTACCTCCGTCACTTCTGTAACGGCCCCGTCTCCGGACACGGTCACGCTCTGTGGAACTGGGGGTCAGGACTGCCACGTGTGAATGCCCGGGGGTGGGGGTTGCTGTGGCCCCTTTGCAGGACGGGGGATGGACATATAACACAAAGAGACAG
>VBSM01003212.1:11574197-11584683 GCA_008086735.1 Cheirogaleus medius
AGAAAGAAAAAAATAACACAGCAGAGTCGAGCATGAGAGCAAGACGGGGTCAGGTCTGCCTTTGAGCAGGAGCAAGGCCCCTTGAAAGCTGATCGCAGCATTTCAACTCAGAAACGAGGGCAGATGTTCTCTGACCACAGGGCAATTCACAGAGGGGACCTTCAGGAGGAGACGGGTCGGGTGTGTGGGCGGCAGGGCCGAGCCGGGCAACGGCGCTGGGCCTCTTCCTCGAGACCAGGGTGGGACTTTGGAGTATCCGGGCGGGCAGAGGCGTCTTAGGAGGGAAGCCAAGTGCGGCCAGGCTACGGCCAGAGGGCAGGGCAGCTCCAGAGAGGGAGGAATGAGGCCTGTTTGTCCTTCCCTGTTACTCCACGGGCCTAGGACAGTGTCTGGCGCGCACACAGTGTTTGCTGACTGACTCAGCGAGTGAATGGTGGCGTCTGCAAGGCTCGTGTGTAAAAGGTGTCCTTGCACGGCCGCCACCCTGCAGCAGCCTGGAGTGTTTGCGGTGACTCTCCTGCCCCAGGAACCCCGGCGGGAATCGTGGAGCTGGTTCTCACCGAGCCCCTCACCTGGGTCACCTCACGTGGGGAGCGGTGCTGAGGCTGTTGCTGTGGAAACCGCAGTGGGCAGGGAGGGTCTGGGGAGGAAGCCGGTGCCGGGCCTCGCAGGCTGGAATCTTCCATAATGTGGATAAAGATCCTGCGTGGATAAATAATCGTGGTCCAGCAAATCGTCAGAACTTAGTCAGTGCTTGCGAACGAATGAATAATGGTGCCTCAAGGAGTCACCTTGTGCGTGGGAGGGGAGGGTCGCATACTTCATTTCTACCTGTACTTGGGAAATTTTCTTCTCAATTTGGGGGTACAAATCTACACCGTCAGCGATCGGATGCACCCACCCGTCCACCGAGACCTTCACTCCGCTCCTTCTGAGATGTCCCAGGACTCCTTTCCTCCCTTGTTTGGACCTCAGATCAAACGTCAGCAACTCTTTAGGAGACTTGATATTTCTTTAGGAGTCCACAGAGACCCAAACAGTAAAATTTTGATCCTGCCCCCAGAAATTGACTCGTTGATGTATAATTGGCATACAAGAAAATGCACCGATTTTAAGCGTACAGGAATGGTTTTGACAAATATATGGGTTTGACAAATATTGTGAAACCAATGCTACAATCAAGATACAGAGCGTTCCAAGGATGCACTTGGATAAAAATAAAAAGTACCAATGGGGCCCCCTGGTTGCTTGGTTAGGGTTGACCCCACCCGGCCGCTGCCATCTCCGGGAGAGCTGCGTGTGCCTGTCTGTCTTCTCTGTCACACACTGGCGCAGGGTGGACCCACAGTCAATATGAGTAGGATAAATGATTGAATGAAAACATCTCCTAGCAGGCTCTAATCTCCACGAGAGAGAAAAAGTTCATACCTCTGTTTTCCTCCCCATTGTGTCCAGCGTCTGGCCCATTGACCTGCCGCTGTACGCACTCAATATGTATTTGTTGAATGAGTAAGTGAAAGAATGGACGAAAACATGGCAAGAACATCAAATATTTCTGTCACCAGCCACTGTTGATATGAACATGTGGGTCTTTCTAGACTCTATGAAACTCGGAGCCACTTTTTGCCCTCTGCAAAGACCTCGTCGGGGCACAAGCACAGAAGATGTGCCTGCTCTTTTGTTCCTTAGCAACCCAGGCAAACTGAATCTGTTACCATGGAAACTGTTGCTAGGATGAGGAAGTGGAGGTGGCTGAGAGTCAGCAGAGAGAACCTCAGAGAATGGAACATTCTGGAATTTTGTGTCAAACTGAGTGCACATTTAACATTTTTAGCCTAAAACCCACTAGCTCATTCATTGTTTGCAAGTAAATAAAAATGTGAGTTCTTAGGCAGGTGTTTTCATCTCTCTAGGATATTACTAATCAAAACCGTTATTTGTAAAATCAGAATGTGAAGCAGTCTATCTTGTAAGATAATGAAAACAGTGTTGAGCTCAGGACCCAGCATCCTATAAACCAGGGTTCGACAAAGAGCAGTCGGTAGGAACAGTTGCAGTAAAGTTACTTGGGAGAACTTGCCCTAAAAATGAAGATTCCACGTATCACAGTTGTTGTTGTTTTTTCCCAGCATCAGATTTTTTCCCCAAGTGCTTTCTTTGGAGAAGAAAAGGAGTCATGTCCCCTAACCATCTTAGGTTTGCGTTAACTGGATTTTGAGTAAAAGCCAGAGTTATTGCTTAGTCTGCCAGCTTGTTTCCTTACCATTAACTCTAAATGTGCACAAAATGGGTTTATTTCAAATGAATGACGCAGTCATTTGAGAAACACCTGCTGAATGTCTCCGCCGTGCTGGGCAGCACTCCAGGTGTTGGGAACACGCAAGAGCACACGGCAGAGTCCCGTCCTTGCAGAGTGTGTGGTCCACTATCTACTCAATGAACATAACTTAAACGTCCCTGCGGAGTGTGTGGTCCACTATCTACTCAATGAACATAACTTAAACGTCCCTGAGGAGTGTGTGGTCCACTATCTACTCAATGAACATAACTTAAACGTCCCTGCGGAGTATGTGGTCCACTATCTACTCAATGAACATAACTTAAACATCCCTGCGGAGTGTGTGGTCCACTATCTACTCAATGAACATAACTTAAACGTCCCTGCGGAGTGTGTGGTCCACTATCTACTCAATGAACATAACTTAAACATTAATGCAAATATGAAACTGGAATAAAGTGTGCTCATGGCCATGGTTTCTTCCTCCTATCTTTGTAAACCTAAAGATAGTATCTTGCATCTGACACATTTCTGTTTATTGTTTGGTCTCTTCCCATTTTAAAGAATATTAGTTATGCATAGTTCATAATTCAAAAAGTGTGTTCCTAAGGGAATTTTTTTCATTGCTTCGTATGTGTGTGTGTGTGTGTGGTGTGTGTGCGGTGTGTGTGTGTGTGTATGTGGTGATAGAACAGTTCTGTACTCTGATTACCATGATAGTTGCATGGATGTGATAAATTTTCACAGAATGATACAACAGCAACAGGAAACAGTGCGCATAAAAAATGTTAAAGTCAGAAACAGGCTGATCCCTGAGTTAATAGTCCTGTGCCAACATCAGAACCCAGGTCTGGGCGTTGTGCTGTGGTTGTGTCAGATGTTATTGCTGGGGGTATGAACTAAAAATAAAATATTAAGGCTTCCCCCCCTCCACTGGCTAACTGAATGGACCCCTCCTGGCCAAGGAGATAATCTAAAACTAAACTGCCTGCCAGGAGGATGGAGGTCAGACATGCCTCATCATGCCCCCCTCCCTTCTTGGAGACATCCTTTGTAACCCATTAACAGGATTAAAGTTATGCAAGACAAACTTGCAGGTCCTCAATTTACACAACAAATATATGTCCTGGTAGCTTGTCTCTGATTAACAGACCTCCTTATCTTAAAACATTCCAAGCCTTTAGACAAAGTTTCATGTCTTTAACCCATTACAAGTCAAAGAATTTTTAAGCCCACCTATAACCTGTAAGCCCTGCCCCGCTTTGAGATGTCCCACCTTTTTCAGGCCAAACCAATGTATGCCTCCCACGTGCTGATTTATGACTTTATGTATAATTCCTGTCTCCCTGAAATGTATAAAGCCAAACTGTGACCCAGCCACAGCGAGTCCACTTGCTCAAGGCTTCTTGGGCGTGGCTTCCGGTCATGGTCCTCAAATTTGACTCAGAATAAACCTCTTTAAATTATTTAACAGAGTTTGGCTTCTTTTCTGTCGACAGGGGCAAGATGAGGGAAGGGTACGTGGGAACTCTCGGCACTATAGTTTTGCAACTTTTTATGAGTGTTTAAATATTTCACAAAATAAAAAGTCAGTTCAAAGAACACACAAAAAAACAGGGTATTCCAATACACATTTTACAAGAATGATACAAACAACACTTGGTGTGATTTCCCTGCCAGACTCACTCTCCTGCTCCATGGTGGGCATCTTGGGCTGTTCTGTAGGGGACTGTTTCCCTGTCCAGGGCAGAGGTGAGCTTCTGGCAGGCTGACAGCTCTTTCCCAGCGCCTGGGCTTGCACTCAGCAAGCCCCTGGTGCTTAGAAAATATTTATTAATGGGAAAAGAGTGCAGATTCCTGCACCATGCCCAGCCTCTCTGAATAGAGCATCGAGATTTCTGCATTTTAAACAGAATCTCTCTGAAATTTCTGGTCCACCCAAAAGGCTGACACTTGTGGCTTTCAAGGCGTGGTAAACGGGGCTTTGATTCTGACACTATCCAGAACCGACAGGTGCCAGGAGCACAAGAGGCTCTCAAAAAGTTCATGGGGTCAACTGGATGACTTCTTAGGACAGGGTTGGAGCTCCTCCGGGCAGCGATTTGCATCTGTGTAGCTGGCTGCCCTGCCCCCAGCTTCCTGCCTTTGGATCAACATTCCTTTGGAATTTCGGTGTTGGGCAGGTGAGCCCCGCTTTTCCTGCTTGATAGCCTGTCACGCACAGCACTCCAAGGTTGCTACTTTGTTCTTCCAAAACACCTTTGATACTCGGGTTGTGGACCTAACACTGTGCACACAGGTTTCTAGTTCTGGAGGGTAACATCGTTGCAAGGAGCAAGCTCAGGGTGTTCAAGCTCAGGATTTGGGAGCTTCCATTCAAGTCCCAGCTCTGCCTTTACCCGCTGCACAACGCTGCACAAGCTGTCCAGCTTCACTCTGCCAGTTTCCTCCTGTCTAAAATCAGGTAATGCTATTACCCACCTTGCAGGGTCGTTGCGAAAATTTATTGTAAAGCATTTTAAGTACTCAACTTGTTTAAGATGCTATTATAATATTAGTCTCCTGTTTATTCATTGCTCTGAAGCCATCAAGCCCGCCCCCCCCCCGCCAGCTCAGTAAAAGGCAATACCATCCGAAGAACGGTCCACTCTATTTCCAAAACCACTACTCTAATGCAAGCCACACCATGCGTGCTTGTCCCTGGCACAAGTGTAGAGAAGGCACTGGATGCATATTTGATGTTCTTGAAAGCTGTCTGATTACTGTCAGCATCTCCTGATAGCCGTGAGCTCCGTACAGGCAGAGAGTATGTCTGCGTTGGTGTGTCAGTGTAAATCCGGCGCCTGGCACAGGGCAGGAACTCAGTTAGTAACACAGTCCTGTACCACGTAGTGACACTTCCGTCAGCGGCAGACTGCATATGTGACAGTGGACCCGTAACATGGCAAAGTCCTATTTTTACGGTGCCTTGTCTATGTTTAGATATGTTCAGATACACAAACACTTACCACCGTGGGACAGTTGCCTGCAGTATTCAGTCCAGGAACCTGCGCGGGTTTGTGGGCTCAGCCCACGCGTGTGGCGGGCCGGGCCACCTGGGCTTGTGTCAGTGCACTCTGTGATGTTTGCACGACGACGAAATCGCCAAACAGCCCGTTTCTCAGAACGTGTCAAATGCATGACTGTTCCACGATCAATAGTAGTGATTTGTTGAAGGGTTGGATGTTGATTCGCCTGATTTCATCATCCCACCATGTATACACAGCATCATATTGTATCCCATAAATATATACAGTTATTATTTGCCAAGCTAAATAAAATTTAAAAACCAAACAAAAATAATGCATTAATAAAACCCAAAGTTTTATGAGGCTTCCATAACCTGTTACCATTTGTACTTCACATCGAGCCTTCCCAGTCCCTTGTTAGCTGCCATGGGATTCTCGGCCCACGCTAGCCTCTGCCCTTCCGTCTGCCTGCAGCCTCCTCCCGGGAGTCCTGAGTGTGCTTACTTTCTCCCTCATCCAGCCGGCTGCTCAGGGATCACCACTTCTTTAGTGTGCACCTGAAACAGCCCTTTCCTTTCCTATTAATACCTTCCAATTTCCTGCTTTATGTTTCTGCATAGGCCTAATCAACTTCTGAGGTTATATTAAGTGTGTTAGTTCATTTTGTCTTCTTTGCACCCAAACAGGCTTTACAAATGTAGGGGGCTTGGTCTGTCTTAGTCCCTGCTATTTTCCCAAGGTCTAGCATGACACCTGCCTCCTAGAAGGTCATCTTTTTAAAATAAATGACCAAACTTTGGTAATGAACGAATGTGTCTCCCACCAGAACAGAGCACGGGCCGGTGCGGGGAAGGGGGGGGGGGTTGCGATTTGCATGATGCTTGTTCCCTGCCCATAGATAAGGGCTGGACCTACAGATGGGCTCAGTCAGTATTTATGAAATAACTTGATGAATTCTGATAATGCTGTTATTACTGGAAGATGCAGGAGAGATTTGTGATTTCTAACCGACTCTGCAGAGGCCCTCACATGCATTCTTTTTTATATATGTGTGTAACTTTTTCAAATTTATTTCTAATTGGCAAATAATAATTGTATATATTTATGGGGTACAATGTGATGTGTTTGTATGTGTATACAATGTGGAATGATGAAAGCAAGCTAGTTAACGTATCTATCACCTCACATAAGGCATTGTATGCTTCAAAATTTTAAATATTCTTGCCACCTACGTGTTTTTCTTCTTCTGCAAACCCTTAATCAAAGGCAGCCAAGGGGTGTGCATGGACCACTGCTGGGTGGTGGCAGACTTGAGCCTTCCCTCCCCCTCCCCTGCTGTGCCCACCTCCATCTCTAGGGTAGATTAATCAAGACTGTTTATCTGCCCTTAGCAACAAAGGGAGGCTGACACCATCACCATGGAAACTGCAGCTGCAGTGCAGAAAGATGGGGTGGGCGAGGAAGGGGCTGGGAGAGCCCTGGAAGCTGGAAGTTTCCGGTATTTGGAGCCATTTCCTAAGCATGTCCTGACATACCGCAGACATGCATTAAATATTTATTGGGAGAATGAATGACTGTGCCTCCGGGTATACAGCGGGGAACCCTCCCACCCCGTTATCTGATGACAGGTTGAGCCCCTCGGCTGGGCAGGTCCCGTTACCGTGAGCATCATGACCTGTAACGACCCCATTCGTTGAGTCTTCCTGATTTTCATCTCAGTGAAATTCAAAATCATAACAATTCAAAATCATTACCACCGTGAGCACCGTTCCTGAACTGAGGGCTTGCTATGGTCTGGATGTGCGCGTCCCCCCAAAATTAATGTCTTGAAGCCCTAACACCCACGCGATGGCATTAGGAAGCGGGAACTTTGGGAGGCGGTGAGGTCGTGAGGGTGGAGCGCTCCCGAATGTGATTCCTGCAGTCACAGTAGAGACCCCAGAGAGAGATAATCCATCTCTCCACACATGAGGACACAGCAAAATAACGGTGATCTGCAAACCAGAAAGAGGCCCTCGACAGAGCCCAGCCACGCGGGCACCGTGATCGCAGACTCCAGCCTCCAGAGCTCTGAGGAATAAATGTCGGTTGTCATGACCCGCCCAGTCTAGGACATTTGTCACGGCATCCCGGACGGACTGCAGGCTTCACACGGAGGTTCTCGATCAATCATTCCGCCATGCCTGTGCCGTGAGCTACACCTGTCCCCATTCGACAGAGGAGGAGGCTGAGGCTCCCTCAGGGGGCGCAAGGCCAGACACCTGGAGAGAGGCCAGTCCCGGAGTCCCACGGCAGGACGCCCGACAGGGCGAGGCCTGGCCTCCCTGACGCCCAGACCTCTTTGGACCTCGGGGAAGCTGCCTGCTCCCTCACCCACCCCACTCCATCCTCTGGGAGACAGGGCGCGACAGGGACCCCACGCCATGGCTGTTGCAAGACCCCCAGGAGCGTGCTCGTCTCCTGGAGCTGACGGGACGAAGTGCCACAGGCCGCGTGGCTCAGAGCGACAGAAACGGATTCACTCTCAGTCCTGGGGACCAGAAGTCCAAAATCAAGGCGTGGGCTGGTTGTTCTCTTCGAAGCCTCTGGGGGAGACTGTTCCACGCCTCTCCAGGCTCGCGGGGGGCGGGGGGAGGCTACCGGTGGGGTCAGCGTCCCAGTCCTCTGTTGTCTTGCGGCTTCTCCCTGTGTCTGTCTTCCTGGCCCCAGCACCACGCCGTCTGCACGAAATGCGTCCACGGCAGCCCCGTTCCGTGCCCTAGAGGTGCTGGGGGTGGTCTTTGTGGGGTGCGTAATTAACTCAGAGCGTGCACAGGTGTTCGGCACTGTCGGCAGTAAGTGCTGCGTGAAAGTTCCACGTCAGATTCAGAAGGGCCTTGAAGACACCGTGATTGCACACGTGCACATCACATGCATTGCACGGTGCTGAGGAAGGAGGCTGGACCTCCTTCCCCAGCCTCCACGGCCATCTGCTCAGACTGAAGGACGGGAACAGAGTGTGGGGGGCTGCCTGGGAGAGAAAGGAAGGCCTGGTCCCCTCAGAGGTGGAGGCGGGGCAAGACGAGGGAGAAGTCGGGGAGCAGACTTGCCTGGCGGTTTCCTGGTCCCCCCGCCCAGCCCGCCCTTCTCAGGGCCCTTGACAAAGGGATTGGAGGGATGAGCTAGAAGCAGGAAACCAAAAGGAGGCTGTGGCCCTCCACCGTGAAGAGGCCATGGGCGGTGGCCGTGGGGCTGAAGAGAAGTGGAATATCTGTGGCATGAAGGAAGAAGGTGGAATAGCAGAGAGAAGACTCGAGGGCAGGGTGCTATCGTCGGATTCGTTGTGTCCCCAAAGATGTGTTGGCGTCCTGCACCCCGGGACATGTGACTGTGACCCATTTGGAAATAAGGTCTTTGCAGGATGTAGCCCAGTTAAAATCAAGTCATGAGGGTGGGCTCTCAGCTGCCATGGCGGGTGTCATAATATTATCAAGAAGAGGAGAGGAGGGCACAGCCGCTGCAGGGAGACCACGTAGGATGGAGGCAGAGATTGGAGTGAGCGGCCACAAAAAAAAATGCTAAGTAGGTGAAGGGATGCACAGGGTAATTAGCTTGATATAACCCTTCCACAATGGCCAGGTACGGTGGCTCACGCCTGTAATCCCAGCACTCTGGGAGGCCGAGCTGGCATATCGTTTGAGCTCAGGAGTTGGAGACCAGCCTGAGCAAGAGCGAGACCCCCGTCTCTACTAAAAGTAGAAAGAAATTAGTTGAACAACTAAAAATATGTAGAAAAAATTAGCTGGTCACTGTGGCGTACGCCTGTAGTCCCAGCTACTCGGGAGGCTGAGGCAGGAGGATCGCTTGAGCCCAGGAGTTTGAGGTTGCTGTGAGTGAGGCTGACGCCACGGCACTCTAGCCTGGGCAACAGAGTGAGACTCTGTCTCAAAAAAAAAAAAAAATGATGATTAGAGATGTTGAGCATTTTTTCATATGTTTGTTGGCCGTTATTCTGTCTTCTTTGAAAAGTTTCTTTTGTCTTTTGCCCACTTTTTTTTAAAATTTATTTATTTTCTTTTATTTCATCATATAATGGGGGTACAAATATTGTTAGGGTTACATACATTGCCCCTACCACCCCTCCCCCCATGCCAGATTTTGCCCACTTTTTAATAGGCCTGGTATTTAGTAGGAGCTAACAGATATCTGTTGAATAAGCAAATGCATAAAGAAATGAATTTTACTTCTGAAAAATGCAGATCATCATGCTTGTAATGTTTGGCCTCCTACTTCTTTAAAAAGATTTTTTTCACTATTATTAATACTGTTGCTGTTGCCATTATTTAAAATTGCCCAGATTTAGCAATAAAAATACAAGCTACCCGGCTAGATTTGGATTTCAGGTAAACAAAAAACATTTCTTTTGAGATTGTATAATTTACTGCCGTGGCTAAGATTAACTCGTAGACTTGATACTAAATGTTATGCAGAATTTTACTTTTCTGTGAGGCATGTTTAAAAAAAACATTATGCAGAATTTTATAGTGTCAATATTTACACAAATATTTTGTCACAAGAAATAATAGCTATTTGAATTAACTTCTACTGTAGGCACAATAATTTAAATGTCTTTAGAGTACGGAAATACAATAACTTAAGGATAAAAATTTTACTACAAGAGAAGGTGTAAATATATCAAGCAATTTTGTTTTAGAGTGTAATAGCATTTTAAGAATACATAGCATTTTTTAAAGAACGATTATCTTAGGTGGTAACCCAATTATGATAATTAGAGAGATAATTCTGCTATAAATTGATTCATAATTATTTTCTGAGAACAGAGAGCTTGTTTTTTATCACAGTAATTTTTTTACATATAAAGAAATTTCTTTACATTTTCCCACCAACGACAATTCATACACTCTGTAATGAGCCTGTATATGTAAGCAAAAACAAAGAATAGGCCAGGCTCAGTGGCTCATGCCTGTAATCCTAGCACTCTGGGAGGCCGAGGTGGGTGGATTGCTCAACATCAGGAATTTGCAACCAGCCTGAGCAAGTGCGAGACCCCGTCTCTACTAAAAAAACAGAAAGAAATTAATTGGCCAACTAAAAATATATATAGAAAAAATTAGCCGGTCACTCTGTTGCCGGGCTAGAGTGCAGAGGTGTCAGCCTCGCTCACAGCAACCTCCAACTCCTGGGCTCAAGCAATCCTCCT
>VBSM01003212.1:11615213-11627141 GCA_008086735.1 Cheirogaleus medius
CGGGAGGCTGAGGCAGGAGGATCGCCTGAGTCCAGGAGTTTGAGGTTGCTGTGAATGAGGCTGACACGACAGCATTCTAGCCTAGGCAACAGAGTGAGACTCTATCTCAAAATCTCAGGACAGGTGCTTCTCAACAGAAATTTTGATGACTGGAGAGATTCTCAACAATTTTGTGCCTCAGGAAAAAAGACGCAGATGGTCTACGGGACATGAAGCATTGAACATCTGCTTGAGCAAATGTTTGGTTTTTTTTCTTTCCCATAAAATTGCATAAACTGTCAGTGTTTTCTTCTAACAGTTATGGGCCTTTTCACAAATTACCTTTTCAAAAGCATGGCCATTCTGGCTCTAAAATATCATCCTCCTCAGTAGATGGTGGCAGTTTAGAGGCGAGAATCTGTGCAGAATAAACTTAAGGTGTTTACGGTCGGAAAAGGTTTACGTCATAATCCCAAGCGGAATGGACACAGGCTGAAAAATTCAGAGAGGATGGCGATAGCCCACGCAGGCAGGTGCTTTGAAATGTGCAGAGCAGAGGAGAGTGGGTACCGGCCTGGCGTCCCGCTGCCTGGCCATGCGCAAACTTAAAATTCCACCCGCTTTGTGTTCTATCATACTGTATTTTGAAATAGCAAATGTTTGAGGGAAAAAAAACTCAGTATTTTTCAAGAGGGGCCTGGCCAAATAAGCTTTGATAAATAAATGCATTCAACGGAATGCTATGCAGCTGTGTAAAACTCTGAGGATGTTCTTTAGGAGCTGAAGGAGCAAAATATACAGTTAAGGGAAAGCAAGGGCCGGGCACGGTGGCTCACGCCTGTAATCCTAGCTCTCTGGGAGGCCGAGGCGGGCGGATCGCTCAAGGTCAGGAGTTCGAAACCAGCCTGAGCAAGAGTGAGACCCCCGTCTCTACTATAAATAGAAAGCAATTAATTGGCCAACTAAAAATATATAGAAAAAATGAGCCGGGCATGGTGGTGCATGCCTGTAGTCCCAGCTACTCGGGAGGCTGAGGCAGGAGGATTGCTCGAGCCCAGGAGTTTGAGGTTGCTGTGAGCGAAGCTGACACCATGGCACTCAGTCTAGCCCGGGCAACAGAGTGAGACTCTGTCTCAAAAAAAAAAAAAACAAGGGAAAGCAAGGTTTGTAACAATGGGAAAGGTCGCTATCACCGTGTGGAAAAGGGAAAATGGAACATACTGTATATATGTGTGTATATATATGCTTTATAAAATGATACAGGCTTGGTCTTGAGGAGATCTGGACCATAAATTACTCACAGATTGGTCACCATGAGGCCAGGGTTTTGTACCACAACAGTCAGACACCCCCCGCCCCTACCTGGACGGAGGGACGGTGTGTGGGGGGGTGTTTCTGGTGACGGGCCCCTCCAGCCGGGCTGTGCGGCCGCTCCACGCCAGCACCGCCCCCCAAGCAGGGCGGAGGTCCTGGTGCTCTCAGAATCTCAAGCCTCCTGCCCTGTGGACAGAGCCCCGTGTTTCATCGAGTGGACGGTTTTGCCCATAGTGGAAGCACCCTTATTTTATATCCCGTGAAGAACAGTAAAGTGTGGTCAGTTAAACTCTGACATGCCATCGACGGCTACAGCAGCCCGGTTCCTGAGAAGGCATAATAAGTGAAAAAACGAGGAAAATGAAACAACGAGAGAGTGTCTTAAAATGGAAACATACAGTAAGCTGCTCTAAACAAACACACTCAAAACAATGCTCAGTGCAGTTTTCCAGAAGTTCTCCAACTTGGACTATTTCCTAAATGCATGAATGGCAGGCCCCGCCACACCCCTGCCACACGCGTGCACACACACACGCCAAGGCGACCACTAAGTCTAACTGGGCCTGACCTTCTCACCCACCCCGTCTGTGAAGCAAAATCCTGCAGCTGGTTCATGAAAAATCTCATTTGTGGATGCTCTTATTGTTACAATTAACATTGACAATGTAATTCTGAAAACATGGATTGCATTGCATATAACTCACGCACAGAAAACAACAAAAAGTAACGAATCAGAAAGGATTGTTTTGTTTTAATAAAACACCATGGCCCCAGGGAAAAAAAATTTTTTTCTAGTGTGGCAGTCAATGCGTTAACTTTCATGACATGGACATTTTTGAGGACTATGGAATGGAGCTTCTGCAGAACGGGTTTGTCTGGGTTTGTCTGATGGCTTCTTGTGCTTAGTTCCAGACGTGCACTGTGGAGCGCAAGTGGTCGTGCTTGTTTCTCAGTGCGTCCTAGCTCAGGGTCCTGATGTCACTCTGTCCCTGTAATGGAGATGTCAGCCCATGCAGCCTGGCACCCTTCGATGATTCTTGCTTGAAGTAGTTAGCACTACGATGGTTGCCAGATGGTGAGTTTCTAATTCCACCCCTCCTTTTATATTTGATCACTACAATTCTTCTGCTAGGTTGCCCTTTCTTTTCTCCCACATTTGTTGATTCAGTGCTGATTTCATGGATTCTAACTTTAGTTTATGGGCTACAGGTTGTTACAGGATTTATTTTTCCCTAGAACTGTCCCAGTTTAAGATAGTAGGAATCCCTTCACACTGGCTTCTGTATCTTTTTGACTTTTTTTTTTTTTAATTCTTTTTTTCCTTGCTTTCAGGCAGAACAAGATATTCCAGGCTCCTCTGTGTTTTCCCTGCCCGGCCCAGAAATCGGCCCGACTCCCAGAGTGGAGAATCACATTGACAGACCAGGATCTGAGTTCTAGGTCTGCTTTTTCGTGAGCCAGGTGTGGGAAAGTAGGTTTTATCCTGAAGACAGCAGACTTTTGACTAGAGGAGTGATACGGTCATTATTTGCATTTTTAAAAGGCCACTCTAATAGCTAGTGTGGAAAACGGATTGGTGAGCGTGGTATTTCCAAAAATACAGCCCTCCAAAAACCAGTCATTTTCCAACAACACAGATGAACCTGCAGGACGTTGTGCTAAGTGAAAAAAGCCAGACACAGAAGGACAGACACCACATGATCTCACTTCTATGTGGAATCTGTAAAAGTCAAACTCACAGCAGCGGAGAGTAGAATGTGGTTACCAGGGGCTGGCCTGGGGCAGAGGCTGGTCTAAGGACACGAGATTTCAGTCAGACAGGAGCGAGAGCTCAAGATTGTGGTCACAGCATGGTGACTATAGTTAACAGGTACTGTATACTTAAAAATCGCTAAATAGTAGATTTAAGTGTTATCGCCACAAGAAAATGGTGTGTGAGGTGATGTACATATTAAATAGCTTGATTTAGCCTTTCTGTAAATATATACATATTTCCAAACATCATGTTGTACACCATAAATATGTACAATTTTTTCAGTTAAAAAATAAGTAATAAAAGGAAACTAAAAGTTTATTTAAGTAAAATTTTATTTAAAGATATATTGGCCGGGCGCGGTGGCTCATGCCTGTAATCCTAGCACTCTGGGAGGCCGAGGCGGGTGGATAGCTCAAGGTTAGGAGTTCGAAACCAGCCTGACCAAGAGCGAGACCCCGTCTCTAAAAAAAAAAAAAAGATATAAAAATACAGCCCTTCACGTCCCACCTTGATGAGCCTTTGCTAGATTCCTAGACACTTAATACTTTTTCCTTTAAAATCACTCTAATACTGGAAATAAATATTCTCTCTAAAGGGAATTTTAAATCATTATCGTGAGTGGATACAACACTTTCACTTATCATAAGTGGGAAATAAAAATAGAGATACAAGAGAAAGACACAAAAAATGTTGTTTAATATCAGTTAGATGCTGCTCTCAGCCAAAGTCCTGAGCCCAAGACCTGTTTGTTGTTGTTGTTGTTGTTGTTGTTTTCGTTTGCTTATTTTTGTTTTTTGTTTAAAGGGTAAGCCAGTGAGTAACACTGTTAAAGACATTCAGAACTGGGCGCATGATGTTTTGAAATATGTATCATGTCCCTTGTTTTCAACATGAGAACTTTTCCTCTGAGATGTAGGTCGAATGGGTCCTGGTTTATAAATTCAGTTGAGTTGAGGAGAGTGGCTTAAATTTGCTCTGCAGAAAGAACCTTGTCCATACAGACTTAAAGTTCTTTATATATATATATATATATAATTATATTTTTTCTTTTCTTTTTTCTTTTTTTTTGTAAATTTCTAATGATTTTTTAAAATTTTTTCAGCCCTTGGAAATAATTAAAGTTCTTAACGAATAATTTTTTTCTCCAATTTTTTATTGTGGTAAAGTACACATAACATAAAATTTACCATTTTAACCACCGTCAGTGTAGCTCAGGAGTATTAAACACACTCATAATGTTGTGCAACCATCACCGACACACATCTCTACAATTCTTTGCATCTTGTGGAACTGAAACTCTGTGCCCATTAAACAATAATGCCCCAGCCCCTTAGCAACCACCATTCTACTGTCTGTCTCTACGAATCTGACTTCTCCAGGTACCTCATATAAGTGGAACCACGCAGTATCTGCCTTTTTGTCACTGGCTTGTTTTCTTAGCATAATGTCCCCGTACATAATCCAGGCACTCATTAACCATCTTTGTCTCGTAAGGATTCAATAAAGATTAAATGACATACCGCACGTAACAGATGTTCGATAAACAACATCTGTTTTCGTTACGATGCTTATGCTTCTTGCTGGTGCCTGTTTTTCTAGCTTCTAAGTCCTTGTGTGTGGGGGACAGAGCGGTCACGGGTGGGGCTTAGGAGTCAAGCTGGGTAGTCCCACCTCTTACTATCTAAATGCACCTGTGTGCAGCATTAGTCTGCTCTGGCTGCTAAATAACAAACCACCGCAGACCGGGTGGCTTCAGCAACAGAAATTTATTTTCTTACAATTCTGAAGGCTGGAAGTCTGAGGTCAAGGCGTGGGCAGGGTTGGTTTCCCCTTAGGCCTTTGTCCTTGGCTTGCGGACAGCTGTCTTCTCCCTGCGTCCTCACAGGGTCATCCTTCCATGTGCATCTTGTGGCCTAATCTCCTCTTCTTTTAAGGACATCAGTCATATGTGATTGGGCCTCACTCTAGTTACCTCATTTCACCTTAATTATCTTTGAGGGCCTAATATCCCCAAACAATCTCATTCTGAGGTGCTGGGCGTTAGGGCTCCGGCATATGGACTTGGGGAGACACAACTCAGCCCATAACAAACTAGTTACTGGATGTTTCACGGGAGTTGCCTCAACCTGTCCCAAACTAAGCTCATGACATCACCTCCCACACCCGCCTGACTTCCAGAGATGCCCATCTCCCCGAATGGCGCCATATCCACCGAGCTGCAGTGACCAGAAGCCAATGATCGCAGGTTCTTTCCCTGCCTCTGTGCCTCAACCCACCTGTCACTGGGTCCTACCATTTGAGGTCCGTCAATCCACCTGTCCGTTTCTTCCCACGTTCTTTGCCACAACCTCAGAACCAAGCCATCACCCCTTCCTGGGCTGGGGAAAATTCTAAATATCCTCATGCCTCTCCACCCCACCTCTCCTCACACACAGATCATTTGATTTGCTTAGAGTGAGACTCAGACTCCTTCCAGCTCCTAGAACTGTCAAAACTGGACTTGAACATGGAGTGGAGCCCCGATCCCGTGGGAGTGCTTGTGAGTTCACTGGCACTTTCTCCCTCGACTATCGTCCCAACCTGGGGCTTCTCAGCCTCAGCACCCTTGCCACCGGGGTTGGATAATTCTCTGCTGTTGGGGTCTTGTGCATTGTAGAGTGTGGAGCAGCATCCCTGGCCTCAGGTGCCAAGAGCAGCCCCTTGCCCAATGCTGAAGACCAGAAATGTCTCCAGACACTGCCAAAGGTCCATCGGGCGGGGCAGACTCACCTCTGGTTGAATCCCCCTTCTCTGAAAAATAAAGATTTCTCTCATTATGCAGAGAAATACTAGTCACCCACATAGGGAAGCGAATTGAAAAGCCCACTGAGACGTTTGCATTTTACTAAGCCTATACTATAGTGCAGTGTCTGAGATAATAACTGCTCTCTGTGCCTCCTTTTTTATTTTATCATCTATGTCCGTGTGTCAGTCTGTGAATGTCTGTGGCAGTTTCTACTTGTTGCCACTAGGTGGAGGTGACAGACAAGTAATAAAACAGAATGTTCCGGTGTTTTATTTGTATTTCTCTGTATTTAAATTGACAAGTAAAAACTGTATATAATTAGTGTATAACATGATGTTTTGAGATGCATATATGTATATGGTGGGAGTGGCTAAATCTCTTTAACATATGTTTTACCTTACATAGTTATTTTTTTGTATGTGGCGAGAACACAAAATCTCTCTTAGCAGTTTTAAAGTATACTGTATTTTTTTTTTCTATCCCCCTAGCCAAATCAACCACTGCTATTATTTAAGAGCAGTTTCTATCTTCACCTTTTCTGAAAACAGAAGTTTCTTGTACAGTCATGTGCTGCATAACAATGTTTTGGTCAATGACAAAATACATCATCTATGATGGTGGTCCCATGAATTCTAACGGAGCTGGAAAATTCCTATAGCCTAATGCTATCGTAGTCAAAGCAGCATTATAGCACAATCACATACTTTTTAAGTGAATGCAGTGTAGCCTAAGTGTGCAGCGTCTATAAGTCCACGGCAGTGTGCCGCCACGCCCAGGCCTGGTGTTCACTCACCACTCACAAGCTCACCCAGGGCGACTTCCAGGCCTGCAGGCTCGGTGCATGGCAAGTGTGTCATACAGGTGAACTACTTTTTATCTTTCACACCGTGTTTTTACTGTACCTTTTCTGCGTTTAGATATGTTGAGAGACACAGATCCTTACCATTGAGTTACAATTGCCTACAGTGCCCGGCACGGTGCTCGTGGCGAAGGGTTCGGGCCTGGGCCAGGTGTCTGGCCGGCTGGGTCTCCGCCCTCCCTGGCTGGCCTGTGCGGGGCTGCACGCGAGCCCCGGGGTCTGGCTTTTTCCCCACTCCACGCAGCGACGAGACATCACAAATGCACAAAATGGTCTGTTCTTGTCTTTGGTTTCCGGGACATCCTCACCTCCTGCCCGGCCGGCCCTGCGGCCACGGTCTGTCCAGCCAGCGCGACAGGCAGGCCGGAGTCTCCAACAGATAGGAGGCCCAGTTCTGGGTGGGTTCTTCCCCGGGTTAAGTCAAAAGTTCCCATATGTTGGAACCCCCTTCTGCCACCATCTCAATGTTTTCTCCGTATTATCTAACTTGGCCTACTCATTTTTCTTTAAGTAGACTCACTTTACAAACGCTTTTGAAAAGTGGTACATCAGCATTTTCGGTGGAAAACCAGCACACCTACAATAAATACAAGGTCATGGAAGGAAGGAAGGAGGGAGAGAAGGAAGGAAGGAAGAAATCGTTCTTTTAAAATCTAGGCAAGAGTCACAGAAAAGGGCTGTTTGCCTTCTGTGAGTTCCTTAAAAGATTGTGATTAAAATATTTTAATAACATACTGATGCCAAGTTGGCCTTTCTTTCTGATGCAATGAATATAACTCAACAACAGCACAAGGCAGGCTGGGCGTGGTGGTGTGTGCCAGTAGTCCCGGCCACTAGGAAGGTTGAGGCAGGAAGATCACTTGATGCCACTGTGCTCCAGCCTGGGTGGCAGAGTGAGACCCCATCACACACACAAAAAAAATTAATTAAAAAATAAAACCCATACCACAGTGGTACATTTGTTAACAATAATAATAATAAAATAATAGTACATGAATTATCTATCATGTTGGGAAGATGAAATAGATCATATGTATGTCAAGCCACACATAGTCAAGATTCAGCAAATAGTACCCTCCGCAATAAATTAATGAGTAAAATTGGGCTCAAAATTGTGGTATTACAGAGGCAAAAGAGACTACATAATAATAACAACAACAACAAAACTCTCATTCACCTATTACTCTGTGCCAGGCATCATTCCCAGAGAGCTCACTTGATCAGTGTTCATTCAATACCTACAACAAACGCAGCGCTACGGAGTATTATTATCCCCAGTTCATAGCTCAGGAAACCGAGGTAGCCACACACCAGTCACAGCCTCTTCATTTGTGTACGAAGTGGAGCTCTGGTTTGTTAAGTGAACCAACTGGCGTATATCTGGACTGAACCATCCATAGGCTCTGGAATCAGATTGTCTGGGTTTGAATTGCAGCTTTGCAGTTTTCTTTTTTTTTTAAGACAGAGTCTCACTCTGTTGCCCGGGCTTGAGTGCCGTGGCGTCAGCCTAGCTCACAGCAACCTCGAAGTCCTGGGCTCAGGCGATCCTTCTGCCTCAGCCTCCCGAGTAGCTGGGACTACAGGCATACGCCACCATGCCCGGCTAATTTTTTCTCTATATATTTTTAGTTGGCCAATTAATTTATTTCTATTTTTAGTAGAGATGGGGTCTTGCTCTTGCTCAGGCTGGTTTCGAACTCCTGACCTTGAGCGATCCTCCCGCCTCGGCCTCCCAGAGTGCTAGGATTACAGGCGTGAGCCACTGCCCCCCGGCCGCAGTTTTCTAGTTGTGTGCCCTTGGGCAAGTTCATAACCACCGGTGCCTCTGTTTTCTCATTTATCAAGTGAGGATAATGATGATCCTGACCTCATAAGTCCTGCTGTGAAGATTCACTAAGTTAATGCATGTAAAGTGATCAGAACAGAGACTGGCATAAAGTAAATGTTGGGCAGACAGAATTCTAAGGTGAGTCCCACGATGCCCACCCCCTGGTATAGGTGCCCGTAAAATCCCCAGGACTGTGATGACTCCGTCCACTCAGTGCAAACGGCACAGTTGACTTTAAGAAAGGGGACTGCCCTCGCTGGGCCTGATCTGATCGTGTGCACCTGTGAAAGGGACGGGTCCTTTCCTGCAGCGGAAGGGAGCTGAAGCACGAGCGAGGGTTTGACACAGGAGTTGCCAGTTTTGAAAACGAAGGGCACCAGGTGGCAAGGCCCCGACAGCCACCTCTGCAAGTTGAGAGTGATCCATGGCCAGCAACCAGCAACGATCAAATTCCGCCAGCGAGCTGAATGACCCGGAAGAAGACCCTGTGCTCCAGATGAGAACACAGCCCCTGCCTGTGTCTTCATTTCAGCCTGGCAGCACCGGAGCAGACAGCCCGAACACACTGTGTCTAGACTTGTGATCTACAAACTGCGAGCATCTGCACGAGTGCTGCTTTGAGCTCATACCGTGGTGGCAATTTGTTACGCAGCAATAGAAAATGAATACACCTGGTGATGATGCTGCCTAGCAGAGCTCATTCTCAGGTATGGGTTGAGTTTTAAGAAGGCAGATCCGGAGAAGAAGAAATACATCCCGAACAACCAGGCCTGGTGAAGCCCTCAGACCTGTCGGTCTAATAAAACTGCTTTCCTCCCACCAGCTGTCAGTGAAACACCGAGTCACCCCTTCCCAGGAGCAGCAAGGAGGACAGAAGCCACCCCCAATGAGACCCTGAGTTCCTTTGCCCACGGGAGGCTTCTGGTGATCAAGCGCTGGGTAGAAGTTGTGCCCTGGGGTAAATTTGTAGCTCGGTAAATTACTTTGGAAGAACTTCACTCTTTATTGACGGTGAGTTACAAATCTGTGAACGTATGTTTCTCCATTTATTCAAGTCATCTTTAAGAAGTGCCGTAAGAGTCCTGTCTTGTTTACCTTTTGTCACTCAAATATTTGTGGAATGAATAAATGAATGAGTATAAATCAGGGGTCTTCCAACTATGGCCTGTGGGCCACAAGCGGCCCGCCGAGGATATTTATCCAGCCCACCGGGTGTTTTTGCCCATTTTGGTTTTTTACTTCAAAATAAGATATGTGCAGTGTGCATAGGAATTTGTTCATAGTTGTTTTTTTAAAACTATAGTCCAGCCCTCCAACGGTCTGAGGGACAGTGAACTGGCCCCCTGTTTAAAAGGTTTGAGGACCCCTGTGTATAAATGAATGAACGAGCCTTACAGCTGAATGTGGCCCTGCTCGCTGCGTCACTCGTCGTGCTTGGAGGAGAGCCATTAGCCAAAGGGGTGCCACTTAGTCCCACGTCCCGAAAAATGATGCAGTCTCTGCTCAGGGTTCAAGACCCTCCAGGGTTCACGACCCTGCTCAGGGTTCAAGACCCTCCAGGGTTCACAGACCCTGCTCATTGTGCCACTTGAATGTGGCCCGATTGCAGGACGGGGGATGAACACAAAAAGACACAGACAAAAAACATAGACACAAACATGAAAGACAAGACTGCAGCCCCAGAAAGAAACACACAGATACAAGAGACGGTACAAGACTGCAGCCCCAGAAATAAACACACAGACACAAGAGATGGCACAAGACTGCAGCCCCAGAAAGAAACACACAGACACAAGAGACGGCACAAGACTGCAGCCCCAGAAAGAAACACACAGACACAAGAGACGGTACAAGACTGCAGCGCTGTACGCACCAGTCGTTCTATTTTTATACTGTTAAAGTTGACGAGTGTCCCGCAGCTACTTTCCCAGCTACTTTCTGGTACGTGACTTCCCACGGGTCAACAGCACCTGTTCCTCTAGACATAGCACAAGAGATGCCCTTCAACGTCTGATACCGTTTGCAGGATAACAGACAATCTTGGCTCGCGTGCGAAACCATAGGTCTTTGGCAGTTTGCAACGCTTAAAGCGCCAGGCCCAGATTACAGACCGAGATATGCACGGGGAACAAGGCAGCCACGGGGGGGGGTAGTTTCTATCCCCCAGTTCCTCTTTGCTGGCCCCCCGGTGGCTGTGCCTCTCTTAGGTTGTCCCCCCCCCCGTGAGGGATCTTACCCGTCTCTTGCTAACCAGCTATCTTACGGGCCAAGCAGCATTTATGGGAACAACATGGTTTTTTTGTGGCCTCCAGACCTCCATTGCTGTGGGGCTGGGCAGCTCTTGTTTACTTGCAAACATTCCCGGGACTATCACTGTGCACCTGGACTTGTTTGCAAGACCACAGGCTCTTGGCTATTTGCCCAGAGGAACAGTTCTTATGCTGATCAACAAGTCATGTCCTGCTAACTCTGGGAACAAGCAATGTGCTTCCATTCTGCTGACTTTGGGTCTTGGCCATTCTGACCCAGGGACGGTCCCCAGCATACAGCATCACTTATAGCTTTATATTTGCATACCAACAACCTCCTCTTCACCCCTTATTCTAAGCGTTAGGGCCTGCAAGCATCAGGAACAGGTGGATCCAACCACAGAAGGCTGTTGGATTCCTACAGCCCCACCTCAACGCACAGAAAAGTGAAATCCCAGAACCCTCACCTTACAACCACTCAATGCAGTGTGTCTTATAGGCATAAGACACAAAGTGTCATGATTGCAAACATGACATGGGATAAAACAGATGAGCTAAGACATAAGACCAGACTGCCTGTGTTCAGATCTTGGCTGTGTCTTCCACCTCTGGCCAACAGCTGCCAAGGGATCAAATTGGCTGAGGGTAAATTACTTAATCTCCTCATCTATAAAGTAGTTTAAACATGAAATCTATTTCGTAGGGTTTTGGAAGGATTCAATATATTAACTCAGTTTATGAAAAGTGTTTAGAATAGGCTGAGAACTATGTAAATGTTAAATGTTATTACTGACACTAACTGGCCAACAAGTGGGGAATTTGGGCAGGGAGAACAGCAATACCCAGGAATTTTAGCAGCCATGTGCTTTTTTTTTTTTTTTTTTTAATTTAAGAGACTGGCTGGGTGCGGTGGCTCATGCCTGTAATCCTAGCACTCTGGGAGGCCAAGGCGGGCGGATCATTTGAGGTCAGGAGTTTGAGACCAGCCTGAGCAAGAGCGAGACCCTGTCTCTACTAAAAATAGAAAACATTAGCCAGGCACTGTGGCACATGCCTGTAGTCCCAGCTACTTGAGAGGCTGAGGCAGAAGGCTCGCCTGAGCCAAGGAGTTTGAGGTCGCTGTGAGCTAGGCTGATGCCATGGCACTCTAGCCCGGGC
>VBSM01003212.1:11627241-11640294 GCA_008086735.1 Cheirogaleus medius
TGTAATCCTAGCACTCTGGGAGGCCAAGGAGGGCAGATCGCTCAAGGTCAGGAGCTCAAAACCAGACTGAGCAAGAGTGAGACCCTGTCTCTACTAAAAATAGAAAGAAATTAATTGGCCAACTAAAAATATGTAGAGAAAATTAGCCGGGCATGGTGGCGCATGCCTGTAGTCCCAGCTACTCAGGAGGCTGAGGCAGGAAGATTGCTTGAGCCCAGGAGTTTGAGGTTGCTGTGAGCTAGGCTGACCCACGGCACTCTAGCCTGGGCAACAAAGTGATACTCTGTCTCAAAAAAAAAAATCCAAATGTGTGCAAAGCCACCTCATTTATCTGTAGTTAAAATATGGAAAGAAGCAGATGTTTACTTTCTATGCCATTTTGTAGAAACCAGTTGCTATTGAAATAATCTGCCCTTTTGTCCATCATCTGTATAATGTGTTTGCAAGGCTCTTTTCTCCAGGACATTTTCTACACATTTCTAAGATATTATTTGAACTCAACACAATAATATATTTATTTAGTTTCTGCAAATAATGTAGAAACCATAATTTTTTGTTAACTTGTTCCTAACCATTTTACATTTTGTGGAACTATTCTGAATGAAACAACCTCCTATTTTCATTCTAACTATAGTTCTTTTGGAATGCCATTGATCTAAAAAGTATAGTTCTTTGTATTTGGTCATATTACTAAACATGAGTTTTTAATCTTTTTTGTTTCTGGTTTTCTAAATAATCATTTAATCTCTAAAAATCATTACATATTTTTCTTTCTTTCCAGTAGCTATACTGGACTTTCCAGTGATATGAACCAATGGACTTTCTCTTGTTGCTTAAGATAGTTTGAGTGTTCTTTTATTTCCAACACAAAGAATTCTAATTAATACAGGTTTAGAAAGTTTTAGAAGCCTTCTTGCCAAAGTAATTTTGATGATTTGAGAACTATATGGAATAATAAGAGAATGAAGTCTAATTCTAGTGCTCTAGGTAGAGTTTCTATGTGAATACAGGCAGTATTGGACTTGATAAAATTTGTCTTTTATTGATTTCATGTCTATGTCTCAGAAAATTGTCCCTAGAAACATGTTTTTACACTAAAATGAATGTTATTTACTTTATACTTTCTCATAAGTCTGAGTAAACCTTCAATATAATCAGTATAGCTCATGGAATCTTCCTCTCAATCCTTACATACACTTTCTTCCTGGAGCCTCAGTGCCTAAGCAGAAATTTTGGAATTGCCGAGATGACACTACAAATATAAGAAGAGAAAAGGAAGAGACAAGCACAGCAACTGAGACAGAAAAGAAAGCTCAATAAAGAAGTGCTCTGTGGCCACAAAATAGTGTTTACTGTGTGTCCATTTATTCTGAACATCATGCAAGAAGGCACACTAATGCTCTTCTTGAGCTCGGATGAAATAATATAAATGCAGGAGGTAACAACTTTGATGGATAAGACCTATGACAGAAAAATCACTTTTATTTTATGATAGTTACAACTCATGGTCCAAAATAGCATTGAAGGATATTGAGCAGCAGCATCCTTGGCCTCTTCTCTGGCAGGAGCATCCTCCCAGTTGTGACAATCAAAACTGTCTCTGGACATTGCCAAATATCCCCTGGGGTGGGGAGCAAAACTGCCACTAGTAGAGAACCACTGATCTAGAAAAATGAGTGCTCAGTACACAATATTTGTTAAATGTATTAAACAGCTGAAAATAATTTAGAGGTAAATTAAGAAGTAAAGCAAACCTAACCTGAGTTTTTGACCATTATCAGCACCTCCTTAAGAAAGGCTGAGGGCTGAGTGTGGAGGAGATCTTGGGAAAGACAGATGAATGCGAGAAACCAGATCTGCTCAGTGCCCTTCTAAGTATCCAGCCCCAAATTTCCACACGTTACAGTTCTCGGAGTTCCCCTACTTCATCACAGTGCAGTGTTTTTAGTTTTTTATTGCAATGCATTTTCGATTTTGACGTTTTTATAATTGGAGTCCTCATGATCCACATAGAGTTCTCCGCTCCCAGAAAAACACACTCCACAGAACACCTGGAACACCGCTTCCCACGGACTACCGGAAATACAGCCGAGACCCCGCCCCTTCCGGTGTCGCTATCCCGTAGTCTTCCAGAAATGCAGTTTCGCGGGGCTCCGCGCAGCGCGCCTGCGTAGTGCCGTGCACTGGCCTTCTCAGCCAAACCCCGCGAGAGGCGCCCTGCGTTGCTTTTCGGCTGCGCGAGATCAGGACGCATGCGCACAAGTGTGGCTGCCCGAGTCGGGGAACGCAGAAGTTACTGGCTTAACCCGGTTGGGGCAGGAAGGCTGGAGTTTGGGTTCCGAGAAAACCTTCCTGGGGATAGGTTGAACCTGCTGGCTCCTCAGTCTTAAGCGAGTTGGGATGAGGGACAGGTGTGCTGGTGCCAGGAATTGTTTTTTTTTTTCCTTTTTGCTCTTTTCTGTAAGGTTTTTCCGCAGCGAAGAAAAGACAGAGAGAGAGAGAGAGAGAAACAGTGGGGCCAAACCACGTGGCTTTATCTAGTGCTCCGGGAGGAGGTTCTGGGGCCCCAAGAAAAGGGGGACCCCAGAAGTCGCCTCCGTTTGAAGGGGGTGTGGCCTTTTATACCGTTTGGGCTGGGCTAGGGACTTTTGGCGGGAAGAGCTGGGGCCAGCTTTGGTGGTCATTGAGAAGTAGGAGGGGCTGGCAGTATTTGTGGAATCCAGGAACCAAAATTATAATGTAAGATTAAAATATGAATTTCAAATGGTTAAAACTGTTTGTTATGCAAATAAAAAATAACCTAACGTCCTTCATTTATAGAGAATTTTTATAAATTAATAAAGGGGCTAGGCGCAGTGGTGTTACTGTAGCTCCAGCTACTCAGAAGGCTGAGGCTGGAGGATAGTTCGAACCCAGGAGTTTGAACCTACCCTGTGCAATAGAGTGATACCCTGTCTCTAAAAAATAAAACTTAAATTTGAAAAATTAATGAAAGACAAGGTAATCCTTGGAAATCCTAGGGAAAGCATCAATGAGCAACCAACAATACAACACATATGATCAAAAAACATGGTGAGAAATGTTTAAACTCATTTGTACTACAAATGAGATATATTTCTGATAATCTGACAAAAATTGCAGGGGGCTGATTCTGGCGATTACCTGCCTTATACTAATCATTCACTATAGCCTGTAATGTACGTGTGCTGCATGATGCAGCGGTAACCGGTATTCTCTTCGACACGGTTCCTGCCTTGGGACATAACAAGAGGCCTGAGTTTCTGCACGTAAGCAAACATTGCCCAGCTCCCACACAGTGGGCCACTGTGGTGGGAGTCTGGTGGCCATAAAGATAAGAAGAACATTCCCAAGGTATGGCCCTGTAAGATGGTTGGTAGTCAAAGACGGGTAAGATCCCTCACGGGAGGGACGACCTAAGACAGGCACAACCGTGGGGGCCTGCCGCTGACTGGGAGAGAGCACAAGAAGTTCTTCTGATGGCTGTATTGTTTAATGTTGCTTATTTCAGCCTTGATTTTTGAGTTATGTCTGGCGCTGGCACCTCAAATATCCGTTTTGAGGTCTGAGACCATGGGAAATTTTTCCCTTGTGATACAATTCCAAAGTTGACGATTATCGCTGCTATGCTCAGATGATCATGTACAAGGAACTAACCCTGGGTCTGAGGGGTATAAATTAAAAGCGACTGGTGTATTGAGCACTCAAGTCATGTGAAGTCTTTGTGTGTGTCTGTGTCGTTCTTTATCTTCTGTGTTCATACCCCGTCCTGTAATGGGGCCACGTTAAAAAAATGAAGACAATTCTAACACCCAGAGGACATGGAAATATACACTCACATATTGGCAAGATGGTGTAAATTGGTGCATAGTTTCAAACATCAATTTGAAGGCAACTAAAAATTTTATTTTTCTATCCATTTAACCCAGGAGATACACATACGGCAGTCTGACCTACAGAAACAATGATATATAGTAAGATATTCATTGAGTGTTTTGTTAAGTGATATTATTTAAAAATCCTTCTTCTGGGTGGATGATTTGACGAGGAATGGCATATTTACAAAGTCTTAAGTATTCCCTACAAATTATACAATAATTACCCAAGGAAAAACGATAAGTCCACACTGGAAATAACAGACACTATTTTAACTAAATGATACCTAATAAGGGACAATATAACATCATGTGTGTTTGGATATGATATCTTCAGAGGCACACAGAATCACTTCTGAGATATTCCAGCCAAATGTCTAATCTGAATCTAATCCTGAGGCAACATCAGACAAACCCAAATTAAGAGATAGTTTATGAAATAACTAAGCTATATCCTTCAAAAATACCAATGCCATGAAAGGCAAAGAAAGGCTAAGGAAATGGTTTGAGTTAAAGGACATTAATGGGACATGACAACAGATATGCTATGCTATAATATAATATCTCATTAATAATTGACCCTCTGTATCTAAATCCCTCTGCATGTGTAAATTCAACCAGCTGTGGATCAAAAATATTCAGAAAAAAATTCCACAAATTTCCAAAAACCAAAACTTAAATTTGCTATGTGCTGAGTGCTACATTGAATCCACTCAAATGAAACGATGTATAGACATTTTATTAGGTACTATAAGTAATCTATAGATAATTTAAAGTATACAGTATAACATGCATAGTTATATGCAAACATTATACCATTTATATAAGGTACTTGAACATCTGTGCATTTTGGCATCTGAGTGGGGGCATCTTAGAACCAAATCCCTCATGGATACCAAGGGATGACTTATATCATTAGATATAAAATAATATGTAATAGTATAGCAGATATGATATGATATAATATGATATAATATACAAAAAAACAGAACATATTATATAATTCTGGACTAGATCCTCTACCGGAAAAGTTTTCTCTACAGGATATTATTGTTACAGTGGGTGAAATTTAATATGGAGAGGACAAAATAGTAATATTATATTAATGCTAAATTTGCTGAATTCAATAACTCTTGTGGTTATATAAGAGAATATCAACGTTCTTGGGAAATATACACTGAAGAACTAAGGAGTAAAGGAACATATGTCTGCAATCTACTTGCAATTGGTTCAGTATACATGTAAAGAGAGAGAAAAAGGGCCGGGTGTGGTGGCTCATGCCTGTAATCCTAGCACTCTGGGAGGCCAAGATGGGAGGATCATTTGAGCTCAGGAGTTCAAGACCAGCCTGAGCAAGAGCAAGAACCCGTCTCTACTAAAAAAACAGAAAGAAATTAGCTGGACAGCTAATATATATACATATATATATATATATATTTATATATATATAAAATTAGCAGGGCATGGTGGCACATGCCTGTTGTCCCAGCTACTTGGGAGCCCGAGGCAGGAGAATCACTTGAGCCCAGGAGTTTGAGGTTGCTGTGAGCGAGGCTGATGCCACGGCACTCTAGCCCAGGCAACAGACTGAGACTCTGTCTCAAAAAGAGAGAGAGAGAGAGAGAGAGAGAAAGAGAGAAAGAGAGAGAGAGAAAGAAAGTACACAGATTTGGCAAAATACACAATTTGTGAATTTGGGTGAAGACCCCATGAGAGTTTTTTCTACTAATCATCCAGTTCTTATGTATATTTGCAAAGATTTCAAAATAAAAGTTAAAAATTAAATTACAAATTCAAATAAAGTAAAATAGCTCTACTAGCTTGCCTTTTCTAGAGGAACATTTTAAACTCTCACTCTGGAAGATAATTTAATCAAGAAAAGTTTATCCAGGAAATTACCTGTGAAATGGGTGGAGCCACCTGGGACTATAAATACTAGTCACTGTCAGACTCGACCTTCAGTATTAGCCTCCAGTCTCATGCAGAGCAGCTCTCCGAACCCTAACCCTAACTCCAACTGTAAGTCTCCTTCAATCTCATTTTTCCAAGTTTGCTTGTGGGGTGGTGGGATGTGTGCATTTGTGTGTGTTGTGGGGAATGTTTTGCTATATTTATTGCCCTAGCGATATTGTCAGTTACTGTGATGAGGGGAGTTTCATCTTTCACCCTTAGTCGGATGAATTGTGGATTAGGAAATCCTGATTCTGGATTCTGATTTGGGGGTAGCTTTCTGGTCTCTGTGATATTGGATACTGGCATTTTCAGAAAGGAGCATGCATTCAAAATGCAAAGGAAGGCTATCTATCTTTTGATTTCAGCTCAGGGAGCAACCGATGACCTCCAATCCTTCTCATTCCCCCTTTCATTAAATTTAAGGTCCAGTGAGGGTAAAGTTTCCCTAAAGAGGCACTGAAGTAATTTCTCAGCAGCAAAATGATCAACAGAATGAAACAGAGGGCGCCCTCTTTTCCACTTTAGGTATTATGTTAGGATCTGTTAGGAAATTGAAGGCACTTTAATTATAGTCATGGAAGATTTTCTCTTTTGTACATGGTTTGCTGGATTTGACACAGTTCTTGCCGTATATTGAAGAAATCGGAGTCTCTATTGACAGCAGGCATTTCTGATTGTGCATCCCTGTTGCTTCAGCTGAGTGACTCAGAAAAGTCCCTTAATCTAATATATCCAGGCCTCATTTTCCTTACCTGTTAAATAGTACTAAAACTGAATGTCATATGGTCACTTGCAGAATTAAATTATAATGAGGCATGTAAATCATATAGAGTGATTCAGTGCAACAAACAATAAGCCTGTAGTAAAAGTCACTTAACCCCCTTTCCTCCCATGACAGATCCCTAATTTTCTCCAGATGAAGTATCCATCCTTGTGGTTTAATATATTCTTAGAATTAGCAATAAAAATATGCCATTGATAATAATGTTAACACTGATGTGCAGGCACAATTGCAAGCCATTTTAGTCCATCGACTTATCATAACCTAAGAAGTATTAATAGCAATTATTATTTTCATCCCATTTTAACTAATGTGAAACTAAGACTCAAGAGGGTTGAGTTTTAAGTTTTGTGTTATAGAAGCAGTAAGTGGTGAAGCTAGGCTTTGAATCCTAGAAGTCAGAATGTATAATGTGTGATCTTAATGCACTCTTTCCATATTGCCTCTTTGCAACAAGAAAAAAAAGGTAAAGAGGCCTAAATTTCTAGGTTGAGCAGTCAGAAGTAGCTGTTAAGTTAGAGACTCATAAAGCACAAGGTTTCTCAAGCAGTAAATATTAGCAGGTCTGGTGGTGGTAGAGTTCCAAGAAAACTAATCAATGCTAGGTCTATGGATACAGTAATCTAATCTAATAGTAATCTAATCAGGGAGGGGCACTTTTAGGGAGGCTTTGGAGATAATCCCATTATCAAGGTTTGCTCCTGGATTGAATTAATTTACAGGTATTTGGAGGTTTTCCTAGTTTTTTTCCTGAAAGATAAATACAATCAAAGATACTAGAGATGGGTGGAACTGATTAAATGAAGTTCAGTTGCTAGATTGGCCATTTTTTCCTAATAACAGCCTTGGCACTCAGGACTCTGCCTGTGATGTGACCATAGACGGATCTTCAAAGCTGAAATTTCCTGACTCACAGGAAATTCTGACTCACATTTCCTTGGGAGAAACTGTGGGTAAGCAAAGGGTGATTTTTTTGTGTGTTGCTTTCATTGGAACTTGGTTGCTTTTTCAGAAATTGCATGTCTGAAATGGCATTCTTTGACTGCCTGGAGAGAAATGGACCTACAAAGTGAGGGGAGGGAGAAAAATTAAGGGAGATTTTTTTAAAATCCTTTCTGAAACCTCTTTGTTTCTGTTTTAAGATGCACATCTCCCTCTTCATGTTTCTCTCTCCCTTCTTCTGTCTCTCTCTGCCTCTCTCATCTTTCTCTCTATTTTGCTAATCTAGCACATCAGCTCACCTCCTACTCCCGTATCAACACTACTGGTTGCATGGCCAGCATTTACTCTCCTCTCCACCAATTCTTCCTACAGTATCCTGATTTTCCTTCACATGCCAACCCTTCTATAATCCATTCCAAATATTGCAGGGAATTCTGTCTCATCGGGTGTGGTTTCGACTTGCATTTTCCTCATGACCAGTGATGTTGAGCACACTCATATTGTTGGCCACTTATATGCCTCCTCCCTCACCATCCTTCCCTCCTAACAGCTCCCTTGAAAGAGCATGTGCTCTGAGTCTATGTCTTCTAGAAAACTGGTACAGCTTCATAACATAAGTAGTTCTGCCAAACAGTCTTTTGCTTAGGGTGGCCGCCTGCCCTGGGTTCTTGGTGTGCTCTTGGCTGAAGAATGACCAGACACCACAATGTCCGGTCCAGAGTATTATCTTGGAAAACCACCAACAGGGCCAGTATGATGGAGTAACCCCGGATTGATAAAGCATTCCCTCCTTCTCCAGGGATAGGATTAAGGGTGGGGCAACACCAAAATGGAGTACCTGCCCTTATCCGTCTTCCCAGGTGAAGCGATTGCTCGAGACAGCACCAAAGCGGGGAAGCCCTGTCCCTAGAAAAGCTAGATCTCGTGACTATCTACCTAACAAAAGCAAATTATTATTATGTATGGTTTTCCATAAAACATCACTGTTAATACATTTTTGGTTAAAATGTACGCGTTTGCTTTTTTTTTTTTTTCCTTTAGATCACATCACAAGTGTTTTATTTGTAGAGAAAGGATGACTCCTCTGCAGATACATGGATTCATCCAAGTTTGGAGCAAGAAGGCTGAAATGACTGAGTTGAAAGATGCACTCATTGAAACAGTGGAAGGAGAAAAGGAAATTAAACTAGTGGTAATTTTCAAATCGACAGAATCAATAAGGGTTTTTCAGTTGAGTAATAATATTAGAAGTGTGGTCCTTAGACATTGCGAAGAAAGACAAAGCCGCCTGCATTTAACTTTGCAAAACAATATCTCCTTGCTTATTGACAAATTATCCTTCCATGATGCTGAACAGTTGAAGATGTTCCTGGACTTAGCCCGTCAAAACAAATTTCAACAATCCGTGAAAACCGATAATGATCAGGGTGTCTTTGAAAACAGGAATTCAAAGAAAGGAATTGACAAAACTTTATTTTACAAAAAGTGTCACGAGCCAAGTTATAGATCTTTTCATACTGAAAAAGGAAATGGAATGCCTTTCCCTCAGAAAATGCCTTCGTTAATGCCAAAATCATCAACACTTGTCAACAAAGCATTCTTAGAAAATCGAGGTGAAAAGAGGAAAAAACTGCTATCATCTCATCTAGAGATGAATGACGACTTTCTGAAAGAAAATGACCTTACACCAAACAAGAAATTGAAGGTGGATTCCTCCAAGTATGTAACAGGCAATAGGAAGGAACCATCCAGTTTAAAAGATTTAGAAAAAGATAGAAATTTGAAACTTGGATCTTCATTCAAGCCCAACTCTAATAGAAATCCCAATGAAGAGACGACTGTTCCTTCAACCCAGACTTTCTCTGCCAAAACAGGTTGGGCACTTCCATCAGAAAAAGCGCACAGCCAGCATGACCCAAGATGGAATAACACCCAGGTGTCCTTTGACCATCACCCTGAGAAACTATGGAAAGGTTTCCCCAATTTGGGAAACACCTGTTACATGAATGCAATTTTACAATCACTATTTGCGGTCCCATCATTTGCTGATGACTTGCTCATGCAAGGTCTCCCATGGGAGAAAATCCCCTCTGACAGTGTTATTATGTCCCTCAGCACGCTCTTTTCTTTGAAAGATATTTGTAATAGAGAGACCCAGGAAGAGTTACTTGTAAATGTTAAAAATGCCGTTTCAGCAGTTACCGAGATATTCTCTGGCAACGCGCAGAATGATGCTCATGAGTTTTTAGGTCAGTGTTTAGACCAGCTGAAAGAGGACATTAAAAAATTAAATTCCAGTTTGGAGACTGTGAGGGAACCTGGGGGTGAAAATTCATCTCCACGGACGTATGCTGGTAACGCTGTCACCAAAGTGTTTGTTTGTCCTGTTGTTGCTAATTTCGAGTTTGAATTACAGCTCTCTATTACTTGCAAGGCTTGTGGTCAAGCTGTTCTCAAGACAGAACTGAACAATTGTCTCTCCATCAACCTGCACCAAGAAGAAAAAACACTTCCTTTGTCTGTCCAAAATTCTTTTGATCTTTTCTTTAAAGCAGAAGAACTCGAGTATCACTGTGAGATGTGCAAGCACAATAGTTCTGTTGCAGTGCACAAATTTAGTAGGCTCCCCAGGGTCCTAATTGTTCATCTGAAACGCTATAGCTTTAATGATGCTTGGTTGCTGGTGAAGAATGACCAGCAAATTTATATTCCCAGATATTTAAGCTTATCTTCTCATTGCAATGAAAGCACCGAATCACCTCTTCCCTTGAGCAGTAACATGACTGTTGCGGACTGCAAGGCCCTGAAAGCCTCTCAGGAGTTAATTCCTGAGATCATAGGCCTATCGACACTCTTGGTGAAGTCAACCTCAGAATCAAGTGATTCTCTAGTTCCACACGTGACACCAGAGAAGAATGCTGACCTACAAAGATTCCAGAGAAACTGTGAAGAAGTAAATCAAGAACGTCATCAGAGAGATCTGGAAAACGGCTCCAAGCCACAGTCAAAATTGGTAAACTCTGAAGATCAGGGAGACAACTCTCTCCCCATGATCTGTGAAGACACGGGCAAGCCTGCCGGCAGCCCAGACACAGATCTTACGGAGATCCGTCTGCAAGAGGTGCCTGAAAATCCAGACCTTAAGAAATATGAGGAAACCAATACATCCGTAGAGTTAGATTTTGACACTGTCACTGAGTCTACCAGTGGCCTTTATGAGCATAAAGGAAACAGGATCTCAGAAGGAGCTCAAGGAATGGCTGGAGAGCCCCAGCAATGTACTGAAAAGAGAACCAATGAGAAATCCCTTCAGCAGGCATTACCTCCACCTCCTGGGCATCCCACTAGGAAGCCGGACACCCAGGAGCATGCAGACGAGGCCCTCAGTAGATCTACAGAATTAAGACTTCAGAAGGCTAACGTGAGTTCCCTTGGTGTGTTGGGTTCTGATAAGAGCCCTGGAAACAAAGCCACTTTAGAGATGGAGAACACAGAAGCTGAAGCCAAGGAACCAAAAAGCAATGTGAAGATGACAGGTCCTCTTCAGGTCTACAGGCTCATCAGTGTCGTCAGCCACATCGGGAACTCTGGAGCTTCAGGCCATTACGTCAGTGACGCTTATGACTTTCAGCAGCAGTCCTGGTTCACATACGATGATCTGCGGGTTTCAGAAATCCCAGAGACTTGGATTCA
Organism: Cheirogaleus medius; assembly: GCA_008086735.1. Classification (NCBI taxonomy): domain Eukaryota; kingdom Metazoa; phylum Chordata; class Mammalia; order Primates; family Cheirogaleidae; genus Cheirogaleus; species Cheirogaleus medius. Next base: position 11,638,504 of record VBSM01003212.1, read on the forward strand.
GGAAGCGAGGCTTCACTCAGGGTACATTTTCTTTTACATGCACAATGAGGTTTTCGAGGCATTTGAAAAAGGTAGAGAATTCTCAACTACTTAGCACACAGGCAGGAGTGATTCCTCAGGGGGAATAAGAACATAACTTTTTGCACGGACCTGCTTGAGAGCCTCACTCAGTCCCTGCTTAATCCATGGAAGGAAAATCCTGTACTCTAATCAGAATGAAGAAGGAACAGATGGAACTCAATGAGAAACACTTATTGTGGGGAAATATCTGCTTTAACTGCTTCAGACTCCTAGATCGCAGAATTCAGGCTGATAGTCATCATTCTCGCCTACAAGATTAGAATGGGGCTTTTGATGTTTTGATGCAGTGGTTTTCAACATGTTGTTCTTGAACCAGAAACATTAGCAGCTAGGGACTGATTAGACATTTAAATTCTTAGGTCCCACTCCAGAGCAATTGATTCAGAAACAGGAGGTGGGACCAGCAATCGGTGGGAGGTTCTGATGTTCTTGAAAGTTAGGGCACCACCGTGTGAGTGTGTGGAGTGTCTTGGTGTATTTTGCCACTGTATAAATTGTTTGTGTTATGTAAATTATGTGTTATGTAAATTACATTGTGTGTTATGTAAATTACATTTAAAAATAAATAAATCACATTTTTTTTGTGTTCTTTTGTTTCATCCTGCCAAACCTGAGGCTAGAGTTGCCCCAAAGGTGGCAGCAGGGGAGTTCCCACAAGGCAGTGCTCCAAACAGCCCCAACATGGGTACGGCTGGGATTCCAAAGAAAGAAGCTAAACACCAGGGTGATCAGTCCACAGCATTTATTAGGGGAACTTACAGAGTGCTGCAGTATATCCTCAGGTAGACGGTAAGAGGAGAAAGGATGTTCCATCTAAGTATGTCCACAGCAAGAGGGTCAGGGCATGGAGTTTTGGGGAGGGTTTAAGGAATCTGACTCACGCCAGGGCCAGTTTCTTTTAGTGTTTTGGGCGAAAACCAAGATATCTTTATCAGTGCCTGGGAATGTTCAAGGCCCCAGTTTGGGTTTGAGCTTCCTGGGAAAAACCTGCAACTGGTGAGTCATAGAGGGGTCAAGAAACTGCAATTTTCAATCAGGATGTGGAAAGAAAGTGCGGAGAACTGGGGGGATCCTACATCCTTGAATTCACGAATGCCTTTCCCTTGTAAACATGTTAAAATAAAAACCAACCAATACATGTACCATTGTCTGGCTTCCACATGTGTTTGTAACTGGTTACTGGTAAAATTTGCTACCTCTGAATCAACTGTATTTGTACATCCTTCCAGGAATTGCAGGAAATGCCGTCATGGTTACAGAGAAAATACAGTATATGAAATGGTATGAAGGTGATTTTGTAAATTGAAAAGCACTGTAAAGTGTGGCTTATGCTATTAATATGAATAAGACCATAAACCCACCCTCATAAATGTACAGCACAGCCTGGTAGCCAAGGCTTAAACAGTCTATAAAGAACCCAGTATCAATAGGCCAGGTGAACAGATGAATGGAATTTAGGAGGATTTGTGGGTGCAAAGAGATTTAAAAAGCCCGATGATGTATATAGTGTGGTGCAAAATTAGGCAGAGAGGTGTGGGGAAGAAGAGAAAAGCAATCAGAAATATATGCACAAGGTTTGTTAAAATATTCCTTTTAGCATTGAAGGGGAAAGAAGAAAAGTACTGTTCAAAAAAGAAATAAAGCTCGACACCGTCGCTCCCGGGTGCGAGGCGCTCCTGCTCTTCTTCCACCTCCTCCCCCTCCCTCTCG
>VBSM01003212.1:11640394-11650829 GCA_008086735.1 Cheirogaleus medius
GCGGTAGGTGACAGGCTCACTGCAGGTGACAGGCTCACTGCAGGTGACAGGCTCACTGCAGGTGACCGGCTCGCGGCAGGTGGCAGGCCGGCAGAGGGCCCTGATGCTCGAGCTGGATCCCTGCGGCCGGAGCCGGTGGACTGTCCGACCTCTACAGCCGGGAGGTGGGATCTTCGGAGCCCGCACCCCCACCTGCGGAAGCGGCGACTTCCCGGCGCAGGTAACGTTCCCTACTGACCACCCGCACCCCCACCCGCCCGCAGATTCTTGACGGAGACGCGGCGCCCCAGCGTCTGTGAGGGTAGAAGGTTTGCGTTTCCAGTCGACGACCGCAGAGCGGAGAACGGCGGGACCGCGCTGGGCGTGCGGGGCTGTCCCGCCAGGTGCGACGTCTGCGCTTGACGAGCCGGGCGCCGCCTCCCAGCCCGCGCGGTCGCCCCCCAGCGCCGTCCAGGACGCCGAGAGGCAGCGAGGGACGGACGGGACGCGCCAGGTCTCCAGCGCGCAGGGTCAGCCCGCGACGGCCGCGGCAGAAAGGGACGGAGCGGAGATCCCCGACCCTGCGGAGAATGCGTGGAACGAGAAAGCGCCTTTCGACCGCGGCAGCGCGGACCGGCTTTGCGAGGACCATACCGACGGTGAAGACCAGGAGGAGGAAGACGCGGACGGTCACGATGACGGTGATTCTGGGGGAGGAGTCGAGACCCAACGCCCTGCGCTGCCCGGGGGTCTCAGGCCGAAGCGCGGGAGGGAACCGGAACCTGGCGACGGCTCGCGGCAAAAACCTAAGCGGGGAGGGAACAAACGCAACCCTCCCGCTGGGGCTCAGTTTGCTCCTTTTGTGGCCCTTAAATGGAGAGAGAGTGACCCCACCCAGAATGCCTGAATTCTTCCACTCCTCGCCCTTCCATCACTGTATTGATTCTTTTTTTAGAAAACATAGGCCGGGCGCGGAGGCTCACGCCTGTAATCCTAGCACTCTGGGAGGCTGAGGCGGGAGGATCGCTCAAGGTCAGGAGTTCGAAACCAGCCTGAGCAAGAGCGAGACCCCGTCTCTACTAAAAATAGAAAGAAATTAATTGGCCAACTAAGAATATATAGAAAAAATTAGCCGGGCATGGTGGCGCATGCCTGTAGTCCCAGCTACTCGGGAGGCTGAGGCAGGAGGATCACTGAAGCACAGGAGTTTGAGGTTGCTGTGAGCGAGGCTGACGCCACGGCACTCAAGCCTGGGCAACAGAGTGAGACTCTGTCTCAAAACAAAAACAAAAACATCAACCCTCCCCCCAAAAAGAAATCAGAATATATCCATAATTCCAATATTGATATTTTGGTTCATTTTCTTCCAATAACACACATGTAATGATATAAATTCATTCATGTAATTTTTAGGATTATATCATATATTTATACAATTTATATACAATTTTATATATGATATAAATCATATAATTTACAAATGATATGTTTGTCGATGTGTCGCCTTGCTTACTTTTCTCTCCTGGGCATTACCGAAGGGCAGGGAAAGTAAGGAAAGCAGCAAGGTCTAAACTTCAGGGCATCTACAGAGGTCACAAGGGGAAGGAATGTCACTATTTCCAACGCCAAAGTCCCTTCCATGCCACGACGGCACCAATTGCAGTGACGGAGCAAGGGGGAGCCACACATGATAATTTATATAAATTGGCCGTGACTATGTGAGTTTTAAAAAAAAACACTGAGTCGCATAGAGACAACATATCTGCAGTACCCAAAAGTTTCCTGGACACTCAGATTCAATTCAACTTTTTTACATATAACTCAGATTCCTCCCTCATGCACTCATCCACTACTGCTCAAGCCTGCAAGTCTGCTTTCCCGGAGCCTCTCTCTGGGTTCACATAATCATTCCATTACCTCTCCCTTTGCCTTGTGCGGTGCCTTTCTTTTTCCAATCGTCTGTGTAAAGATGGGTATCTGTGTCCAAGGAAACAAGACGCAGTGATGAGCAATCCCTTTTACTTGGTCGCACTTTGGGTTCTTGGCTAGCTCACTCGTGGTTGGAAGGGTGTTTCTCGACCTTGGTACAACTGACATGCGAGATCGGATGACCCTTGGTTGCAGGGGCTGTCCTATGCATAGTAGGACATTTAGCAACATCTCTGCCTTCAGCCAGTGCTGAACATCCACTGGGGCCACAGTCAGCTCTGATTGACAGCCTTATTCCCCAGCACAATATCCCACACACCATTGCCTGCGACCGAGGAATTCTTTTTAAAGCAAAAGATTCAAAGCAGTGGATATGCTCATAGGATTTAATGTTTGATCACCTGGAATTAAAAATGGAGAATGGCCTATCAAAGACCCAGTTTTGGTACCATTTGAGTCAGGAACCGGGGAGGTTTAGATTCTGTCCTGCACGAACCTACTGAAGGTGTTATTTCTACCCTAGATAAATTACGCTCATCCAGGAATCAAGGGGTGGAAGTGGTTGTGACATTTCCCACTATTCTGACCCATTTGCAAAATATTTACTTCCTGCTCAGGTGAATGAGGACTCTCGGGGATAAGCATTAATATTCAAGAGCACAGCGCCTCCTTAAAGGGATTTAAGTGTTGCATCAAATAGAAGCCGAGATTGCATCCTGGCCAGTCTGAGCTGAATTGTGTCCTCCCTCCAAAAGTCGTTTTTAAGCCCTAACCCCTACTACCTCAGAATGTGAGCATATTTGGAGATTGAGTCTTTACAGGTGATTAAGCCAAAATGAGGTCTTTAGGGAGAACCTAATCCAACATGGCTAGTGTTATAGGAAGAGGCAATTTGGACACAGATACGACAGAGGAAAGAAAAACTGAATGAAGACACAGAAAAAATATGAACGGCCATCTACAATACAAGCTAAGGAGAGAGGCTCAGAACAGCCTTCCCTCACGGCACTCAGAAAGAGCCAACCCTGACGACAGCTTGATCTTGGACTTCTAGTCTCCAGAACTGTGGTAATATAATTTACTGTTGTTCAAGCCCCCCAGGCTGTAGTACGTTGTTTGCAGTGGCCCTAGCACGCTAATGCAGCCTCCTGATGCTGGTGGCTTCGCAGCAATCCATTACTCTCTCAGTTTGATACAAGATGGAGCATATGCCTAGAATCAGGAAATTCTCTGAGGTGTTGCTACCAGTCCAGAGATAAAAGTTACTGGGATGTTTAAGAGCAGCTCCATACAGGCAGGGCTCTTAAAAGCTCAGTCTCCTCAGGAACAAAGATTGGGATCTCCCCACCAGGTAAAGACCAACACTGGCAGAGGGCAACGAAAGCATGGACCAGGCAGTCAAAGAAGTTATGAAAACCAACTGTGACCTCAAAGGCACAGCAGGAAGGAATCTAGCTGTCATCTAGAATTTTCCCCTTGGCATCACTCTCTTGCTCATGCTATCAAAACTCACATTATCCTTTTCTCTTCCCTCTGCTGTGATATAGGTGATGTTTTATTTTCATTTAATTCCCCAAGATTACAAGATATAATGACAAGGTAGTAGCTGAACCATAAAAGGAATCATTAAGAATAATTCAGAGAGGGGTGGATTTCCCCATTTGGGAAGAGGGTATGTGTGTGTTTCCCTTTGAATGAGGGATGGTTGTTATCTTAGGCAGGAGGATGTGGTTTCTGATGTCACTTGTAATTTGATGTTTGGAAAATTTCCACCTTCAGAGGGGTAGAAAATGGAGAAAACATGGGAGAGATTTGTACTCACTAGCATCCATTTTAATCTTCGTCTAGCCTTCCCAGGTGGCAATGACTGAATTGCCAAAATTGCTATTTTCCAGGCTACCTTGCATCCCAAGGCCCACCTATGACCTAGGTTTTGCCAAGCAGGTACACATATGCCGCACTTGACAGGAGGTAGAAAGGCACTGCGGATCTCAGAGAGCAGCAGAGAATGAATGCATCGTGTGGACAGATTAGTCCCAGGAAACAGGAAGCTCAGAATGGTTGGAGCCAAAAATTCTAGTTTTTTTTCTCCCATTTCCAGTTGAGATAAATTATCCTAACTTTCTTTTGAAAACCCAAGTGAGGTGGGGAGGGAGCAGAGACTCTGAGAGTTAGAAGATATACCTACTTATCCCTCTTTCTTTTCCAACATTTTAAACATGTTTCCAAATAAAATACATAGCCAATATGGCACTTTTTTCTTTTAGTGATAGAGTCTCACTCTGTTGCCCAGGCTGGAGTGCAGTGACCTAATCATAGCTCGCTATAACCTTGAACTCCTGTGCTCAAGAGATCCTCCCACCTCAGCTTCCCAAGTAGCTAAGACGACAGGCGTGAGTCACCACACCTGGATTTTTTAAATTATTTTTTTTGTAGAGACAGAGTCTCGATGTGTTGCCCAAGCTGGTCTTGAACTTTTGCCTATATTTTCTAAATATTTTCTGATTCAACCTACTTTTTCTCCGTGCCTATTTTCATTATTCAATCCATTATTGAAGAATGCAGGAATGTTACTCTCTAGACTGTCATTAAATTAGTGTCTGCTTCACATTTTCTAATGACTAGTCTCAGCTTACTCACTTTTAATCAGTAACACAATAGACAATACATCATGTCCTCCTTAGTTGAAATGATGTATACATCTCGTTCTTCATCAAACTTTAAGGATTTAACATCCATTGATGATTTTTGCCTGAATCAATCATTACTGTGATGACTGAAAAATGATTATTACTAAGTTTATTTTCATTGTTAAGGTCTGCTGACCACAGGACCCAGGCGGCTAAGTGAGTAGGGCTGTGTGGTGCCTCCTGTGTCTGTCTCGCCTCCTGAAGTCCTTCACTCTGTCCAGAAGGCTCCGTTTGCAGGCCCAGGAAAATGGTAGGTGACCAAGAAGACTACAAGAGAGATCTGGGGCCCAAGTTGATGATATCAAAATACACTGAGCCATCCATCTGTTATCTTCCTTAGCTTGCAGAAAATAAACACTGAATTTGTTTGTGTCCACCATGTTCTGGCTTCAGAGAAGTAAGAGGGTTTCTAGTGAGGCTGGTGCCATTTTGGGCATCTTCTATACCTAAGGAGGAAATGTAGGAGAAAAAATCTAAGAGGTCAGTTTCTATCGACAGACATAGAAGTTAACCCTTTCTTGTGTTTTTAATCCAATATGAAACCTACTACCTCCTAGGGAAGCCATGCCCCAGCCTGCCCCTGGAAGAAGGATTTGTTCCTCCATTCACTCAATCACACCTTCAACAAAAGCTTATTGAATATTTGCTATGTCCCAGGCACTAAGGAGATATCAGTGAGCAAAATCTTAATGGAGTTGCTGGACTCCAGTTGGAAAAGTGGGCGCTGGAATCCCGTAGAAGGTCCACAGATCCTGAAAAGAGTCTTCAGGGATGGTGACCATTGACTCTGTAGAGCCTGAAGGCACCTGGACGGGAACACACCTCACTTCCCTACCTTGAAGCCCTGGAGGTTCCTCTGGTGGACCAAGTTGGGAACCACAGGCTGCTTACCTTGGACTCCTTCAGAGATCTTGTTCCTGGTTTTGTTCTAAGGAGTCATCAGGTTCTCTTTTTTGTTTCTTGGTATGGTATCTAGATCTTCGATTTTGAAACCAAATCTAAGTGGGTAAAACAGAGAGAGAGAATTAAAGCAAATAATGCCATGCAGAAGTCACCATTGCTTGTTTTCTTACGGTGAAAGACAGAGACAGCTATTTCTTTGTAGGCCTAATCTCAAGACCATTATTTTTTATTTTTATTTTATTTATTTATGTATTTTTAAGATCACTCTTCATCCTTTGCTATTTATTTATTTTTAGAGACAGGGTCTTGCTGTGTTGCCCAGGCTGGTCTCAAACTCCTGGGCTCAAGTGATCCTTCCGCCTCAGCCTCCCAAAGTGCTGGGATTACAAGTGTGAGCCACCGTGCCCGGCCTTGACTGAAGTCTTTATATCCAGCTCATCCCTCCATCCCTTCTAATTATCCCTTAGGTTATGATTATTATGTCTGCTTCAGAAATTTAACATTTAGCTCAGAGAAATGTAGCAGCCTGCCTGAGGATTTGTTCTTGAAAAATCCTAAAGTGAAATATAATTCCATCAGTCTGGGATGTGAGGCACGTGAAGTTTGAGGTTACAGTGAGCTATAATCATGCCACTGCACTTCAGCCTGGGAAAGAGAGCAAGACCATGTCTTTAAAAAAGACTTCGGTTAAATACCTGGTTTATGTTCAAATGTTAAGTAATATTCATTCATCCTACAAATTCTTGTTAAGTGTCATGTGCCAGGCACTGTTCAGGGCCCAAGGGACACAACATTGATCACAACAGGTAGAAAATAGCGAAAGGGAGCCGGGCACAGCGGAACTGCCTGTAGTCCCAGGTACTTGGAAGGCTGAGGTGGGAGGTTGCTTGAGACCAGGAATTGAAGACCAGTTTGGGCAACATAGCCAGACCCCATGTCTTAAAAAATAGGGAATGTGAGATTGAGCCATGTAGCACCTGGGAGGAGAACCTACCGGGCAGAAAAACAGCTCATGAAAGGCCCTGAAATGTGTCTTTCACGTTAAGGAACAGCCCGGGGCCAGTGTGGCTTCCCTTCCTGTATATCTAGATCCTTAGGAGATGGAACAGTCTGGACTCCTTATTACTCACTTGGACTCTTGATTCTGGAACCCCAATTTCTTTAGCAAGTTGTTCTCTGCATTCAATCCCAGGGTATGGGTGTTTCATAAATGCCTGGACGAGAGCGTGTAATTGAGCGGCGCTGTAGCAGGTGCGACACCGTCTGGCTTCTCCTCCTGGGAAAGATATGAGCAAAGTTTGTGGGGTTCAGGGAACATTCTGAGGGTCAGTTTTCACATCCAAACCTGGAACTCAAACAGATCCTCCTTCATCTCCATCTAATTTGGAACCTGTTGACTCTCCCCGAGAGGACCTTGTCCCCAGCCCATTCCAGGCAGAAGGCCCTAGAGGAGACACAGGATGACACGTCTGGGCTTCTGGATTCCAGCAGAAAGTCAGCAGGGAAAATTCGGATAACTCAAGAACTTCCAGGGCCCTGTTGAACCCTTTACCACCAAACTCTAAATAGGAAGTCCTCAAGAAGGACACTTTGTTTTCTTAATCATAGCGGCAGTTGGTTCCATAACAGACAGACGGTTCTGGGGAACAGAATGGTAGCAGGAGATTTACTTTGATTCTCCTTCCCAGGGTGACCTTGTCCATGGCTTTGGCTTGATTCTGAAACCTCCTCACGTTCTGGCTTCTTCTGGAATCTGTGCCTAGCTCTTCGATTCTGAAACCATATCTAAATGAGGAAAAGAAGATGAGATAATTAAATATGTTAATGTAATTTCAGCTTCATCACTGCCTTTTTTCAAAGTATATGAATGCTTCTTCTTTTGGATTTTATTTATTTCTTTATTTTTTGAGACAGAGTCTGACTCTGTTGCCTGGGCTAGAGTGCCGTGGTGTCAGCCTAGCTCACAGCAACCTCAAACTCCTCGCCTCAAGTGATCCTCCTGCCTCAGCCTCCTGAGTAGCCAGGACTATAGGCATGTGCCACCATGCCCAGTGAATTTTTTTTCTATTTTTATAGAGACGGGGTCTCCCTCTTGCTCAGGCTGGTCTCGAACTCCTGGTCTCAAGCAATCCTCCCACCTCTGCCTCACAGAGTGCTAAGATTACAGGCGTGAGCCACTGTACCTGGCCTTTAAAATTTTTTTTTAAGAGATGGCATCTTGCTCTGTCACTCAGGCTGCAGTGCAGTGGTGCGGTCACAGCTCACTGCAGCCTCGAACTCCTGGACTCAAGTGATCCTCCCACCTGAGTGATTCTTATCACACCTAAGCCCAATATCACTACTGACTTCTGTCAACATGCTACCAAGTCCCAAGTCTTAGATCAAGACTTGGCATCTAGCACCTTCACAATCTGAGCCCAAAAGGATTTGCTCTCATTATTATTTTTAATTGATAAATAGTTGCTACAATTACTATGCGTTTAAAAACCAGCTCAAGAATTTCCTCCCCTTTGAAGGTATACTTGCACGCTCCATCCCCACCCCGTGACCTCTCTCAACCTCTGTATCCATATTTTCAAAGTGAGACTAAGAACAACCTCTTCGTGAGTTTATTCTGAGTGCAGTTGAGATAAACCACACACAGCCCTTGGTACACTGGTACATGACATGAGCTCAAATAATATTATAATTTTTCCTGCTTCCTTTCGACTTCTAATCTTGGAGATACAGACTTGTAACTTACCTGGATTCTTGACTCTTCAGTGTTGATTTCTGAAGCGAGTCTTTGTTTGGTAGCATAACCAGGGTAAGGTTGTTGATTGAAGGCATTGATGAGGATTTTCAATTGATCATCTGTGAATTTGGTGCGACTGCGCCTACAATTTGTTGCCACATTTTCTGTGGAAAGATTAGGAGAGATAAAGCATTTAATAGGCTAGTTCATATATTCAAACTTCAGGTTCAAGCTCGTCTCTCATTTCCTCTTCCTGTTTGGAATCTACTGGAACCGCTGGAGAACTACCTTCAGACAAGTACACAGTTCTGGACCACACAAGGGTGATTTTTCAATGTCCACAGTTGATTTGAAGGCCATGACTGGGAAAAGTCAGGGTCCTCAGTTTTGAAAAACTGTAGAAGACTGATGTGTTCTGTTCATCTGGATTGGTAACAATACGAGTCAAGAAAACGCATGTAATATATTATCACAGTGATGAACCTACAGAAGTTAAGAGTTTGTGATACAGGTGCCATCAAACCCTTTTCCATTTTCCTGGTCAAAATTCCTTAGTATATATTTTTTTGTTTTGACCTCCATCACTCGAGAGCAGGCAAACAGTGTCAGTTTCCAACATATTTAAAAAACACTACATAGAGAACAAAAGTAATTGAAAAAGGAATATCATACTTTTAATAGAATCTTCCAATAGGGAAAAAATACCACATTACATAATTTTAGAGACAGGACATCTTGAAATAACCAAATCTGGGCCGGGTGCAGTGGCTCATGCCTGTATTCCTAGCACTTTGGGAGGCTGAGGCAGGAGGATTGCTTGAGCCGAGGAGTTCAACAACAGCCTGGGCCACATAGCAAGACCCCATCTCTACAAAAAGATTTTTACAAGCTCAATAAACAGGATCCTACAATCCCCCTTCAGCCCTAAACTCTTAAGTACACATACAAGGACTTCTAGTGGCTCCTATACCAGACCAGCTCCCTTGGGGCTTGGGGAAGGAACAGGCAAATTAGGACCTTTGGGGACACTGACAGGTTGAGGCTGGGCTGGGAGGAGGAGATAAACAAGAGATAGAGAGAGATATGAAGGCGGAAAAGGGAGGGAGGCAAAGAGATAAAAGCTGTGAGCTAAGCTGATGCCACGGCACTCTAGCCTGGGCAAAACAGGGAGACTCTGTCTCAAAAAAAGAAAAAAAGAAAAAAAAAAGGAAAAAAAGGAAATTGGGTCACATAATATACAGTATAGTAAATACTTTGATTGTTGTTAGGATTCAAATAAAAACAAATGCCAAACAAAAACATGTGAAAGGTAAAAATATATGAAAGATGATATATGAGAATACCTATGATACACTGAGATAGAAACTTAAGTAAGGTTTCAAGATGAATAATAGGAAAAATTATAGCAACCTCAAATGCCTGGGCTCAAGCAATCCTCCTGCCTCAGCCTCCCGAGTAACTGGGACTAGAGGCATGCGCCACCATGCCCAGCTAATTTTTTCTATCACAAATCTCTTTAATGTCTAGTTTAGTAGAAGAGAGTTGGATTCGGATATTTGCTTCTGCTTTTGATCTGTTGTTACATGTTCTTTTGGTTGAAGTGCATGAAGTGAATCCAGTCTCATGCAGATATGTAATTGGTAGAGTTGTATTTTAACAGCCATCCAGAAAACTGAAGGTTTTCTTTTTTGATTCTTTATTAAAACTCCCCAAATTTCTTAAACTTTCTTACAGGGTAGTTTCCTCATGGAGTCTGAAAACATCAGTGAACTTTTCCTACTGTGTTATATTAAAATGCATTTGTCTATCTTGCATTTTGAATGGATCTTTGACCTATGCATGGTTTTGTCTCATGCACTGGTAATTTAAAATAATGGTTTCCTGGTTCTGCAAATCCTTCAAAAATTGACATTTCATTTTATAGTAACAAGAAATCACATTCATGCCACTGATTTCATCAGAAAAATCTTAAGAGTATTGGGACTTTGTCAAGCTCACAGTGGCAGATGCAAGTTTACAAAATTCTAATTTTCTTATGAAAGCTTGAATTTTACCACTAGTTTGCCAGTTATTTTCATGGAAACTATAGTCTTGCTTTGTTCATTTTTTATATTTTATTTATTATTTTATTTTATTTTATTTTTTGATTTCAGCATATTATGGGGGTACAAATATTATGGTTATGTATATTGCCCATGAC
>VBSM01003212.1:11693940-11706801 GCA_008086735.1 Cheirogaleus medius
ATCTATTCAGTATAGCTTTTTCTGCCTTAGTGAGTTTGGGGCAAGAGTGGCCACTCCAGGCCTTGTTTTCTGACCCCCAGATTCCTTGTCTCTATTTCTCTGGTCTTTGTGGGGTATCCTGAGGCAGCAAATGCTGCCACCCCCTCCCAAGCCCATACTTTCCTCGATCTCTCACCCAGTGCCCAGCAGAGATGGGCCCCTGTCTGAGGCCCTTTCTTGGAGTTTCAGAGAAGAATGTGACTGAGGGAGCCTGGGTGGCTCAGGTATTCCCTTCACAGCTGAGTTAATAGAGTCTGACATGATGGGATGTTCTCCAAGAAAGGAGTGAGTCAGTCAGACACCCACCCCCCCCAGGCGTTTGTTTTCTAAACAACACAGTCTCAACCATGTGGCTTCTTTATTTCTGTGTGCCGTCCTCATGATTTCCTCTTTCCTAAGTACAGGATGGAGAGCCTCTGCTAGTGTGAAGAGAGAGAGGTTTAGAGCAGTGCTTCTCAGCAGTTGGCTCTGTTGCCCCCAGAACACATTGGCAATGTCTGCAGTCACTTTGTGTTGTCACACCTGGGGTGCGGGTGGTACTGGCATTGAGTAGGTAGAGTCCAGAGAGGCTGCTAAACATTCCACAGTGCACAGGACAGCGCTCTCAGCAAAGATATGTCAGGAGTGGCAAAGGTGAGAAACACCAGCATACACAATTCTCTGCTTGAAGATAATCACCAGAGACCATTCAGTTTGGAGAAAAGGAGGGTTTCAGTCCAGAGCAATTCTTGAAACTGAGTTTAATGTAAGACATGACTATTTTTAGGGACTGGAATTGTGTTTTGTGCCCATGAAAAGAGATAAAACAAAGTTACAAAAGTTTGATTCGGGTAATTTATAATGAATTTTTTTTTCTTCTAAATAAAGGTCTCTGTCTAACCCTGCTGACATCTTCACTCCCCTTTGTGTCCTTTCACACTGAGCTCATCCTGCTCCAGCCTTGCTGGGCTTCTTGCTTTTTCCCCAAGTGCCCGCCAGCCTCAGCCCCTTGTGCTTGCTGTTCCCTTTGCGTGGAGTATTCTCGGGGTAACTCAGCGTTTCACATGGCCACTCCTTCATACACAGTCACCGCTGCCTCACCCAGCTCTTTCCTGACCGCCAAACCTCGGGGAGGCCCCTCTCCCATCAACCTTCCTCACCTCACCTCACCCTATTTATGTTAAGCCAGTGGTTCTCAAGCAGGGATGACGATGCACTTCAGTGTAGACTGTGGAGATGTTTTTGGTTGTTAAAACTGGGATGCGGATGCAACTGGCATGCAGTGACAGAGACGTGAGATGCTGCCAAGCATCCTTGTCATGCCCAGGACAGATCCTCTCCCTCCTTTTTCCCACCAAACAAAATTGTCTGGACCTAAACGTCAGTCATGCTGAGGCTGAGAGACCCTGTTTTGTGGGTGCATGGACACTTGCGCTGGCATTTACAGACTCCTTGAGGAAGCCATTTTTTAATTTCTTCTGTCTCCAGCCTCCTGAGGGTTGTTGAGGGAAAGTCTGGGTTTAGTGCTGAGTCTTTTTTTTTTTTTTTTGAGACAGAGTCTCACTCTGTTGCCCAGGCTAGAGTGCCATGGCATTAGTCTAGCTCACAGCAACCTCAAACTCCTGGTCTCTAGTGATCCTACCACCTCAGCCTCCCGAGTAGCTGGGACTGCAGGCATGTGCCACCATTCCTGGATAATTTTTTCTATATATTTTTAGTTGGCCAATTAATTTCTTTCTATTTTTAGTAGAGATGCGGTCTCGCTCTTACTCAGGCTGGTTTCAAATTCCTGACCTTGAGCGATCCTCCCGCTTCGGCCTCCTAGAGTGCTAGGATTACAGGCGTGAGCCACTGCGCCCGGCCTGGTTACTTTTTAAGATTAAGGGAATATGATTTTTAAATTTAGTGAGATTCCCAGGTATAACTATAATTTGAACTCCAGCATTAAGTCTATGAAGTTTTGTCAGTTGTTGCATTTTGGCAAATTCTAAAGTTAATTTAGAGCCTATATTGTAGAGGTACAAAAGCAAATCAGTACCATCTTTTGATTTTTATAATATAAACTTTTTAGTATGTATTTATTATGTATGTGCTCTATATTATTACCATGTAATTTGTTATAAATTTTCAGTAATTTTTAGATTTTCAATTGGGTTAAATTATGGAGATTTTTAAAATTTACTTATGCTGTACAATTCACTTAATTAAAATTTTTATATATAATTTAACCTTTTATTTATTTTCTTCCTCTGTATTTTTGGAATATTTGTTTTTTGATATTTTTAAAACTTAATAATCTAGAACTAGTATTATGTTTGCTAAACCTGGCATTTGTGTAGTACATAGATTTAAAGATCTCTTTTCTCCTCCCCCACCACACTTTGAACTTGTAGCTGCCTAAAGACACAGAATTTTACCCTTTTACTTCTTTTTTTCTTTTTTCTTGTTTCAGGCTTTTAGCCTCCTAGAACAGTGGATTTTAGTTTCTGCCTCTGGGTAATAAGGAAAGGGGAGTGGGAAAGGGGCTTGGTGCCTCCACACCGCAGGCTCTCCCTGGTACAGCCTCTGTCCCAAGTATAATCCTTGCCCCCATCTGAAAGGGCAAGCCAGTGTGACCAACCTCTAACAGGACGGGGAGAGAAAATAACTCAGTTGAGCAGCCCGCCAGTGCCCTTGGTCTGTTGGATGGGTGTCCCAGCACACTCTTTTGGATGAAACATTTCCTCACTCTTGTGCTGAAGGGTGAGGGGAGCCTCAGCCTTGTACGTTAACCAGTTATCCTGACCACCCTTGGGTCGCCAACCCAGAAACTAGGCATATCTAACTCAGAAAAGCAGACCAATGAGATCAGTCTGTCCCAGAACCGTGCCAAGTAGGGAATTACTGTCCTTGCAGACCTAGGCTATGACACCTTTAAACCAGCGGTCCCCAACCTTTTTGGCACCAGGGACTGGTTTCACGGAAGACAATTTTTCCACAGACTGGGAGTGGGGGGCGATGGTTTCAGGATGATTGAAGTGCATTACATTTATTGTGCACTTTACTTCTATTATCATTACATTGTAATATGTAATGAAAGAATGACACAACTCACCGTGATGCAGAATTAGTGGGAGCCCTGAGCTTGTTTTCCTGCAACTAGACGATCCCGTCTGGGGGTGATGGGAGACAATGACACCGAAGCGTGTAGCTTATGTCCAGTCTACTCCATGATCTCATTTGGTTGCTGCCACCGCAGAAAACCCTGCTTCACAAAGATAGGATGTTGGAAACGGAAGCAGGCTTTTCAGTGCTTTTGTGACAATCTCAGGATATTCTGCCTGACTTTAATCCAGAATGTAGGGAGATTCGAAGTTGTCTCAAACATACTTTTTAAGGCCGCCAGTCATTTGCGATCTCAAGCAGTTTTGATCTTCTAGGATGGACAAAGTCGATTCGCCTGTCTTAGTCACAAATGGATCCCGGATCCATTCCTTCCCAGTTCAGGGGTCATTTGTGGTTGGGAAGTAATGCTCAAACTCTTTTGGAAGCTGAGGTAGGTGATCATGCCACCAGCTGGGAGAAATAAGGCCCTGGCTCAGTCTCTTTTGAAATCTCTTCTAATGTTTGAAACATGTCAAAAATGCCAGTGTTCGCTTGTTGCCTCCATAATCCCAGTTTGGCTTTGAGCGCAGTCACTTTTATCTGCCGACTTGAACACAGATGTCGTTCTCCTCTGAGGTGACAGATTGAGTTCATTGAGCAAGTTGAATATGTCACACAAAGCAGCAGTGACACCACTGGTTTCACTGAAATGTGCTGCCAGTGGTGACTGTTTGTCTACAAGAAATCTTTGGAGCAGCTCGTGTAACTCAGAAACCCTGGCCAACATTCTGCCTTTAGAAAGCCATCTCACTTCAGTGTGTAAGAGAAGACACGCGTGCTCTGCGCCCATCTCCTCACAGAGCTGCGTGAACAGACGTGAGTTAAGGGCATGTTCTTAATGTGGTTGCTAATTGAATCACATCCTGCACAATGTTGTTTAGGTCAGGTGACATTTTTCGGCTAGCCAGCATTTTTCTGTGGGTGGCACCGTGCGTAGACTCACCTTCAGAAGTGGCCTCCTTGACCTGAGTAGTGAAACCAGAAAGCCGTCCAGTCACGGTAGCCGCTCTGTCCATGCGTATGCCAACACAAAATGACCAGTTCGGTTTTCCTGATGTGTAATTATTCAAAGACTTGAATAGTTCTGCAGCTGTGGTGTTGGTTGGCAACAAAAGTGCGCATAACATATCCTCGTGCACAGTCGTAAAAAAAATATATCACACAAAAACAAGCATTGTTGCCTTGTTGTCAACATTGGTAGACTCGTCAACCTGAATTGAGTACCATGGTGACTCATTAATCCTCTCTAACAATTGTGCCTCAGTATCCTCTGCTATTTCATCAATTAGTCTAGTTATGGTGCCAGCCAAAAGAGGATCATGTGCTCCCTTTTGAACTGCAGCCTCTGAGAAGTTCACGGCTAATGTCCTTAGCAGCAGGCAGGATCAACTCTTCACCAAGAGTAAAGGGCTCCTTAGCTTTAGCAATGCAATTAGCCAGTAAGAATCATGCTCTCTAGGCAGACACATTGGATGAAGTGGTGGCCTTCGATAGTTGCCTCTGTTCTTTGTGTTCATGTTTTTTTCTTTTGAAAAACTCCAAAGGTTTGTCTTTTAATGCAGGTTGCCTGGTCTCCATGTGGCGAAGCAGTTTTTAAGTTTTTTTTTGTTTTTTTTTGAGACAGAGTCTCACTCTCTTGCCCGGGCTAGAGTGCCGTGGCGTCTGCCTAGCTCACAGCAACCTCAAACTCCTGGGCTCTAGCGATCCTCCTGCCTCAGCCTCTCGGGTAGCTGGGACTACAGGCACACGCCACCATGCCTGGCTAATTTTTTCTATTTTTAGTTGTTTGGCTAATTTCTTTCTATTTTTAGTAGAGACGAGGTCTCGCTCTTGCTCAGGCTGGTCTCGAACTCCTGAGCTCAAGCAGTCCAACCGCTTCAGCGTTCCAGAGTGCTAGGATTACAGGCATGAGCCTCCACGCCTGGCCAGTTTTTAAGTTTTGAAGTTTCCATGGCTTCGTTGGATAGCCAGTTGGCACATATTGTACAAAGCAGGCTTGGAGAATGTGAATCACCAGTTGCAATGACCCCGTAATTTAAGTAGGACCCTTGATATTTTCTTTTAAATGCAGCTTTAATTTTGTTGGCAGTCTTACAGTCTTCTGCTGTCTCATCTTTGGGTCTTTCTCTATTTTCAAAGAAGCTCTCCAGCAACGTTTGTTTTTTTACTCATTTTTGCTAGGGTTAGCTTGTGAGCTCACCAAAACCGTGAGACAAGTGCACAGTGCGGGAAAGAGGCGTGGATGGAAGTGGTAAATAACATAATGGGCAGGCCATGCGTGGACTAAAATAAGTGTTGGATTGTGCCTTAAAGGCTGCCACCAGATGCAGCTGTACAATTGACGTTCATCAACTCACTTGCCACTGTAAAGCCTGCCACCAGATGCAGCTCAACTGTCTCTTGGCACTCACTGATAGGATTTCGATATGAGTCCGCACGCAATTGATTTATTATGGTCTCCGTGCAAACTTCTCTGCTAATGATGATCTGTATTTGCAGCCACTCCCCAGCGCTGGCGTCACTGCCTCAGCTCCACCTCAGATCATCAGGCATTGGATTTTCATACAGAGCATGTAACCTACATCCCTCCCATGTGCAGTTTACAGTACGATTTGTGCTCCTGTGAGAATCTGGTGCCACCGCTGATCTGACAGGAGGAGGAGCTCAGGCGATGATGCGAGTGATGGGGAGTGGCTGTAAACACAGACGAGACTTCACTTGCTCGCCTGCACTCACCTCCTGCTGTGCAGCCTGGTTCCTAACAGGCCATGGACGGTTACTGGTCTGTGGCCCAGGGGTTGGAGACCATAGCTTTAGTCTATGGAGGGACCTGAGGAGCAAGTTGTTAACCCATGCCAGCAAACAGCAGGCGTGGGAGAAAGCAGCAGCAGGCAAAGGACAATCCTGCCAACGGGGAGCAGCGCCTTCCCAAGCAGAGCGGTGTGGCGCAGTCACGTACTGAGCTGACAGTTGTCTACAGACATGACCCTCCAGCCAACACTGAGTCATGGTGCTTGGTGCACCAGTTGTATTAATTTGTACCCACAGGATTTTAATTTATAGCAGTGACTTAGTGAAACACTGAAAAGTCAATGGCATAGAAAGAAGAATTTATTATGTACAGAGAACAGGGCATGGCACCATATTCAGGACCTCATGGAGAAACATCAGGAAGCAGGAGGAAGGGAAAAGCACAGGCCACAGGCATTATCGGGCTTTCTTCTGGAAAGGCAGGGCAGGGCATGGTCAGTGGTTTAGGATTGGCTAGTTTGAATAATTTTAGTGAGCTTTGGGATATGGGGCCTGTCCCTAGCTGTCTGGCACCTGGCTGTGGGTTGATTTAGGGCAAATACTGCCTTGGCATGTGAAAGGCTGATAAAGGAAGTAGTTGTGGGTACGGTTTTGGACTGGGTGGTTTGCACATGAAAGGCATGTGCTTGTTCCCAGGGAAGTTGTTTCTTATCCTGGGGCTCAGCTAGCCTTGAGATGGGCAGTCTCTCCCAAAGTCTGAAAAGCCTTCAGGATGTTAAAACATGAAATACAGAAAATTATTTTAAAACATGGTTGATATACCTGTCCTCAGCAAAGTCAGGAAAATATGACCATTGTGTTGGGTCTGTCGTGAACTTAAACTTAATTGGGTTTAGAAGATGCTTCTTCATTTATGAAGCTACCTTTTGTGGGTTTTGTGGGTTTTTTTGTTTTGTTTTGTTTTTGTGAAGTAAAGTCCTCTCTTTGTGAAATGTTTATGAGAGTACATGCTATTGATATTTCTATAAGTGTCCTGAAGTAACCATATCACTGTAGGACTTTGAGTTTTTAAAATGTTTAATGGTTGGTGAAATGCCTTGGTTGGAGTCACTCAGCCTGCCCCCTGCCACTGAGGATGGATACTCAGGGCCCATCCCTGCCTCATATCACCTACCACTTGCTCTCTGCGATGCTTGTCGTTTCCTCTTTAATGCTTGAGAGGCCAGGATCCGGAGCCAGACCCCTGGTGTCCAGTCCCAGCTCTGCTACCTAAAATCTTGTGTTCTTGAGCAATTTACAGAACCATCTGTACCTCAGTGTGCTCATTGGTCAAATGAGCAATTGTCCAATCTCCTTCCCAGGGCTGTGCCCAGGGTAAATGTGTTGTATGAAAAGGGCTCAGAAAGAGTACCTGGGAGACCAGGGTGTGTGCAGGGGAGCCCTTGGGATTCCTGCTGCCCCTGCTACTGTTGTTGTCATCCTCCTCACGATTACCATGGTGGTCAAGCTTGGATGCGGCACATTCTGGGCATTGTTGTGGAGCTTTGTGTCTAAACAGCACAGAGAGCAGAGATGCCAACACCTGGGTTTACTCATTGGCTCGGCCTCTCACCAGTTCTGTGCTCTTCAAGAATCACTTTATCTGCCTCAGCCTGGTTTTCTTTTGTCTATAAAATAGTATTAATAGTGATACAGACTTCCTGGGGATGCTGTGAGGAAATCCTCAAGTTGAATCCTCCATTTATTCCATGGTCTAGAGGAAAGGTGCTATAAAACATTGTTTAGGATGTGAAAAAGGACTGGGATCAATGAAGACACATACCTTATTTTGAATGAAATGAGTCAGTGTTTGAAATACGTCAGTTTTTCTCTAAAGTATTCCATAAATATTGTTCAATTTTGAAATGACATAATGCATTTATATTGCTTGGCACAGTCCCTTGGGGGTGGTTCTATCCTATAAATAGTAGCTTTTGACTTGCTATTAAGAGTAAAGCTTCCATGGCAGCATAGCGTGCATGCTCTTGGTTTCTGGGTCATGTAAGAGCTTTTAGTTTGGGTGGATGGGAGCAGCTTCATTCCAAGGTCTGATCCTTATCCTGAAGTCCCAGACTAGATGGAGAGTCTTTTTTTCTTTTCATCAGAATCATGTGTCTACTTTCTTTCTTCATGAACAGGTTGTCCCATTCCCAGATCTGAGCTGATCTACCAGCTGGAGCACGGGCAGGAGCCGTGGACAGTAAGAAAAGACCTCTCGCAAGGACTCTGTCCAGGTAGGAGCCACGGTCTAGACAATTGGGAGGACCTGTAGGCTTGGGACTGGGAGGAGACCACTGGTCCTGGAATCTCAGGGAAGCTTCTTGTTGTGGCCTCTCTAGGAATTGGCTGCCCTGGGGTCCCTTCACTGTGGTCCCTCTATTCTTCCAGCCCCATCACACATGTCTTTGCCCCCTGGGGAGGAGTGAGATTGATGAACTGAGATCTGTCTTGAGGCTCCAAGTGCGTGGACCTGAAACCTGGCTTGTCCATCACTGGCCCCGTGGCTGTAGCAAAGTTGCATGATCTCATGTCTTTGAATATATTTTCAGCTAAGTTAACGCTAGCTGCTGTTGCAGACAAACTCCAAAATCTAAGTAGTTCCGCATAGGAAAAGGCCCTTTCTTACTCTCCCAATTTGTCTCTCTAGCCATATCCTTCCTACCACCCTTTTCCTCTTTCTCCATCAGCCCATTCTCTGAGTGTCAGTCAGACACCGAAGCAGGTCTTGCTCATGTCGTCCTGCATCTCCTGTTTTGTAGAATCTACAGGTGACATTTGGCCTTCTCTGTCCCACATCTGGACTGCTGAGGGCACTGAGGCTGACGTGTGTTGGTTGGTGCTCCTGAAGAGTCATGATCTCTCTTCTGTGTTGCTCCACTGAGCCAGCCTGTGTTTGTGTGCCATCTCTCTCCAGCCCTTCCAAGTCTGTTCCAAACCTTCTCCCTTCTTCAGTTCCACATCCCCACTTTTGTATATCAAAGGCACCTGAACTCTCAGGCTGAACGAAAAACTCGTGATCTTGCTCACTTTTTCCACCTCACAAGTTACTGAATTGTCCTGCCATCCAAGCAGGGTAGAAGACTGGATCCAGCCTGAGACGACTCACCAACAACTACATTTCCACCAGTCCCTCCATCCAGCCATCCTCAAACCCTGTCCATTTTACATCATGCACGTCTTGTGAATTCATCCCCTCCACTTTCTTCAAATCTGTCCCCATACTTTACTCCAAATTTCATCATTGCTTTCCTAGGGGATTTTAATAGACTCCAAATTGCTCTGTCTGCGTCTGCTTTGTGCCTCTGGTCTGCTCTGTGTCCTGCATGAGGTCTGGCACTCAGGCCTTGTTCCAATCAATTAGCACTTCCCCATCCACCAGTGTCTCAGCACATGTGTGTCACCAAGTTTTCATGTTGAAAACAAAGTCCTTGTATTGCTTGGACGTCAGACCTTACGCGGTCATCTCAGCCTCTCATAATGCATAGCCTCTGTCCCCTAGGGGAAGAGGTGTTGTCCCTCGCTATGGCGAATTCCTTCCCCAGAGTCCAGATCGCACCTTTTCATGGACATTCCTTCTTCACTTATATTCTGCTTGTTTTGTAAATTCTTTCTCGATATAAAAATATGCTCAAGTTCCTTATACTTGAAGAAAATGAAATAAATACTCATGGCTCACAATGTATTCATATATTTGTTCACATTCTGTGCAGTTGTTTACATTCTTTCTTATATAAACAATGATGCTGTGGACATTCATGAATATTCATCTTTCACATATGTAGGGGCATTTTTTCATAGTATTTCTTGGAGTGAAATTACTGGCTATGCAGATGTTCAGGTTTGCAGGATCATTTCCATTGTTTTGTGAGTGAGCCTTTGCCAGTTTCCATTGCTCCAGGAATGTATGGGAGGTCTCATTGATCCATATCTTATCCAGTATTTGATACTGTAAAGCTCCTTAATGTTTGATGATCAAATCGACACAAAATAGTATATCTTGTGTTCTTATTTGTGTTTTTCTCATTGCTAAGACTTAGCATCTTATAGGATTTTTGGCCAATTTTTATTTCTTCTGTGAAATGTCATTTTATGATAATTGCCTGTTTTTCTGTTAACTTGTTTGCTTTTCTCTTTTTGGTTTGGTTTTTGTGCATTTCAGATACCTATCTTTTATATTTGCTGCAAGTATATTCTTCTAGTTTTTAAAAATTAAAAAAGTCTTTATTCTCTGGAGTATCTTTTGTTGAATAGAGGTTTTTATTTTAGTGGTCTGATTTATGACTTTTCTTATATGATTAATGATTTCTGCCTTATATAAAAATGTTGCTTTAGGCCGGGCGCGGTGGCTCACGCCTGTAATCCTAGCACTCTGGGAGGCCGAGGCGGGTGGATAGCTCAAGGTCAGGAGTTCGAAACCAGCCTGACCAAGAGCGAGACCTCGTCTCTACTAAAAATAGAAATACATTAATTGGCCAACTAAAATATATAGAAAAAATGAGCCGGGCATGGTGGCGCATGCCTGTAGTCCCAGCTACTCGGGAGGCTGAGGTAGAAGGATTGCTTGAGCCCAGGAGCTTGAGGTTGCTGTGAGCTAGGCTGACGCCACGGCACTCACCCTAGCCTGGGCAACAAAGTAAGACTCTGTCTCAAAAAAAAATAAATAAATAAATAAAAATGTTGCTTTAACCCAATATCGAAAAGATATTCTTATTATATTCTAAGTTTTAAAAGTTGGCATTTTACATTTAAGTCATTATCAACCTGAACTTCGTTTTGTGTATAGAACGTGATAGAGTATAGTTATTTTCATTCCCCTTTTGGGTAGCCACTTTTCTTACCTTGTTTCCTTAATAGTCTCCTTTTTACCACTGAGCTGGTGTTCCTCCCCTGCCATCTACCAAACCTCCATCTGTGCAAGTGGATTTCTGAGTTCACCATTCATTTTTTATTGCCATTTTGCATTGAATACAAGTACAGGTCTCTGTGCCAGCACTGCTCTGCTGTGTGAGCCCTGTCCCGGCAGCGGCACTGCTCCTCCCTCTGTTACCTCGGTCAAAACCTCAGGAATCAGCTCCCTCTACCCTCGTCTTTCCCTATATTCTCATCAGCACCATCCTCAGTTCCTTTGTACGTTCTGTCTCCTAAGGCCACAGTGCTCTTTGTACTTTCTCTTTGTATCAAGTCCTTTGCGGTCAGTAAGTCTCTCTTCATTGGGTACCTCCTACTGGAAAACTCCCCTGATTTCTTTCTACCCAGGGTTAGCCAAACTCAAGGTTAAGGACACAGTTTTGCAAGACTACTAAGTCTATCCAAATCCTCTAACTCCAACTGCAAGTTCAGGGATTTCCCAAAAGTACCCTCAGTTTTCATAATTTGTTAAACGTCCTAAAACCTATTATGCTCACAGCTATGTTTATTGCAGACAAAGGATACATATTACAAGAGGCATGGAATGAGGGGCCAAAGGGGTTCCAAACACAAAACTTCCATGTCCTCAGGGACTCATCATCCATCCAGCATCAGTCTATGGCGATATGTGCACAAAGTATTGCTGACCCAGGAAACTCATCGGAGCACCAGTATTCAGTTTCATTGAGCTTCATTACATAAGCACTATTGATTAAATCATTGCTCATGTGACTCAGTCTCCAGCCCTCATCCCTTTTCAGAGGTTCAGTGGATATCTTGTGGCTCAGAGCCTTAATCTACTCACTAGTTGATCTTTCTGGTGAGACTAGCCCTTAACCAGAGTCATCTCTTTAGAATAAACTACCTAGGTGCCTATAATGAGTTACCTTTGTGTAAATATTCCATCTGGAATTGAGGGGGTATCTCCAGTCTAGACCCTGTCTCCTTATCCAGCCTCTCTACCTGGTCTCACTTTCAAGGGGTCAAGAATCCAAAGACCAGAAAGAAAAAGATTACAAATCTGGAGTTCAGAGATAGCAAAACATATTAGATATTAAGGCACTATTTACAACTTCGTTTTTTTCACTGAAACAGTGATTTTGTTTCTTCTATTTTAATGTTACTAGCAGACCTTTTCTGTTTGTTGGATTTCTTTCAGATGACAAAGGAAAACCCAAAACTCCAGAATCTACCACTTGTAAGCCAGCCTTGTCTGAGGGAGTCTCACTCCAGGGACAACTAACAGAAGGAGCATCAGGGGAACTCCAGTTGGGG
Organism: Cheirogaleus medius; assembly: GCA_008086735.1. Lineage (NCBI taxonomy): Eukaryota > Metazoa > Chordata > Mammalia > Primates > Cheirogaleidae > Cheirogaleus > Cheirogaleus medius. The sequence goes on from VBSM01003212.1 coordinate 11,706,076, forward strand.
CAAGCCAAGGATCAGAATGGACCATGTGAAATGCAGGGAGGACACTGGAGACCAGGGGTAGATCCCCAAAAGGAGAAGCTTCCTGGGAAAACAAGCTCTGAACATGATAATTTAGGGACAGCTGATGGTATGTGTTCAAGGATTGTACAGGAGCAATCCTCTTTAGGAGATGCTGCCTATGACCGTGACTCACATGGATCGGGTAAAGAGCCCATGATGCTTCAGGAAGAGGAAAATATCTTTAAATGCAGTGAATGTGGAAAAGTGTTTAACAAGAAATGCCTTCTTGCTCGGCATGAGAGAATTCACTCTGGAGTGAAGCCCTATGAATGCACAGAATGTGGAAAAAGCTTTAGCAAGAGCACATACCTCCTTCAACATCACATGGTCCACACTGGAGAGAAACCCTACAAGTGCATGGAGTGTGGCAAGGCCTTCAACCGCAAGTCACATCTTACACAGCACCAACGGATTCACAGTGGAGAGAAGCCTTATAAGTGCAGTGAATGTGGAAAGGCCTTCACTCACCGATCCACTTTTGTCTTGCATAACAGAAGCCACACTGGAGAAAAACCCTTTGTGTGCAAAGAGTGTGGTAAAGCCTTTCGAGATAGACCAGGTTTCATTCGACACTATATCATCCACAGTGGTGAGAATCCCTATGAGTGCTTTGAGTGTGGCAAGGTCTTCAAACATAGGTCATACCTCATGTGGCACCAGCAGACT
>VBSM01003212.1:11706901-11725814 GCA_008086735.1 Cheirogaleus medius
ATACTGGCAGAAACCCTATCAGTGTAACAGATGTGGCGAGACCTTTTACAAGTGGGCAAACCTCAGTTGACATTCAAGAACTTTTACTGGGGAAAAACTTTTTGAATGTAACCACTGAGGAAAATCTTTTGCAGGAAGAAACATCTTACATAGCATCTGATCATGGATACCAAAGAGAAACCCCACAAGTGTCTTCACTGTGAGAAAGCCTGGTACAGAATATCACTTGTCACCTAAGGAGTCATATTAGAAATTCAACCAGTGTAGAGCCTTATTCTCCATCTAAGAATTCACCCAGGAGAAAGATCCAGTGGTTATCTGTGCCCTTAGGAAAATCTTTAGCTACATCTTTCTCCTTAGTTTACGGTGCAATGTTATCTCAGGAATTTTTACAAAAAGAAGGAGGTGACAGAAAAAAGAAAAAGAAATACAAGTACTGCTTCTTTCATACTACTCTTGTATATACATTCATTGCTATCCAGTGTCAGGAAAGTTAGACAGTTGAGGGCAAATCTAGAATCTTAGTGAATGTCATCTTTGTTCCACAACATTGTCTCTATCCTTGAGGAGGATACTTCTTTTGAAAAATATGAAGGCTTGAGTTATGAAATACTTTTATATTTAAAGAGATAGGGAAACACATATGAATGGGCTTATTTTATTACACCACTTAAGACTGTTTAGGTCTTTACTTTTTAGAAAACCCCTTTTTTAATGTGGTTCTTAACACCTAACACTCAGAATTTTTCTTGATTACCATCTGTTGGTTTACTTGATTGCTATAGCTATATGGTAAATCTCAAAATTGAGTAACGTGATTTTTTTCTCTTTATGCTTTTTATTTAAAGTGTTTTAGCATTCCTAGTTCTTTTGACTTTCCATATATACTTTGGGATTAGTTTTTCTGTTTTCACAAAAAATTCTTGCTTGGATTTTGATAGAAATTAAGTTAAATCTGTAGATCAGTATGTCAAGAATTAGCATGCTTACTATGTTGAATCTTCCAATTCATGAACATGGCATAACTTTTTATTTAAGTATTCCTTGATATATTTCATTATTGTTTTATAATTTACACACTATAGCTCCTGTACATTTTTCACATGATTTACATGTTCATATTTTTTTTAGTGATTGGAAATGGCATTGATAGTTAAACATTCAGTTTCCACATGATGTTTGGTAGTATTCAGAAATATTATTTTTTGGACATTGTTTCGCTATCCTGCTACCTTGCTGAACTAAGTTATTATTTCTAGCCATTTCTTTTGGGAAAATTCTTATGATTTCAAACATAGAGATGTCATCTGCAAATAGAGACAGTTTTATTTCTTGTTTTCCATCTGTATACCTTTTCTTTTCTGTTCTTTTCTGCTCTGTTCTGTTATTGCAGTAGATAGGATTTCCAGTATGATGTTGAATAGAAATAGTGAGAAATCATCCATGCCTTGTTCCTGATATTAGGGGGGAAATGTTCCGTTTCTCATTAGTATAAGTTTTTTGCAGAAAGTTTCTTTATCAAGTTTAGAAAGTTTCGCTCTAGTCCTAATTTGCTGATACTTTTGTTATTATTAATGAGTATTGGATTTTGTCAAATGCTCTTTCTCCATCAATTGATGTAATTATATGATGTTACTGCTATAGTCTGTTGATATGATGTATTGAACCAGCCTCACATCCTTGGGATAAGTTCTACTTGGTCATGGAGTATACTTTTGTTTTTTTGTTATAGTATTCCATTTGCTTGTATTTTGTTGAGGAAGTTTTCTTCTAATTTCATAAGTGATAATCTGTAGTTTTCTTCCATTTTCTTTGAATTATTATTATCCAGTTTTCATGTCTAAGTGATACCCAGCCTCCCAACATGAATTGGAAAGAGTTCTCTTCTATTTTTTGGAAGACAGTGTGTAGAATTGGTGTTATTTGTTCTTTTAATGTTTGGCAGCATTCTCCAGTGAACCATTTGGGCCTGGTGATTTTTCTTTTGGATGATTTTTAATTATGTATTTATTTTATTTAATAGAGAACTATTCAGAGTATTTCATATTGGATGACCTTTTATAGTTCTTTTCAAGGAATTGTTCCATTTTATGTAAATTTTCTGATTTGTTTGTAGCATTGTTTGAAATATTCCTTTATCCTCTTGATGGCAGCAGGATCTGTACTTATGTCTCTTGTTGTATTTTTAATATTGGAAATATATCCATTTTCTTATCTTTTTAAATTTTTTAGACATTTATCAATTTTGTTGCTCATTTCAACAGGATTAATATAAAGAACCACCAGCACTTTATATCACTGATTTTTCTCCACATTTCTCTTCTTAATGTCACTGATTTCTGCTCCGATCTACATGTATTGTATTCTTTCCACTTGCTTTATTTATTTTTGACTCTTAGTAATTTCTTGAGGTGAGTGTTTAGATTATTGATTTGAGGCTTTTTGCTTTATTGATGTAAGCTTTAACTTGTATAAATTTACCTCACAGCACCATTAGCTTCATCCTACAAGTGTTAATGTTTTTAGTTACATTTTATTCAATTTGAAACTTCTTGATTCCTTTTGAGACATCCTCTCTAACCTATGAATTATTTAGAAGTATACTGTTTAATTTTCTAGTGTTTGGTGTATTTCCTGCTATCTATTTGTTCTATATTTGTAATTTGTTTCACATTTGATCTTACTGTTTAAATTTGTTGACTTTTTTTTTTTTTTTGACCCAGGATATGGCCTATCTAGTATAGCTGCTTGGAAAGAATGTGCATTCTGCTGTCATTGTATGACGTTTCTGTAAATGTTTATACAATCCTGTTGGTTGGTGGTGTTATTCAGGTCTGCTCTCCTTGCTGATTTGCTGTCTAGTATTTCTGTTAATTGCTGTGAAGGGGTGTTGAAGTCCTAAACTGTAATTGTGGAATTATCTGTTCCTCCTTTAAGTTCCATCAGTTTTGGTTTCACATGATTCAAAGCTCTGTTGTTTGGTGCATATACATATAGGTTTGCTAAGTCTTCTTGGTATATTGCCCCTTTTTTCATTGTATAACGTCCTTGTATGCTCCTGTTAATTCTTTTGGTTCTGAAGTATACTTTATTTGATATTGATATGGTCACTTCTGCATTTTTTGGCTAATGTTTGCATGGTTTATATTTTTTCATCATTTTATTTTAAACTTTATGTCACTACATTTTAAGTAAGTTTCTTATGAACAGAATATACTCAGGTCATGATTTTATATCCATTTTTCATAATTCTGTTCTTCCATTGGTATATGTAGACTATTTAAACTTAAAATAATTATTGATAAGTTAGTGCTTATGTCTGCTGTTTCATGATTTGATTTTTTTTAATTTCCTGTTTATTCATTTTTGTTTTGTTTTTGTTTTTTGGTCTTTGTGTAAGTTCAACATTTTTTAGAATTCCATTTGATAAATCTGTAGTGTATTTTAGTATATCTCTTTGTATTATTAATTTTTAGTGGTTGCTCTAGATATTACAGTGTGCATGTATAACTTGTCACAGTTTAATGGTATCAACAATTTAGCACTTTGATGTATAGAAACCTTACTTCCATTAGGTCCCTTTACCTTACCTATTAATATAATTGTCCTAAGTAGTTCCTCTTCAAAAAATAAGTATTATGTTAGAAGATGTACTTTTTACTTCATTTGTCAAACATTTTACAAAAGCATTGTCTGCTTCTTTACCCATTCCATTGTGTTTTCTTTTTACTTGGAATCACAAGTCCTCTTCTGTTAACATTTCCTTTCTATTTGGTGAACTTCCTATAGCCTTTCTCCTAGGGTAGTTCCAGTGACAGATGGTCTTTGTTTTTCTTTCTCTAAAACTGTCTTCATGCTTCCTTTATTCCTGAAGAATATTTTTGTGGGATACAAATTTTGAGTTTAGCAGTTTTTTTCTTTTGAGAAACATGCCTGTTTATTCTGTCTGACATGGTTTCAGATGAGAAATCTGCTACCATTGTTCCCCAAATTGTTGTTTCCCATTTCATAATGCATTATTTCTCTCAAGCTGTGTTCAAAGTATTTTTTATTGTCTGTAGTGTTCAGAAGTTTGATTATGATAGATAAGGCATGGAATTTTTTGAGTTTATCCTGTTTGCTGTTTGCTCGGCCTTTTGATCTGTAGGTTTGGCCTTTTGCCAAATTTGGGCAATTTTCAAATATTTCTTCAAATATTTTTTCATCCCCATTCTTTCTTCTCTCTTTCTGAAACTTCAATAACATGAATGGTAGATCCACAGGTCCCTTATGATCTCGTTTCTTCTTCCAGTCTATTTTCTCTGTTTTTCATATTGATAAATTTCTATTGGCCTTTCTTTAACCTCTATAATTCTTTCCTCTGTCATATCGATCTGTTGAGTTTGTCCATTAAGTTTTCATTTTCGTTTTTGTTTTACAGTTCTTTAATTCCCATTTGGTTCTTTTGTACATCTTCTATTTCTTTATTTTTCTGGTGGTTTTTCTTGATATTTGGACAGAAATCCTAATTTACCTGAAGGAATGGGAAGACCTGTAGTCTTTTCTATTGGGATCCTCAAATATTTTTGTGAACAGGTCTTATATCTGAGGGTGATAGGCAGATCATTCAGAGTTGTGTTCTCTAGGGCAAGTTTGTGCGTAAAATTCCCAAGCTCTCTAAGCCTTGTTATGTTCTCAGAGGAGAAGGGTCCATTCTTGTAAGATCATCCCTACCCTTTGTTGTTGGATACACACACCCCTCCCTGAACCAATTTGTCTAGGTTGTCTTTTGTACTCTATTGTTTAGTCTTTATTTTTTCCTTATTAGTCACCTTCTTTCCCATAATCTATAGCTATGTTTAAATCTCAGGCTTCATCTCCAGCCGGTTTCCACCCTGCTTTCCCATCGGTCTCTGCCCATTCCTTTTCTTTTTTTCCCTCACAGACATGCCCTGTGTAACTGTTCTGTTAACTACCTGTCCCCAGCCCCTCACATCCTTTTATTCCACAGACACTGCTGAATGGCTCCCACCACTGTCTCCTGACTTGAGCAGGTCTCACAAAGGTCCCTGTTAACCTCCCCCATCTTCCTTTTGGGACCTATGTACTACCTATGTACTACTCCTCTCTGTCTTGAAGGTCCTTTCCTGGCTTCTGTGAATTCCTTTCTCTTATATAGCATTGGTGTCTTTCTTCCATCTATTAAATGATTGTACTTCTCAGAATCCATCGTGACTGTTGCTTTTCTAACTTGTGCACCTTATGGGTAAGTTAATTTCCCTCTGAAGACTTTTTACTCTCAATGATCTATGTAGTTTACCTAAATCCATGTCTCCAGGTTGAATGTTTCTCATGTTCATTACCCACTAGTCATCTTTCTGCACCTTCTCTGTGTTCATACACACTGAGCCTGTATGCATGTATCCTGTGTCTGTGGCATTGGCCATGGGGATGTACCCCTAGTAGTCATAAGAGCAAACAAACATATAGTATTACTGTGTATGAGACATGTTTTTTTTCTTTTTTTTTTTTTAAGAGACAGGGTCTCGCTCTGTCACCCAGACTGGAGTGCAGTGGCGTGATCATAGCTCACTACAGCCTGGAATTCCTGGGCTCAAGGGATCCTCCTGCCTCAGCCTCCCAAGTAGCTAAGACCACAGATGCACAGCATCTCACCTGGCTAATTTTTAAATATTTTTAGAGATGAGGTCTTGCTATGTTGCCCAGGCTGGTCCAAAACTTTTGGTCTCAAGCGATCCTCCCACCTTGGCCTCCCAAAGTGCTGGGATTAAAGGTGTGAGTTTACCATGCCTGGCCTCAGACATTGTTTTGAATGTTTTACACCATTAGCTCTTGTTAACCTTTACAACAACCTTATGTGGTAGGTAATGTTATTGTCCCTCTTTAGCAGATTAGAAAACTGAGGGATGGGAAGATTAAGGAATTTGTCAAGGTTTTGTGATTATGAAGTTTAGTTTTAGGGATTGCAAGCCAGATAGGCTGGCTTCAGAATCCATGTCCTTAACTACTTTATTCCATTTCACAGAATGGGTCTTTGTTTCCTGGTCACCATTCATTTTTACTAAAATGGATCAAATAATCCTCATTTATCTGTAATGCAGCATTCTCATTTGACAATATATCTTGGCTATCCCTTCAAGCAAGTGAGATAAGCCAAACTCACTCTTTAATGTCTTCATAATCTGTTGTAACTGTGTAGAAAATACAGATTATCTGGGTTTGAGGAAATGGGGGTAAGGAAGTGGGGAGGGCGCTCAGGCTTGCATTTGGTTTTAGGTTTTGTGTTTGAGGCACCGGAAGAACATCTCAGTGAATCCCACTAACTTCTGCCTTGTTACCCAAGCCATACACATTGCAACCACCTCTCCTTTTTCTTTCATCATCCCACATCCAGCACTGCCCCTTTCTGTTCTACATTTTTGTTCCTTAGTAGACCCTAAATATGTGTGTGTTTTGGTGAATGGTGACCCACAACAGGGTATTTCTGTTATAATTTTTGGTTCTCTCATGGAGTGTTACCACAAAGCTGTGCATATAGGTGGCACCATATATGATATACCTTGATCTTGAAGAGAATCTATATGGACTTTTATGGACAGATGTACCAGATTTTAGAAATCATGATGAACGACTGTGTTGGAATCCACAAGACCTACCCCCAAGTTCAGTGATTTTCTAGGAAGATACAGGATTCAGCATTTTGTCATATCCAGTGGCTATCATTTATTACACAAAAGGATACGAGGCAAACTCAGTAAAGGGAAAAGGCTTATAGGCTAAACAGAGGGTACCAGGCACAATCTTCTAGAATCCTGTCTCAGTGAAGTCACACTACATGTACTTAATTTAAGCTCTGTCTGGGACTTATGACAACTCCTATGAAATGTCTACTAGGGAATCTCATTGGGTATTTATTGCCCAGAGTTTATATTGGACACATTTTCTAGCACATATCACAATCCTAGACCTCTAGAAGAAATAGTAGGTGTTCAGCTTAAGGCACATTGTTTGCACAACAATTTAGGTGTCTGGAGCTAGTTCTCATTTTGGGGAACAGTGGGAAACCTCCTGAAACCTAAAGTCAGGAGTGAGCCTTGCAAGATCCAGGGGTAGCAATCTCAAGCCTGCTGTATTGTCTCTTTCACAGTGACTTCAGTGGACTCAAATGCTAAGTTCAAATTTCTGTAACAAACATTAAGCTAATACAGTTTTCTACAACAAAAATAAATCATAACTTTGAGATGAAGTCTTATATACTTGTTAACCATTGTAACCAAGAAACAAATTCACAGTGGAATTTTTTTTTTTTTTGAGACAGAGTCTTGCTCTGTTGTCCCGACTAGAGTGCCGTGGTGCCATTGTAGCTCACTGCAATCTCGAATTCCTGGACTCAAGCAGTCCTCCTGCCTCCCCAGTAACTGCCGGCTAATTTTTCTATTTTTTGTAGAGACGGAGTCTTGCTCTTGTTCAGGCTGGTCTTGAACTCCTGAGTTCAGGCAGTCCTCCCATGTTGGCCTCCCATCATAGTGGAGGTTCTTAAACTAGCCAGGATTCAATTTACTGATGACAGGAAGTGTTGTGAGAATGGACCTTGCCTCTGCCTAATATCTTACATAGGTAATGGCTTTAAGTGGTTTGACTTGCAAATATTCCCTTTATTAACCTTTATTTCTGCAAAGATGTAATGACCAGGTAAATGCTGTGTATTTCCATAGCACTATGTCAATTTCTCATCTACTCTTTGTTCTTGCTATTGAAAGTTGTAGCCTCTGGCTGCAACAAAGAGATAATATGAGGTTCATAATTCCTGCACCATTAAATGTGGATACGTTGAGAATAAAGAATATGTTGCCACAGGCTTTGTAACTTTTGTGGATGTCTGTGAGTTTCACTTGGAGAGGGAGTGGGAGCAGTTGGGCCTAGCTGAGAGGGCTCTCTACAGAGATACAATGCTAGAGAACTATGGGAATCTGGTCTCTTGGTGTATGCGCAGCTACCCTTTGTGCACAGATTGAGGCCCACAGTTGTCCTTTCCTCTCTCCATTGTGGGAAGACAAGGTACCTCTGCAATGCTCAATGACATATGTCAGTCTTGAGGATTAGAGATTTTTAATGTTTGCTCTGTGATTATTTTTGCTCATAAGCAAAAGTGTGTGTTACATACTGTGTTTCCCCGAAAATAAGACAGGGTCTTATATTTATTTTTCCTCAAGAAGACACCCTAGGGCTTATTTTCAGGGGATGTGTTATTTTCCCCTCAAAGCCTCAGCTTGCAGCACGCACAGGATGGCTGGGACCTGACGGGGAGCCGACCTTGTTGGTGGGGCTGCCTGCACCTTTCCGGTCACCACTGGGATAGTAGTTGTCGCGATGGGGCAGATGAGAAGGGCTGCTCGTCGCGTCTTTACCGCTCTGCAATGAAATGCATGGGTTGTGCAGACACGCTGCGTAGCCATGCCCATCACTAGGTCTTATTTTCGGGGTAGGGCTTCTATTGCGCAAATGCTTAGAAATCCTGCTAGGGCTTATTTTATGGGTAGGTCTTATTTTCGGGGAAACATGGTATCTCACCAATTGAATGGGCCCAGCTAAATTGTAAGTGGGCAACTTATTTTGCCTCTTTTGGAGCAGTGTCAAGAGTGTGGCCTGTAAGGCAGACTTCCTGCTTATACTTGTTCTCGCTCTTTTCTACTGAATAACTAAGGAAATTCATCTCAACTCTGCCTCCTTTTAATTTGGAGATCTGTGTATTCAGCACGTATTTTTATTCTATTTTGACAAATGGGACCTTGCTGATCCTGAAGAGAATGCCCATCCCAGGACTAGCTATTAATAATTCCAAGTGGTGGTAAAGGACTCCCCTGGGTATGCACCTTTCATGTGCAAACCAAACAATCCAGAGCCTATACCTGGCAACTACCTCCTTTATCAAGGTATCACACAAGGAGCCACCATCTCACTGCCATAACCATCCCAGAGCAACTATGGACAGTCCCTGCTGAAATTCAAACTAGCCAATCCTGAGCCTGCGTGGCTTGCTTAGCTTGCCTTGACCATGCCTACCTGCAAAAGCACAATAAAGGCTCTTGCCCATACTTTTCTCTCCTGCTGTTTGACCAACCCTCTGTCCCCACGTGGCCCTACACAGCATGGTGTGTGCTGCTCTCTTGGGAGCTGCTCACAACAAAGTAGCACTATGATGGCAGTATCTCCTGATTTGCTGGCCTCACGATACCTGAATAATAAAGTTGGCATTTCAAAATACCACCTCAAACCATTAACAAGGTGATAAATTTAGAGTTTACAGAGCAAATCAGCCATTACCAAAGAAATAAATGTAGTTTCCAAAGAACAGGGTGTTAGTGCACTAAGCAAGACAAGGTGGACAACCATGGATGGAGGAGGAGTCAGTGGCCAGGAGGACTGACCAGGTAAGTTACCATTTACCAGGCACTGAAGGGACTGCTATGTCAGTGGGATACCAGTTCTCGGTGGTTGGAATTTTAGGAATGTAGTTCCAGATTCCCTTCTTGTTGCCCAACAGTGCTGACAAGGGCCAGGCACAACTAATTGAGGGCCCCAGATAAAGAAACATGCCTTCAGGTATCACTCTTTCTGTATCATTCCTCCAACTCGTTGATGTGTAAAGGAAGAAAGTCTGCATGCTGTTTCCCAGTCCTACCTGCATTTGTTTCCTTGATTATCCTCCCATTCACAGGCATCCTCATTACTCTCTCCTGCCTTAAAGCATTTCTAGTTGTGTGACCTTTCAACATACGTTTGCTACTCTTGTTCCTTCTAGTTCCATTTCATGCCCCTGCTCTCAAGTAAAACTCAGAGACATCTGGAATATTCCCTTCTTAACCTGTCTCTTGATCCCTGAAATCACACTTAAGCAGGGATGACCCCCTTGGCCCATCCTTTTGACTTTTGCTTTAGATGTCATCATGGCCACCCACAAGCCTGGGTGATTATTGCATCGTGACTGTCTCATCAACTAGATTTCCAGCTCCAAAAGGGCACAGACCTTAACATGCATTTCCACCTAATCGTTCCAAGCACATACATAGTTTCTAGTTCATAGATGTTCAGATATTTACTAACTGAGCAAATGGATGAATGGCCTTAATAATTTTGACATTTTGTTAATAGATTATTATGTGGCATTCACTCTCCAATATCACCTCAGACGTTTAAGATTTGCTAGAAGGACACACAAGTCTCAGAAAAGCTGTTATACTCATGGTTACACTTTATTACAACAAAAAGATACCAAGATCACCAAAGGGAAAAGGCAAAGTTAAAGTCTGCAAGAAACCAGTCACAAGATTCTAGGTGTTACCACCCACTACAGTCACAGGAAGACTCAGTTCTCCCAGCAGAGATGTGTGACAACACGTTCAAAGAAAGCTCACCCAAGCCTTAGTGTCCAGGGTTTCTACTGAGGGTCATTCACATAGGAATGCAGTACCCACATGACTAACTACAGTTGCTCAGTCTGCAGCTCTTGGAGATAGCAAACATAAGGGGGTCCCAGGGCCTGTGGCAATACAAAAGCCAGCATTCACCATGAGTAATTTTGTTAGCATAGATTATCTCATGGAACTGATACAGCAAGGCCTATAACCTCAGGCATAAAAATTACTCTTACAAGGCAAGATATTCCAAGGACTCAGGTGGTCTTTCTGGAGCTGGTCAAGGGCCAGCTTTCTTTAGAATGTGTGGCATTTGAGCAACTGAAGCCTACTGAGTTGATACTTTCCTGCATAATCCACCCCAATGTGCTTTCGCTTTAGTTCCATTGTCCTAAGTGTTCTCTCTCTTTGAGGCATGGTTTCCTCAGATATATAGTTGGGGACTCATTAATTCCTCCAAGTCCAAGCTAAAATATAACTGTCTTCTCACACCTGTTCCACTCTACTTAATATTGCACAACTGCTTTTATCTCACTCTCACTAATTCTTACCTGCTCTGGTTTTTATTTATAACCTATATTGTTTAGGGGTTTTTGCTGTTGTTAAATTATTTTTAAATTATTGGTTGTTAGAATGAAAGCTCCTCACAGACATTAATGTATTATTCTTTTTTGCTATATATATTATGTGTGTGTGTGTATTTCCACTGTTTAGAGCAGTGTTTGTCAAAAGATAGCCAAATACTTGTTGAGTTAATTAATGAATAAGTTAAATATATAAAAAAGATACTTTCAAATGGTTATGAGTGTTATAAAGAGAAATAGAATAACGTTGGCCTCTATAAGGATAGAATGGTGGACGTGAGCTGAGGCTCATCTCCTGAACCATATGTCTACAATCCAGATGAGACCGACTCAACGCTGTATCTTTTAAATTACCCTACAAAGTGCATTTCCTCAGCTTCTCTAAGAAGTATTTGTAGGGTGACTGTTAAGTGGATTTTACCATGAGGCTACTAAATCCCCATGTTCTCTTGGCACCCTTGTAGAACTGTTGGGTCAGATTTGGCTGCTGAGGATACTGTTTTCTTGTCTCTTCTCTCAGAAGCCAGCCTGTGCCTCCAGGAATAATTTCAATACCAGATTGAGGGGGAAGGGGGGCATGGGCAATATACGTAACCGTAATATTTGTACCCCCATAATATGCTGAAATAAAAAAAAATACCAGATTGAGAGTCATGGTTTAGGACCAAGTTATATTTTTGCTCCTGGCTCAATGAGAACAAAACAGATTCTACAAGGGATGAAGGGAGAAGCTGACTGGAGCAAACAGCAGTTACAGGAGGATTTCCTATGAAATGAGACTAAGATGAATACAAAGTAGCAGATTCCAGGCCGGGCGCGGTGGCTCACGCCTGTAATCCTAGCACTCTGGGAGACCGAGGCGGGTGGATAGCTCAAGGTCAGGAGTTCGAAACCAGCCTGACCAAGAGCGAGACCCCGTCTCTACTAAAAATAGAAATACATTAATTGGCCAACTAATAATATATAGAAAAAATTAGCCGGGCATGGTGGCGCATGCCTGTAGTCCCAGCTACTCGGGAGGCTGAGGCAGAAGGATTGCTTGAGCCCTGGAGCTTGAGGTTGCTGTGAGCTAGGCTGACGCCACGGCACTCACCCTAGCCTGGGCAACAAAGTAAGACTCTGTCTCAAAAAAAACAAAAAAAACAAAGTAGCAGATTCCAGAGGAATTTCAGGGTCAGGACCTATTTATTACCTTCCTGATGACAAAGTTGAGTGTTGTTGATTCTTCCACCTATAGACCATTGATGGCATTTGAAGAGAGAGTTCAGAATTACATTGCTTTTAACAATGCCCAGAGACATAAATTGCTCCACAGCCTAAACTAAAAAAAATTGGGCTTCGCAGGTCCCAAACTAATTGTTTGCTGTTTGTTCTGCCCCAAGTTGGCTACCTCAAGCTGTTTCTTCCCAGGTTCTCTGCTTTTCCTTTCGGCCAGTATCTCTGGATCTAGGCTTTAGAGCTGAGAGTAGGGACAATGACCCACTTCTGACATTTCTGCTTTTAGAGCTAAATATTCAGTGGTGTTGGCTGGCTAGTAGCCTTATATCTTTTTAGCAACCCTCTGCTAGTATAGAACCACTGGCTTTCAGTGTGGCAGGCGTAATGAGCCTCCAGTATTCTCAGTGGCATAATGCTACCCAAGGAAGAACCTCCACCTCACATGCAGTTGATGGGTAGAGGAAGGGAACCCCTGCCTCTGGGGCCACATTCACTAGGAATTTAGCCTTAGCAACAAGTATTTGAGGTCAGCATGAGAAATGCTGATGCCCTTAAGTTTTCATGAGGTGTGTGTGCAAGTTTTTTCAAATTGCCACAAATCTCCAACAAATTTTTCAATGTATTTATTGAAAAAAATCTGCATATAAGTGGATCCATACGGTTTAAAACTCTGTTGTTCAAGGGTCAGCTGTACTCTGAAAATTGTGTAGAAGAAGCTTAGAAAAAGTGTGGATCCTTCATGACATCTTAAGGCATTGAACAAATCCTAAAAGCTTTAAACTTCTATTGATGTGAGCTAATTAAAGACAAACAAAAATCTTTAGTGTTTAACTTGTAATGGAGCCCCTCTGATATGTTTTACAACAGGTGTTTTAAAGTCACTACAGTACATACATAGCTTCCTTTACCCTCACTGACTCAGGATATTCTTGCCTCCGTGACACAAGACAAAATAATCTTAACTTTACAGCTGTTCTACAAGTGAACCCCAAAACATTTAATTTAATCATGAGTCACCCACATGTGAAAAGATGGACAGCGTCTCTCTCCTAATTTCAAAAATTACTACTGCCGATGATGAATAACAGTGCTCCCTGCATGCTACTTTAGCCACATTTCTCTTTTAGTCTTTTATAAACAGCATCTTCTGGGAAATTAACGAATCTCCATTTCTTGACTCTAGGTCTTGTTACAATACTTTCCTCCACCTCAAAATTAAATCTCTGGAGGACATGTTCCACACATCATTTCCATTTTCATAACCATATGTATCCTCACCTCATTAAAACCTGGACTATATTCTCTCACCTTCACAGTCATGAGAAGAAGAGAAAGAAGAAAGAAGTTACCAATAAGGACTACTAAGACTTTTCATGATATAATTCTCCATGGGTTGTTAGAATTACTAACATCACTTTGTTGGTTTCTTGTCTGCAGCCGTTAATGTTGGGTTGGTCCAGAGTTTACCTCTTTCCCTTCATTTCTCCATCTATGCTCATTCTTTTTATGGTCTCACCCAATATCATGACTTGAAGTAACAATGTAAGCTAACAACTCCCAAATTTACACATCCAGGTGATCACCTTCTACCAATGTCCTATTAGGCACAGACACCTTGTGTTCCCATAAACATTTCAAACTGACCGTGTTGTAAATTGGACTCCACCTTCTCTCAAGTCACCACTACTTGCAACCTCTCCTCCTCGGGGGTTGGCAAATCCACTCTTCGCATCCTCTGGAACCATTAAATTTCTCAATAGTCTGTGCGTCCTGTGGAGAAGGCGCTGGGCCAAAATAAGCCCAAGGAGGTTATGGAGGTTAGGAGGTTTTGGAGGTTATTTTAACTACTCATTTATCCGTTTTCCCTATAAGAGGATCGGGAAAAGAGGCAACGTGAGCGGGAAGTCCCGGGCCCAGTCCATGGCAAGACTAAGTGCCTCTGCACTTGCCTGACCCTGGGCGATTGTCCCCGCTCCTAGGTCTTGCTCTATCTCCCTGAGTGTGGAAAGCATGGTTTGGTCCCTATGACCTGTGACCTCTGTTAAAAGGCGGCCCTGAAGCGACCCACAGTCCTCGTGCGTGTTAGGTCGAGAGCCGAGAGACCGACACATGAAGCATGGAGTGTAGCAAAATGCTATTTATTTTGAGCATCTGGGTGCAGATGGGTGGAGGCCGAAAAAGGAGTCCACAAGAGAAAAGGGGAGAGCCTTGAGTTTTATAGAGGGTTTTTTTCAGGAAGAGTAAGTGGGCCAGAACAGCTGCTTATAATAAATTCTTCTTAAAATAACCAACTCCTAGGACTCCCTTTGCCCCAGTCACATCCATCTTTCTGCTCTGGCCTTATCCTCATCAGGAGAGCTAAAGAGGGACAGCCTTCCTTCTCTATCAGGAGTGAAGCTGGCTGCAGTTGTCTGTTATAACTACAGAGTCCAGGGACTCCCCAGACTCCTGTGGCTGTTGTTTTTACAGGCCTAAGTTTTGTATTAACCCCATTCTGTCCTACACATACTTTTCCGGGTCCCACCTGGAACAAACCTAACAGTGCGCACTTACCTGAAGGAAAACAGGGTTGGAAACGTCCCCAAGCCTGGCCCCGCGTGAGGGAGAAACTGCATTACCCAGAAGGCATTGCCCCGAGCGCCTGCCGCGAGCTCTGGGCCAATGACGGCCCAGGGCAGGAGCGCTTCCTGCGGCCCCTGGCCGTAGAGGCGGGACTTCCTGTCGTATCGTGGTGACGTCATCTCCCCACGCCGCCTCTGTCCAGCGAGGCTGTCGGTCCTGGAGGGGTGCCGGGTTTCACCGGGCCCTAGCAGGGAAGGTAGTGAGGAGGCTCCCTCCCCCCTCCGCGTGTGTACTAGCCCGACACGTCCGTTCTTCGCTAACAGGGTGACCTGTGGGCGCCGGTCTGGGCCTCGACCTCTGCACCCGCCCTCCGTCTTCACCGCTCTGACGCGGCGTCCTGGGCTTTGTGTGCATTTCACTCGGGGGAAACTGAGGCTCGCAGTGCGAAAGTCAGCCGAGGTCATCTCCGCAGGACAGAGAAGGGCCGGGGTCGGCCGAGCCCGCGGGATCCCCGGGCCCCGCTCTGTCCACAAGGCCCCAGGATGGCAGCGGCGTGGACGGACCCGGCGCAGGTGAGCGGACGAGGGTTTTGGCCTTGGTGCAGCTCTGCCGGTTCAGAGAGGCCTTCTGGGCCGGGTGGGAACCGAGAAAGCCACTGGGTGTCTCTTTGTTGCGGTTTATTTATGAGAAGTGGTCGTGGCTTGTCACTTAAATTATCTGCAGTGCTCCAACAGCGTCGGGCCTCTGGCAGGTGCTCAGTGTGTGGTTCAAGGATGAATGATGCTTCTGAGGGCTCTCATCACATTTAGCATCAGTCCGACCTCAACGTGTTGCCTGCAGGTCCCTAACCCATCCACCCTGTCTGACCTCTTCTGACCTTGTCCTTCCGTTTCTCCCTGGTCCGTTGCCCTATAGACACCATCCTGACCATGCAGCGTTCTCTTGCACTTCCCAGCCTTTGCCTTGCACGTCCCTTTGCCTGGGACACTGCCCCTGTAACTAACTGAGGGCCTCCGTCTCACATCTTTCGGGCCTCTGCTCAATGGCACCTATTAGGAGAGGCCTTTTTTTAGCAGTTCATGTGAAAGTGGTCTTTTCCTCGCTTCCCCAGAGTCTGACATTTTTGTGCAGGGGATCTGGCAACATTAAAGAAGCCTGCTGTATGGGGTTGTTCCAGGATGTTGTAGGAGCAGAGACAAAACAAAAAATTACAGAGGACTGTAGAAGCTGACCTTCATTGAGTCCTTGCTGTGGGCTGATAGGCAGGTATTATGTATGACCTCGTTTAATTCTCAACTCCTTTGACTTAGGTTCTTTTGTCATTATTGTGTTGGGGCCTAGGGCCCATAGGTAGCCAATAACCAGCCATTAGCTTTTGTGTTATGCTTGCTTGCTTGCTAGGAGAGTGGGAAATTTTCAGTTGACCCGTATCTGACTCTGCACCTGCCCTCTCGCCTGTGCTAGGGAATTAAGTTTAGACACTAAGGAGAAGGGCGGTGGTGCACAGCACAACTGCCCACAGGATATAGCCACTAGTCCAGGGTCGAAGCGCCCTGGACCCCAGAGGCACCTGACATGCTTCATGTACCTAGTGAAATGCGCTGGGGCTTAGATCACAGGATGCAGGATGTATTTCAACTAAGATTAATGCTGTCTGTAATTAGGATACTTCAGAGGCTTCTCTCGGCTGAATCTTAGCTGCAGCTGGTGACTCCTACAAAACCCATCTCAAGGCTCCACCACCCCCCATTGTGCTAAAACAAGATAAAAATGTAAGATTAATGCTTTCTCTCACTTCTGTAAAAGTGCTTGCTAATTAGATTTTTGGAGTGTGTTTTTTCGCCTTTAAAAGGGGGCCATTTTTCCACTCTCATCACTACCTTTCTGTGCCTGCCTCTCTGCAGGACAGGAGTAGTCCTGGCCAGTAAATAAAGACTCACAGTTTGGCCCAATTCGGTTTCTAAGGTGGTCTTTTCTCCCACTTCGGACTATAACAATTGTTTTACACAAGAGAAACTTGGGGCTCACAAAGGTTCAGTTACCTGCCCTAGATCACTGCAGCTCTTAAATATCTGAAACTAGCAACCGGTATGTCAAGCAGTGCAGTGTGGGTGTTTACTCTTTTCCTGCCCACCGTGGATACAGAGTCCTGGGGGTGACAATTAAAGAAACTTTTACACGGCGAGCAGGCCTCCTTCCAGCAGGTGAGCTTGGGCATGTGAGGACATGATATTTCAGGCAGGTGGAACTGCATGGACAAAAAATGGTATATTGGTTGTCTAAGGATTCCCCAGGGAACCTGTGTGGTTCCCCCTACCTCTTTCCCTGCTGACACAGGTCTTGGGAGGATAAGATCATGTGGTCTTTTGCTCAATGTCCCTTCCTACTCAGCATGGACAGACATCCTGGCCAGACAGGGTCCATGTTCTCATGGCTATAGCCTGCTGTGTCCTCTGTGACTCCTTTTCCCTGTTTCTGAAATGTCCTGGCCTCATGGATATTTGCCAGGAGGACTCAGGTAGAAAAAGATGTGATGCCTCATTGTGGATTCTCTGTGCGTATTGGCAAGGCCCCGAATGAGTGTCAAAGGCAATGGGAGCTGGAACAGGCCCTGCCGCTTTCGAGGTAGATGCCTCTACCTCAAGTGACTTTTCTATGAATTGGGTGATGTTGACTGTGCTCCTCTGTCCATATCCATGGAAATATTTTTAGGTTGGCCGAAATGGATGTATGGATTAGAAGTGTTTCGCCTCCTCATTAACTGTTGACTAACTATTAATGGAGGAGTTGTGAGGGTTATCTGATTGGAACATCGACCGGAGAGACTACAGGCAGGAGTTCAACTCCTGCCTAATAAGATGTGTGACTTCAGGTGAACTGATAGAGTTCATGGAGCTCAGGCCTCTGAGTATAACATGGAGACAATGATGGTGTTGACCTCAGGGGCTGTGGCCCTACAACCCAGGGTTCCTTTACAAACATCTTTTTTTTTAATCTTTTGTCTATTCTTAGTGAAGTGGATAAAACTGTCGTATTGATCTGTAAATTGAGACTCAGAGGAATGAAGTGAGGTCATACAAGGTCACACAGTAGGCAAGTATTGATTTCAGGATTTGAGTGTTAGACCGCAGAAGTCTGGCTCCTGAGCTGGGGACTTTTAGTCATTTTGTCATGGCCTATAAAGCCCCTCAGCATGAGGCAGGCATACAGTGGGGACTGGAAAGATTTAGGTGCTGGTATTGGTATTATTATTATTTTTTTCTCATTCCTCTGATATCTCAGAGCACTTATTTTCTTTGCCTCACAGTCCACTCACAATGGTCCTAACTTTGTTTCAGTCTCCAGTGGCTTCCTGTATGGGAGGCTTCTCTCTCCTCTACACTCTGATAATCCTTCCAAGGTAGGATCTGCTTCCCTCTTCAGCCCGGCACAGATCTGAGCCCTCTAGGGCTACTGGTGATTTGGCCCTTGGTTCTCTATGAATCTTTTGTAGTGGTGGAGTGACAGGTTCTAATCCTATTCCACAGTCCCAAGGCAAACACTGCTACCTCTGTTTGACTTTGCAGGTGTCTGTGACTTTTGAAGATGTGGCTGTGACGTTTACCCAGGAGGAGTGGGGACAGCTGGACTTGACCCAGAGGATCTTGTACCAGGAGGTGATGCTGGAGACCTGTGGGCTTCTAGTCTCTCTGGGTAAGGCCTATCTTCTCCCCTATGTGGGACACCTGAAGCCTCCTTCTTTCCACCCTCTGGCTTCAGGCCTGGCTGGTTGAAAAGGCGTTAGGAGCCCACTATCCTGCTCTCTATAGTAGCTTCATTCATTTTCTGGACTCATCTCTTTCTTACTGATCTTCTTGTATTTCAGTTAGAGAGGTATAGGGAACAATGTGCTGGAAGGATATGGGGGTGTTTCGCAGAACCCAAAGGCACGATTTTCAGCAGAACCTCTTGAGGAACTGAGATAGTACTTGGGAGGAGGCCTAGTTGTGCCCTGACTATTCTATATGCTGTGATTCATGGGAGAAGGTCAAAATGTTATATAAACATCAAGAGGAATGTGAAAGAAGTTGATTCTAATCTTCATGGATGACTTTGAGGGGTTCAAGACTTCAATGGAGGAAGTAACTGCAGATG
>VBSM01003212.1:11725914-11766985 GCA_008086735.1 Cheirogaleus medius
AAAAAAAAAAAAAATTCCTGAGCTCAAGCAATTCTTCCCCTTTAGACTCTCCAGTAGCTAGAGCTACTGGTATGAGCCACCGTGCCCACAGTAAAGTTTTTTTAATTAAGGTATGTGCATTGTTTTTTTAGACACAATTCTATTGTACACTTAACAGACTACAGTATAGTATAAATATACAGTATAGTACAAATATAACTTTTATATGTGCTGGTAAAACAGATAATTTGTGTTTCTCACTTTATTGTATAATATTTGCTTCATTCCACTGGCCTAGAACTGAACTGCACTATCTCTGAGGTATGCCTGTGTCTCTTTCACAGAGCTGTTGTGAGGTAAGTGGCTCAGAACAATGCCTGCTGATAGATAGCTGTGTGCAGGTTAGCAACTGTGACCGCTGCTGCTGTTACTGATGCCATCATCATGGTCGTGATCATTATCATCACGCTTAGACTCAGCATTTTCTGGGACAACATTGTGTAGCTTTTTGGTTAAATTGGCCAGATGCTAGTGATGACTAGGCTCAAGTTTCTATCTTTGCTTGGCCATTACCATTTCCCTGGTTTTGGCTATATACTTTATCTGCCTGAGCCTCAGTTTCTTCCTTTATGCAACAGTGGTGATTGCAGTACATATTTCATGTGGGTGCTGTGAGGAAGTCCAAAAGCAGCATTTTATGAGCAAGGCCCACAGGAATAGCAATGTAACACTTTGCTTAGGATGTAAAAAAGATTTACATGCCTGGGTGTGGTGGCTCTTGCCTATAATCCCAGCACTTTGGGCGGCAAAGAGAGGAGAATCATTTGAGACCATTCTGGGAAATATAGTGAGACCCTGTCTCTACAAAAAATTTTAAAAATTAGCCAAGTGTGGTGGCACCCTCCTGGAGTCCTGGCTACTGTGGAGGTTGAGGCAGGAGGAGTCCTTGAGCCCAGGAGTTTGAGGCTGTAGTGAGTTATGATTGCACTACTATACTCCAGCCTGGATGACAGTAAGTCCCCATCTCTTAGAAAAAAAAAAAAAAAGGACTTAAATCAGTGAAGATACCTCTTCTTTCCAAATAAAAGATATTTTGAAATATCATTTCTTTTCTAAATTAATGCTTAAGTTTTTCACTTTTTACAAAATGCAGTTCATTTAAATCACAGTCCTAGGGATGTGGTTGCATTGCATAAATACAATCATGCATTGCTTAGCAATGGGGATATGTTCTGAGAAATGCTTTGTTAGGCAGTTTCATCGTTGTGTGAACATCATGGAGTGTACTTATGTAAAACTAGATGATATAGCCTACTACATACCTAGGATATATGGTATAGCCTATTGCTCCTAGGCTACAAACCTGTACAACATGTTATTGTACTGAATACTCTAGAAAACTGTAACACAAAGGTAAGTATTTGTCTGTCTAAACCTAGAAATGCCAAAACGTTGTTATGTGGCACATGATTGTGTTAGTTTTCGACTTACTGTTAGGAGTGAAAATCCCATGGCAGGGTGGCAGATTCATTAAGCACCTGGATTCCAGAGCTGCACCAGCAGTGTCTTCTCAGGAAGTGACACTCGAGCTGAGGTTCAAAGCTTGACTGGAAGGATTAAGGGAGAGGAGCAAGCAGCATTCCAGGTAGAAGGGCCGGCATGTGCCAAGGCCTCGAGGTGGCGGGACCCATGATCCTGACAAAGCTGAAAGAAGGACAGATTCACCTTTTGTGTTGCCAGGCACGTAGCAGAAGTGAGTGAACATTTGTTTCGAGATGATTGATGGTTCAGGATCTGACAGACAAGGCTTCTGTGCATCCTGATGCCTGTGCCGCTGACTTCCTTACAGAGTCCTCATGTCTTTTACCATTTCATATGTGTTCAGCTGCACATGACACATCATCTCATACAATCTTCACCCTGAGGGTTAGTATTATCTCACGTAATAAGAAGCTCATTGGTGAGACTGGCTCCCGGGTTGGTGGGCGCCAACCCAGTTGTCTGTTTCTTTGCTTCCCTGGTCCAGGTCTCTAGGCAGGTTCCCTCACTGAAGACCCAGGATGCTGCAAGACAACAGAAGTGGCAGAAACCCTCACGCAGCCCTTCCCGGAATAAAGGCTTTATCTCTCCTCAGAGTGGCTGGTCTAAGTCACCTGTCAGCCTCAGTCTCCTGGTGATCAGGAATGCCATTTGCAAGATGAAGCAGACCAAGGCTTTTCCACCTGCCATGGGGGATGTAGTCACCTGGGGAATGTTTAAAATCTGCTGATGTCCAGGCCTCACACTCAGATTTTGTTTCAGTTGGCCTGCAGTTGCAACGAGGCATTCCCAGCTGTTGCTGATTCACAGGGAGGTTAAGGCCCTGTGACTTGTATTAATTATCACATCCCTTCAGGAAAGATGTCCGAACAGTGTTGAGATTCCATAAGAAGGAGTTCAAAGGGAATTGATGCTGTCTACACAGGCAGCACCACTATTGACTGTCTTTGGGGCCCAATGATGGCTTTTTCACAGTTGGTTTCCAGGTCGTAGTTGAGGCTTTTCTTTACTTGGATGAAAATAGCTTCATTTCAAGGTCTTCCCCATCCTGAAGTGCCAGACTAGATTGAGAGGTTTCAAACACCCTGTGTCCTCTTTTGTTCTCCACGCGCAGGTTGTTCTTTGTCTAAACCAGAGCCGATCTACCAGTTGGAGCACAGCCAGGACTTCTGGGCGGTAGAGGAAGATCTCTTCCAAAACTCCTGTCCAGGTAGGAGCCAGCAGCTGGGGAGGTTTGGGCTGATGACAGACAGAAAGGTGAACACTGCCTCTGAATTTTGTGGGAATCTTCTCGTCGTGGCCTCTCTGGGAGTCTGGGGTCCACGGAGCTATTTAACCTGTGGTCTCTGTGCCCTCCACCCTGCTCAGCCCCCTCACACTCTTCACTGCTCGTGGGGAGGTGTGGAGTACATTGCATAAGTTCAGGCTCTTGGCCCTAACTGTTTGGGCTTTAAAACTAGCTTTGACATGAAACAGCCATGTGACCCCGGGGAAGCTGCACGATCTTGTGCCTTTGCATGTAAGTTTGGCTGCATTAAACCCAGCTGCTCTAACAGGTATACTCCAAGATTCTGGTGGCTCACAATATGAAAACTATTTTTCTCACACCAGGGGCCTGTGGGTCATTGAGGAGCTCTGCGCCACGCAGTTTTTCACAGAGCGAGGTGCCTTCTGTCGTCAGCATGAGGTGTTAAGGCTTCCCTGGCATCCTCCAGCTGGTAGCAGGGAAATGAGAGAAGAGAAAGGAAGGTGGTACAGCCACTTCCACACACGTTACTTCCCCTCACATTCCAGCGACACGACTTTTGGCCACACTTGGGTGCCCAAGGAGAAGGGCGAATGGTTCAGCAAACATCTAGTCAGTCCACTATGCTCAGTTAGTTTTTGAAGAATTGCAGGAGTGCAGGGCATGATGGCCTGTGGCTGTAGTCCCACCTACTTTAGAGTCTGAAGTGGGAGGATTGCTCGAGCCCAGGACTTCCAGACTATGGTGTGTTATGACTGGCCTGTGAATAGCCACTGCACTCCAGCCTGGGCAACATAGCAAGACCCCATCTCTAAAAATAAATAAAGAAACAAAAAGGATTGTATTCCTAATAGCTTTTATGTCATTGGATTGTTTGAGGATGTGATAGATTATGCATGAAAGTTTCTTGACACTGTGCCTGATGCATAGTGACCGGCTCTGTAAAAGTATGGTATTAACATTCATATCATGTTGCTAGTTTTAATGAAAAGTAATGATATATTTCCACTGTGAGGAAACAAGGCCTTTCCTGCTCTGCTATACCCCTTTCTCACCTTCTCCCTCCACCCATCATCCAAGGGTCGATGAGATACTTAGAAGTAGTGACTTTTCTAGAACCTAAAGGTGCCATTTAGCCTTCTCTGCCCCACATCTGGGCAGCTCAGGGCGCTGGGGCTGTCACGTGTGGTGATTGGCACCACCACAAAGTTATGGTCTCTCCCCTCTATTAGTCCCGTGGGCAGCTCACCCAGCCTGAAGAGGAGCTCGTGATGTTGCCCACTTCTCCCATATTCCAAGTATCAGTGAATGGTCATGCCCTGTAAGCAGATTAGGAGACTGGGTACAACCACAGACAACTCCTACACACCTCCAAATCCATCAGTCCCTACGTCCAGACATTTCCAAATCCTGTCCCTTTTGTATCATGCACGTCTCTTGAGTCCATCCCCCTCACTGCCTGCATTAGACTGTGTGTATACCCTTAGTCTCATCATCTTCTGTCTGGGTGATGCCAAACCACTCCGTTCTGTTCTCCTCATATCTCCGTGCCTCTGTTCTGCTCTGTCTCCTGCATCAGCTCCCCAAGCCTCTCAGATCTGTTCCCAACATTTGCCACACCCCTAGTCACTGATGTCTCAGCATATTTTTATGTGGAAAATAGAGTCTGTGTTCTCATGTTGCCTGATCCTCAACCCTTACACATTCATCTAAATCTCTCCTGTGTTTTAGCCTCCATTATCACCTCCCTAGAGGAGGTCTTGCCCTGGACCTCGGCCAATTCCTGCCCCAGAATCTAGATCATACCTTTTCAGGGAACTTGTTTCTTTGCTTCTTTTCTGCTTCTTCTCTAACTTTATTCTCTACTCAGCATAAAAACATGCTCAATTTCCTTACATTAGGGGAAAGCAAAACAAATAAATTCCTCTCTAATGGCTTCACATTGGTGTTTATTCTACTTTTCCCGGTGCAATCAATGTTCTTGGTGAAATTGTCTCATACTTGTAAGAGATGTATACACTTGTGTTCAATATCTTCCATTTGCTCATATAGTCTTTTCCTTTTTGAATGAGATATAACTCATGTTGTGCAAACATCTTAAGAAGTCTACTGGATGAACTTTTGTTTATGTGTAAACGCAAGTAACCACCACCTACATCAATACACAGCCTATGTACAGCACCTCATTAGGGTCTTAGGCCCTCAGTAGCCTCTTCTGTTCTGCAATCCCATATTTAGACTCTGTCAGCATAGATTAGTTCTGACTGTTCTTGAACCCCACAGAATGCTGTCTGTCGTTTCTGTCTTCTTTTGATCATCATGTCTATGAGATTCATTTCACATGGTTGTATACAGTTACAGTTGGTTCATTCTCAATACATTGTAGTATCTCATTGTGTGAAAACTGCTATTCATTTCTTTCCTCTCAATGGAAATTCCTGTTGTTTTTAGTTTGGGGGTATTATGAAGAATGCTGCTGAGAATATTGTTTTTCATGTTTTCTGTGGATGTAAACACTGATTTCTGTTAGGAATATACTCTCGTGTGTGTGTAGGGCAGATTATGGGGTAGGTGTATGTTCAGCTTTAGTAGAATCTGCCCAGCCATTCTGCAGAGTGGCTGCACCAGCATACCTTGCCACCATTGGCCTATGAAAGCTTCTCTTGCTCCATATCCTCATCAGTACTTGGTAACTTTCCTTTAACTCTTGAGGACTTGTGATGTTGTTTCTCTGTACCACAGCAGTGAAGCCATTGTAAGGTCACTGCTTTCATCCTGATTTTCAAACACAACAGTGAGTATAATGATAAATCATGGTGGCCTATAATTTACTGAACTCTCATGTGATGTCTAGCATTGTGCCAAGTCCTTCATAGGAATTTTCCTATTTAACTCTCAGCACAGCCTATGAGGTAGAAACTGAGAGTCTCTGAGACTGGGAGCAGCAAAATGAATTTGTTTAACACCAACTGTGTTAGTACAGGCAGGATTTGAATGGAGGGCTGCTCCAGAG
Organism: Cheirogaleus medius; assembly: GCA_008086735.1. Lineage (NCBI taxonomy): Eukaryota > Metazoa > Chordata > Mammalia > Primates > Cheirogaleidae > Cheirogaleus > Cheirogaleus medius. The sequence continues at coordinate 11,731,692 of VBSM01003212.1, forward strand.
ACACACTCCCAACCTTGCAGCAGTGTCACCTCATGGCACAGCGCAAACTTTTCGGATTTTACTACGCTTGAGCATCTGGCCCTTTTGAATTCTCTTTCCTTTTTCTCATGGATTTTCATTCTCTTCTTACTCTGATCTCTGCTTTAATATTGGCTTCATCAGGCATCTCAGAGCCCATCTTTTTTACTCTTAAACACTTTCCAAGGTTAATCCCTGTGTTTTTACATTTTCAATTTATATACTTCCATGTTAACTAACTCATAATAAAATATGATAGCTAGTATGCACTGGTTTCATTCTTGGTGCCCTGCTCCGTGCTGGGCGTGGATATGCAGTGTTTTAGTTCATCTTCACTGCAGTCCTATAAAGCAGGCTCTATCTTTAGCCCTGTTTTTTTGAAGATTAAATGTAGGCTTATGGAATTTGAGTGTCTTGCTAAGTGCCACAATAAAAACTAATATTGAGTTTGCTGGAGCTGGGCCTAGGATCTTTCTGTTGTTTTTTTTTTTTTTTGACAGAGTCTTGCTCTGTTGCCTGGGCAACCTCAAACTCATGGCCTCAAGTGATCCTCCTGCCTCAGCCTCCCGAATAGTTGGTACTACAGATACATGCCACCACGCCTGGCTAATTGTTTCTATTTTTAGTCACCTGGCTAATTTTTTCTATTTTTAGTAGAGACAGGGTCTCACTCTTGGTCAGGCTCATCTTGCACTACTAACCTCAGGTGATCTGCCTGCCTCGGCCTCCCTGAGTGCTAGGATTACAAGCATGAGTCACTGCACCTGGCCATGTGGTCTTAAACTATAATATACAAATGGCCTCTAACTATTTTTAGTGGACCTCAGGTGTTCATATTTTGATTAATCATAAACCTTGGCTTATGACACACTCTGATCATTGATCCATGAATAACCCTGATTAATTAATATGCTAATTTAATTATTTGCTTGTTTATTTCATAACAACATCACCCAACTCAAGAATGAGAACATTACTCATATACCCTATTATTAACAAGTTTGAGTTGCTATGACAAGAATGCCATAACCTGCGTGGCTTGGGCAACAAACGTTTATTTCTTATAGTTCTAGAAGCTGAGAAGTCCAGGATGAAAGCACTGGCACATCTGGTGTCTGGTGAGGGCCTACTGCCTGATTTGCACATGGCCGTCTTGTATCCTCAGCATGGCGGGAAGCGGAGACAGGAAACAAGCTCTGGTGTTTCTTCTTATAAAGGCATTAATCCCATCATGGGGGCTCCACCTTCATGACCTAATTGCCTCCTAATAGCCCCATCACCAGATAGCATCACACTGGACATCAGGGTTTGAACGTATGAACTCTATGGGACACAAATATTCAGTCTCTAGCCCATTTCGTGACTCCTTCACAGAGACAACTTGTGGCCTGAAGTATGGTTTTATTATCCCATTCCTTTTTTGTGGGAAAGCTTTTACGTATAAATTCAATTTGTTCAGTAGATCTAGGACTATTCAGATGTCCTGTTTCTTTTTATGTCAGTTTTGGTAATTTATGTCTTTCAAGGAGTTCGTCTGTTTCTTTAACTTGTCACTCCAGTATTTTTCAGGATTGCCTTATAGTGTGTCTGTGCATGCATGTGTGTATGTGCATCTAAACAGTGTATTGCACACTTTTAATTTTTTAAAACATGGTGTTGTGGTTGATGTAGTTTTCTGGTATATGCTTTTTTAACTTGTGTTATTTAACTTAAATTCATGATGCCTGATGCTATAGGCATCACTTATTCCTTTGGGCGACTATATCACAGTGTATTCATCTATTTCCTGGAACATTTAATTGTCTACGTTTTTTTTTTTTTTTCTCACAAAAGTCCTGCCATGAGCTTTTACGTACATGTGTTCCTTGTGGACATGTGCAGAGGTTTCTCATGATAATGTTCCTAAAAGTGGTATTATTGGATTATACTTGATACTAATGTTCAGCTTTTCAAGGTACTATCCATTGTTTCCTAACGGGGTTATGCCAGTGTACACTTCCTCCAGAAAAGTGTGAGAGATTCATTGATCTATAACCTAACAACTGATATAAGCCTCTTTTTGCCATTTTTTTTAGTAAAATGGGTACATAATCATATCTTTATGTTGTGATTTGCATTTTTTTATTAAAGTATCTTTTGTTGAATAGAGTTTCTTATTTTATTGTAATTTTTAATCCCTTTCCTTTATGAGCACTACTTTTGTGTCTTGATTAGGAAATCTTGCTTTAACTACAATATCAGTAAGATATTCTTGTTTATCCTATACAAAAGTTTAAAGAGACCAGGAGTTTGAGACAAGCCTGGGCAACACAGTGAGACCCTGTCTCTACAAAGTAGAAAAAATTAGCGAGACATGGCGGTATGTGCTTGTAGTCTCAGCTAATAGGGAAGCTGAAAGAGGAGGAGTTCAAGGCTGCAATGAGCTGTGATCGTAACACTGCACTCCAGCCTGGGCGACAGTGAGACCTGTCTGTAAAAACAAAACAAAACATAAAAAACCCTCAAAACAACAACAAAAATTTTCATGCTTGATATTGAGCCTTTATCAAACTGAGCTTGATTTTGAGCAAGATGGTATGATATAGCAATGGAATTTTATTTATTCCACATGTGAGTACCCAGTTTTTCTGTGCCTTTTACTAAATATTTCCTTTTACTACTGAGGTGCTTACTGTACCTCCTCTGCTATCTATCAGAGTTCCATCTGTGTAAATGGATTTCTGAGCTTTCTACTCTTTTTTCACTGTCAGTTTCTCTTATTCCTGTGCAAGTACCACACTGTCTTGGAGTCTATAATTTCAAAATAATTCTCTAGCCTGATGGGGTGGATCCCCGTTTTTATTTTCCTGCAGGAATATTTTGGACTTAGCCTTTTTATATGCATTCTAGAATCAGTTTTAAAGTTCCCTGATAAAACCTGTTGGGATTATATATGTATTTATACATTGATTTGGGTACAATTGATGATTTTATATATTAAGTCCATATAGATATTATTGTTTTGAAGTAAAGTTTTATTTTTTTCTATCAGATTGTATCTTTTTCTAACCTTTTCAGGTTGCTGTTTTAGAGTTGTATTGAGTTTATAGATCAGTTTTGGGAGAATTGATAACTTTATGTTATTAATTTCTTCATACATATTTTTATTATCTTTAAATACAGTTTTATAATTTTTTTTCAAGATTCAGTCTGTTTTGTTAGCCACTTCACTTATCTGTTCCTCTGACACAGTGGACTAAGCATGTCTATTCAGATCCTGTTCACCTTGTGTCTTAGGAGCCCTGTCTTGGGAGTGTCCGTAGCCATCACCAGCCGTCCCTGAGGCAGAATCTTGGGCATCAGCTTCCTCTCTGCCCCTACGTGTTTCTGTGTCCTCACCAACCCACCTGTCATGGGGCTGCATCCTCTTGCTGCAGTTCCCTGCCTTTGTATGTCTGTTTCCTAAGGCTGAAGGGTCCTTTCCATCTTCTCTATATGGCAACTGCACCTCTCCTTTAGGACTCAGCTCATGAGGCACCACCTCTGGGAAGCCTCCCTGGCCTCTTCATGTCTCCCATCTAGGCTGCCTTGGGTGCCCCTTCCTGGCTCTCTGTAGCACCTTGACATGTTCTTGCTTTGAGTAAATTCACCACATACAGCATCATCTTTACTCTGTCCACGCAGCCCAGTCTTGACTGTGAGCAGGACTCTATTCCAGACACTCTGTCCCTAGTCCCAGCCTCTTCCTCTGGGTTTCCCTTTAAAAGTGTCAAGAGTTCAAGCTCCAAAGAGAAAGAAATTGCAAACCTGGATTTCAGGGATTTCTAATCATAGCTTGCTGGGAGTTCCCCAGCCGACAGGGCCGAAAACAGGGTGTCGCGCAGGAATAAGAAAAGAGACAGTGGAAGAGAAGAGTGGAGTCAGGGGACTCAAGGTTTTCCAGACCAAAAGGCCCGAGAGTAATTCCTCACTCGTATTTATTCATCCCAGGAACAAAGGATTATCGAAATCAGACAAACAAACATGTTCTAAAGACATCCCCAGCCAGTGGTCTATAGATTTCCATTACATATCAAAGCTATTTCTAGCCTAAAGCTAAACAAGAACATCAATTTGGGATTGCAGACAGGCTAGTTTTCCAGCAGGTTGGTTGTTCCTGATATTAGTCCTGGAGTAGTTTTCTGCCCCAGGAGAGAAACTGTTTTCAGTTCCTCCTGCCCTTGCAATGTCCTTACCATTTGGAAAACAGCCACACCTGTGGAGACTGTTACATCTGCAGAGGTTCTTATGCCAGCAATATCCCTAGGTCACCCTAACATTTCTAAGCTACCCCAACAATAGCTATTTTCAAATCATCACTATTTTTATCTTCTTGTTCTCACTGAAATAGGGATTTTGTTTCTTCCATGTGGCCATGCCTAATAAGCCCTTTTGTCTATTGTATTCCCTTCAGGTGACAGCACACAACCCAGGACAACAGAGCCTACCTTTCCTCACCTGGCCTTGCCTGAGGAAGTCTCACTTGAGGAGCAACTGACACAAGGATCCTCAGGGGACTCCCAAATGGAGCAAGCCAAGGATCAGGGTGAGCCATTAGAGATGCAAGAAGGCCACTGGAGACCAGGGATGGACCTGCAGGAGATGCTCCCTTGGAAAATGAGCCCTGAACATGATGGTTTGGGGACAGATGATGGTTTATGTTCAGTGATTATACAAGAACAAGTCTCTCCAGAAGATGATCTTTGTGTATGCGACTCATGTGGAGCAGTTTCGTATCCCTTGATCCAAGAAGGGGAAAATTCCTATAAATGTGAGGAATGTGGGAACGTGTTTAACAAGAATTGCCTACTTGTTCAACATGAGCAGATTCACATTCAAGTGAAACCCTATGATTGCACAGAATGCGGGAAAACCTTTAGCAAGAGCAAACACCTCCTTCAGCACCACATCATCCATACAGGGGAGAAGCCCTACAGGTGCTTGGAGTGTGGGAAAAACTTCAACCGCAGGTCACACCTTACACGGCACCAGCAGATTCACACTGGAGAGAAGCCTTATGAATGCAGTGAATGTGCAAAGGCCTTCAACCGCAGATCACACCTTACACGGCACCAGCGGATTCACAGTGGAGAGAAGCCTTATAAATGCAGCGAATGTGGAAAGGCCTTTACCTACCGCTCCAATTTTGTCTTGCATAGCAGGAGCCACACTGGAAATAAACCCTTTGAGTGCAACGAATGTGGGAAAGCCTTTTGTGAGAGCACAGACCTCATTCAACACTACATCATCCACACCGGGGAGAAGCCCTATAAGTGCACGGAGTGTGGGAAGGCCTTCAACTGCAGGTCACACCTCAAACAGCACCAGCGGATTCACACTGGGGAGAAGCCTTATGTGTGCAGTGAGTGTGGAAAGGCCTTCACCCACTACTCTACTTATATCCTGCATAAAAGGGCCCACACTGGAGAAAAACCTTTTGAGTGCAAAGAATGTGGGAAATCCTTTAGCATTGGGAAAGATCTCATTCGGCACTTTAGCATCCACACTGGAGAGAAGCCCTATGAGTGCCTAGAGTGCGGAAAGGCCTTCACCCGCATGTCAGGCCTCAGGAGGCACCAGCGGGTTCATACTGGAGAGAAGCCCTATGAATGCATTGAGTGTGGGAAAGCCTTTTGCCGGAGCACTAACCTTATTCGACACTTTAGCATCCACACCGGAGAGAAACCATATGAGTGCGTAGACTGTGGGAAGGCCTTCAACCGCCGGTCACCCCTCACAAGGCACCAGCGGGTTCACGCTGGAGAAAAGCCCTATCAGCGCATCAAGCGTAAGAAAGTTTCTTGCCAGAGTGAAAACCTCATTCAGCACTCCATCATTCAAACTGAGAGTAGCCCTATGTGTGCAGTGAATGTGGAAAGGCCTTCAGACGCAGCGCATCCCTCACTCAGCATCGAAGGATGCATGCTGGAAGAAACCCTACCAGTGTAACAAATGTGGGAAGACCTTTTATAAGTGTGCAAACTTGAGTCAATATCCAAGAACTTCTATTAGGGAAAGATTTTTCATATAACTACTGAAGAAAATCTGTGGTCAGAGGAAACATCTTACTCAGCATCTGGCCATTCATACTGAAGAGAAACTCCTAAGTGCTATTTCTATGGAAAAACTTGTGATAGATCCTCATTTGCCATCTAAAGAATCATGTTAGAAATTGACCCAGCCTAGATCCTTATTCTGTGTCTGAGAATTCACCCACTGGTTGCTGTGCACATACGAAAACATTCAGCCACATCTTCTTAGTTTACGGTGAAATGTTTTCTCAGATATATTAAAAGAAAGGAGGAGGAGACATAGAAATGAGAAAGAAATGGGAGCACAGCTTCTTTGAGATTTCCCTGACAAACTCCTGGCCATTTGTCATTCCTTGTTTTATCTGAGGAGAGGTAAATGTTTCAGAAACAGAAAGGCTTTGCCCTCATTTTTCCTGTGTATACATTCACTGCTATCTAGTGTCAGTACAGTTAGACAAATGAGGTTATATTTTAAAACATTCTGTGAAAGCCTGCTTTGTTCCACAGCATTGTCTCTACCCTTGAGAAGCAGGAGCATAAGTTTGTATGAGAAATATAGAGGCTTGAGTTATGAAATAATTTTATCTTTAAGGAGCTAGGATGTACATGTGAATGAATATATCTTACTGCACACTTGAGACTGATTTTTCAAAAACCAAATTGCTTCTGCATGTGTTTTTAACCACTGAATACACATTTTCTTTATCTTGATTTACTTGTTTATTTCTTTTTCCTTATTCTTCTGTAGGATTGGGATGATAGTGTAACTGTTTGTACATAGTTATAACCCAGTGGAGCCCTAATTCTTCCCTGTAATTGTGATTTCTCAAATCTTTACTCCTTTTTGGACTGACTCTTCCAATTCCACCTGAACAATTTTCCAGAGGTCATGTTACAGCCAAAACAAAATATAACATATAGCTAAATTAAGTTAAAGGATTATGATAAACTCAGAAAAACAAAAGTGAAGGAATCTCATTTTTCATTTTATAAAAGATTGTGTGATGACTGTAAAGTGACTGGAATTTTAACAGGTGGACACGCATGTATATATGCAAGTAGGTGTGAGTTTCACAATTACCACCATGGACTTAGTCCCCATTGTAATAACTAATATCTTTAGTCAGGATAATTTGGAATTCCTCCTTTGGTATTTTTTTTTTTTTGCTTTTAATTATTTTTAATTGACACGTAATTATACACATTTATGGGGTATCGTGTAATATTTTGATACATGTGTACAATGAGTAATGATTAAATCGGGGTGATTAGCATATTGGTCACCTCAAACATCATTTCTTTTTGTTGGAAACATTCAAAATCTGTTGTAGTTCTTTGAAAATATATAATGTTATTGCTAATTATACTCAACCTACAATGCCAGAGAACACTAGAACTTTTTCCTTCTGTCTAGCTGTATTTTTTTCTATTCTACCTACTGCAGTTAGTTGTAATTTTGTATCCATTAACAAACCTCTTCCTATCCCTTCTCCCCACTATCCTTCTCAGATTGTATTAACCACTGTTTTACTCTCTACTTCATTAGATGAACTTTTTTAGCTTCCAAATATGAGTGGGAACATGTGGTATTTGTTTTTCCATGCCTGGCTTATTTCATTTAACATAATGTCCTCCAAGCTTATCCATATTGCTGAGAATGATGATATGTCATTCTTTTTCATGGCTGTATAGTACTCAATTGTCTATATATACTACTTTTTTTTTGCCCATTCATCTGTTGATGGACACTTAGGTTGATACCATATCTAGTCTATTGTGAATAGTGCTACAATAAACATGGGATTGCAGATATCTCTTTGATACACTGATCTCCTTTCCTTTGGCTATATACCCAGTAGTGGGATTGCTGGGTCATATAGTATTTCTATTTTTAGTTGTTTTTTGTTTGTTTTGTTTTTTGAGATGGAATCTCATTGTGCTGCTCAGGCTAGTCTCAAACTCCTAGGCTCAAGTGATCCTCCCACCTCAGCCTCCTGAGTAGCTAGGACTATAAGCACATGCTGTGCCCAGGTTGGTATTTAGGTTTTTGAGAAACATCCATACTGTTTTCCATAATGGCTCTACTAATTTACACTCCTACCAACAGTGTATAAGAGTTCCATCCTCACCTGTTTATTTTTTGTCTTTTTGATAATAGCCATTGTAACCGGGGTGATATGGTATTTCATTGTCCTTTTGATTTATATTTCCTTGATGATAAGTGATGTTGAGCATTTTTCACATCTATTGGCCATTTGTATGCTTTGTTTTTTGTTTTTGTTTTTTTTTGTCTGTCACCTAGGCTGGAGTGCGCTGACATGATCATAGCTCACTGCAGCCTCCACTTGCTGGGCTTAAGCGATCTTCCTGCTTCAGTCTCCTGAGTAGCTAGGACTTACAGGTGTGTGCCACTGTACCCGGCTAATTTTTTTTTTTTTTTTAATAGACGGGGTCTCACTATGTTGCCCAAGCTGGTGTCTAACTCCTGGGCTCAAGTGATCCACCTGTCTTGGCCACCCAAAGTGCTGGGATTACAGGCATGAGCCACCACTTCTGGCCTGTATGTCTCATTTTAAGAGATGTCTCTTTAGCCCATTTTAAAATCAAATTAGTGGTGTTTTTTTCATTGTTTGAGTTGTGTATTCTGGAGATTAATCCCTTGTCAGATGAATAGTTTGCAAATATTTTCTCCCATAATGCTGGCTTTCTCTTCACTCTATTGTTTCCTTTGCTATGCAGAAGCTTTTTAGTTTGATATAATTTTATTTATTTTTGCTTTTATTGCCTGTGCTTTTGAGGTCTTTGCCATAAAATCTTTGCCCAGACCTATGTCCTGAAGCATTTCCCTTATTTTTTCTTAGATATAAGTCTTTATTCCACTTCAAGATTATTTTTGTATATGGTGAGAGATAGGGTCCTAGTTTCATTCTGCATATGGATATACATTTTCTTAGCACCATTTATTGAAGAGACTGTACTTTCCTCAGTGAGTGGTCTTTGTGCCATGGTCAACACTCATTTGGCTGTAAATAATGCAGATTTATTTATTGGTTCTCTGTTTTGTTCCATTGGTCTATGTGTCTCTTTTTATGCCTATGTCATGCTATTTTGGTTACTATAGCCTCATAGTATATTTTGAAGTCAAGTAGTGTGATACCTACCATTTAGTTCTTTTTGCTCTGGATTGCTTTGGCTATTCAAAGTCTTTTGTGATGCCATATGAATTTTAGGATTACTTTTTCTGTGAAGAATTTCATTGGTATTTTAATAGGGATTGCATTGAATCTGTAGATCACTTTGGAAGTATGTTAATTTTTACAATATTCTAATTTATGAACATAGGGTGTCTTTCCATTTTTTTGTGTCCTCTTCAATTGCTTTCATCAATGGTTTGTAATTTTCATCGTAGAGGTCTTTCACACTTGGTTAAGTTTATCCTTAGGTATTTTATTTCTGTTGTAACTATTGTAAATGGGATTGCTTTCTTGATTTCTTTTTTAGCTACTTTGTTGTTGGTGTATAGAAATGGTACTGATTTTTGTGTATTGATTTTATATCCTCCATCTTCACTGAATTTGTTTATCAATTCTAAGAGTTTTTTGGTGCAGATTTTAGGGCTTTACATTTATATGGTCGTGTCTACATACAGGGAAAATTTTGACAACCTCCTTTTAAATTTGGCTGCCCTTTATTTCTTTCTCTTACCTGATTCCTCTGGCTATGACGTCCAGTACTATGTTTAATAAAAGGGGTGAAAGTGGGCTTTTTCCAGATGTTAGAAGGCATTCAGCTCTTTCTTGTTTAGTATGATGTTAGCTGTGGCCTTGTTATTTATGGACTTTATTATGTTTAGACACATCCCTTCTATTCATAATTTGTTGAGAGTTTTTATCATAAAAGGATGTTGAATGTTATCAAATGTTTTTTATGCATCTATGGAGTTGATCATATGGCTTTTGTCTTTCATTCTGTTGATTTGATATATCATGTTTATTGTTTTGTATATGCTGAACCATCCTCATATCCCTGGGATGAATTCCACTTAGTTATGATGAGCAATCTTTTTGATGTGTTGTTGGATTCAGCTTCTCAGTATTGTTTTGAGGAATTTTGTATCTATGTTCATCAGGAATATCGGCCTATAGTTTTTATGTTCTTGTTTGGTTTTGGTGGCAGGGAAATGTGGGCTTGTAGAATGAGTTTGGAAGGATTCCCTGCTCTTCAATATTCTTAAAGAGTTTGAGAAGAATTAGTATTTAGTTCTTAAATGTTTGGTAGAATTCAGCAGTGAAACCATCAGATTATGGACTTTTCACTGATGGGAGACTTTTTATTACTGATTCAGTCTTGTTACTCATAATTGGCCTGTTCAGTTTTCTGTTTCTTTTTTTCTTTTCTTTCAGGCTTTCTGTCTTCTTGTTCAAAGCTAGTAGATTGTAGTGTCCATTAATTTATTCATTTCCTCTAAATTTTCCAATTTTTAGTGTGGTGTTTTTCATAATAGCATCTACTAACTTTGTATATTTCTGGTGTCAGTTGTAATGTCTCATTTTTCACTTCTGATTTTGTTTATTTGGATCTTTTTTATTGGTTTAGTGTAACTCATTAGCTTGTTGACTTTGTTTATCTTTTTAAAACCCCCAGCTTTTTGTGTCATTGATCTTTTAGCTTTTTTGGTCTCAGTTCTATTTATTTCTGCTCTGATATTTATTATTTGTTTTCTTCTGATTTGGGGTTTGATTTGTTCTTTTCTAGTTCCTTGAGAAGCATTGTTAGGTTGTTTACATGAACTGTTTATATTTTTTGATGTAGACATTATTGCTATAGACTTCCCTCTTAAAACTGCTTTTGCTACATTCTGTAGGTTTTGATATGTTCTGTTTCTATTTTCATTTATTTAAAGAAGTTTTTGGGTTTCCTTCTTAATTTCTTCATTGACCTATTGAGCATTCAAAAGCATGTTGTTTAATTTCCACATTTGTACAGTTTCAGAAATTTCTGTTAATGATTTCTAGTTTTATTCCAGTGTCGCCACAAAAGGTACTTTCTGTGATTTTATTTCTTGTAAATTTGTGGAGATTTGTTTTGTGGCTTAACATGTGGCCTATCGTGGAGAATGTTCCATTTGCTTATGAAAAGAATGTGATTCTGCAGCTATTGGATGAAAAGATCTGTAAATGTCTGTTAGGCCCCTTTGATCTACAGTATCATTTAAATTCAAGTTTCTCTGTTGATTTTCTGTCTATATGATCTGTCCAGTGCTGGAAGTGGAGTGTTGAAGTCCTCAACTATTGTTGAATTAGAGGCTATCTCTCCAATTAGATCTAATAATATTTGCCTTTTATATCTGGGTGCTCTGGTGTTGGGTGCATATATATAATATTTATAATTGTTATATCCTCTTGCTGATTTCATCTCTTACTATTTTAATTTAAAGTGTCTTTTATCTGATGTAAATATAGCTACTCCTGCTTTCGGTTTCTGTTTGTGTGGAATATCTTCCATCCCTTCACTTTTAGTCTATGTGTGTCTTTACAGGTGAAGTGTGTTTATTGTATGCAGCATAGAGTTGGATCATTTTCACAATCCATTCAAATAGTTTATATCTTTTAAGTAGAGGATTTAATCTGTTTACTAAGGTTACTATTGATAGGTAAGGACTTAATCCTGTCATTTTGTTAATTGTTTTCTGGTTGTTTTGTATATCCTTTGTTCCTTTCTTCCTCTCATTGTTTATCATTGTGTTTTGGTAGTTTTCTATGGTGATAAGATTTGATTCTTTTCTCTTCTTGTGTGCCTGCTTTGCTAGTGAGTTTTGTAATTTTTCATGGTTTCATAATGGTGATTATCTTTTCATTTCTAGATTTAAGATTGCCTTGAGCATTTCTTGTAAGGCTGGTCTAGTGGTGACTAATTCCCTTAGTTTGTGCTTGTCTGGGAAAGACTGTTTTTCTGTCATTTTAAAAGGACAGAATACTATACCTAGCTTTGCTGGTATAGAAGTTCTCTATTGTATTTTTTTTTTTTATTTCATTCATTGAATTCTTCAGCTGCAGAATTTATTTGAGTTTTGTACTATACCCTAGCTTTGCTGGGTATAGTATTCTTGACTGCCAGTTTTTTTGTGGGTTTTTTGTTTGTTTTGTTTTTGTCGTTCTTTTAGCTCTTTTGGATATATTAATATCATCTCATCTCTCCTGGCCTGTAAGGTTTCTGCTGAGAAATTTGCTATTATTATAATGGGACCCTTATTTATGACTAGATGCTTTTTTCTTGCTGTTTTTAGTATTCTCTTTTTGTCTTTGACTTTTGTCAGTTTGACTGCAATGTGTCTTGGAGAGGATCTTTTTGGGTTGAATCTATTTGGGGACTTTTGAGCTTCCTGTATCTAGATCTTCATGTCTGTCCCAAGACTTGGGAAGTTTTCAGCTATTATTTCATTAAATAGTGTTTCTATGCCTTTTCCCATCTCTTCACCTTCTGGAACTCTGATAATACAAAAAAATTTCCCTTTAATGGTATCTCATAAGTCTTATAGGCTTATTTCACCTTTGTCATTCTTATTTCTTTTTAAATTTTCTGAATGTGTAATTCTAAACAACCTCCTTAAGTTTAGAGATTCATTCTTCTGCTTGAGCAAGTCTGCATTGAAGTTCTCTATTGTATTTTTAATTTTTTATTTCATTCATTGAATTCTTCAGCTGCAGAATTTATTTGAGTTTTGTTGTTTTGTTTTGTTTTTTAGATGGGGTCTCATTCTTGTCACCCCGGGTAGAGTGCAGGGGCATGGTCATAACTCACTGCAACCTCAAACTCCTGGGCTCAAGCCCCATCCTCCTGCCTCAGCTTCCTGAGTAGCTGGGACCACAGGTGTGCACCACCACAACTGGCTAATTTTTCTAGTTTTTGTAGAGATGGAGTCTTGCTCTTACTTGGGCTGGTCTTGAACTCCTGACTGCAACCAATCCTCCTGCCTTGGCGTGCTAGGATTACAGGTGTGAACACCTGGCCTCTATTTGGTAATTTTTATGATATCTATCTCTTTGTTAAATTTTTCATTCCTATTTTGAATGATTTTGTTGACTTAGCTTTCTGTATTTTCTTGTATCTTACTGAGTTTCCTTAAGATCATTATTTTGAATTCATTTTCTGACAATTTGTAGATTTCTTTTTCATTGTGGTCTGTAAATAGAGAGTTATTGTTGCTATAGTGGTGTCATATTTCCTTCCTTTTTCATGTCTTGTGTTCCTGCATTGATGTCTGTACATCTTACAGAACAATAGCCTCTTCCAACTTTTCTAGTTGGAAAGTTGTTTCCATAAAGACTTTCACTAGCAGTTGGGTTTTAGTGTGCCAGTTGAGAAGGGTGTGGTGACTGTTTCTGGATCGGTGCAGTGCTGTGATCTATGTTCAGCTTCTTCAGCTGCATTCAATGTTAGCAATAGCTGTGGGCTCCTCAATGGCCTAGGTTGTAAACGTTTGCAGCAATGGTGACGTAGGTTGTTAAGGTCTTTGGTGGCAAAGGCTTTTTGGTGTCCTTTTAAATTCTCGTTTTCCTCACAATGGGGATACTTACCAAGAGGGCACTTTTTGGTGTCAGATTTGACATGGCCTACAAGTGGCTGCAGTGGCTCTGGGTTCTAGGTGCAGGTGCTCAGGGCAGGGTCCTAGGCTCAGTACCTCATGCACCTCTGTGGCATCTGGGTCTTGGGATGTAGGTTTCCTGTCTGTGGCAGAGTTAGATGTAGGTTGCCCACAGAGCCAGCATCTGTGACTCGGATGCAACCACTAGCAGCTTGGGCCCAAGTGGCTGGATTGTAGCTTTGATTCTACCCCTGGGGAGCAAGACACAGCACTGGCCCATGTCTGGGGAAGAAGGGTGCTTTGGAGTTTTTGTCCCAGGGGGTAGGGTATGGCTGCAATTTAGGAATCTGAGCAATAGGACTCATTGGAAACTTGGGTCCCAGGGGATGAGGCACTGCATAGTGGTGACTCTAGACCTTGGGATGTTGGGGCTTTGCTGTATCCCAGATGCTATGAGGCCAGGTGCATCAGCAGAAAATACCCCAGAATGGTGGAACACAGGTGTTTGGGCTTTGGGGGCTTGGGAGCAGCATTGTGATAACTCCCTAGGGAGAGGAGTGTCTCAGCAGCTCAGACTCTAGGGATCTAGTTCAGCTCCAGGGAAGAGGGTACTAGAGATGTTTGGCTGTCTCAGCTCAGCCCCTGTGCTGTTTTCCCTGGATGAAGGGTACCATGTCAGCTCAGCTCTGGAATGCACAGCTGCTCAGCTCTGCCAAGGCACTGCTTCCCCACAGGCAGTGTGCCTCTTCAGCTCAGGCCTATGGTGCATGACTCTTCTGATTGGCCCAGGCACCATCTCCCTGGGTTGCAGGGTGCTGCTTCAGATAGGTATTGGGGTGCATGACTGCTTGGATTGCCAAGTGCAGGGGAAACACGATGGCTCTGGGTGGCCAAGGATATGACTGCTGCTCAGGTACAGAGGGGTTTGACTGCTCTAGGTGGTCAATGCACCATTTCCCTGGGATGCCTAGCATTGCTTCAGCTCTGGCTTGTGGGGGGCAGGATGCAACACCAAATACGAGAGGCTTTTGGAGCAGCTCTGCCAAGGCACTGATTCCTCAGGCGTCAGCGTGTGCAGCTTCAGCTCAGGCCGCTGGGGGCAGGGCACAGCAGTGACTCAGAACCCCTAGAGCGGGGCATAGCCATGACCGAGAGAGGTAATGGTGCAGTTCTGCCAAAGCAGTTTCCCCAGGAGGGAGTGGACAGCTTCAGTTCCATTGTAAGGTGGTGGGGCACAATGTAGGATAGTTCTCGAGGAGTAGGTGGTGTGGCTCTACCACAGCATGGCCCCACAGGAAAAGGTGCAACAGCTGCTTGCAATTCGGCGTGGGCAATTAGGCCACCAAGTGAGGGTGGTTCCCTCATGGTGTAGCCTCAGGGATGAAGGAGTGCCAGGGGCACTTGCCCCTGGAGCAAGACACAACCCAGCAGTAGTTCCAGCTCCAAGATAGCACAGCACAGTAGCTTTGTGGGCTGCAGGGGGCAGAGCACAGTGTCAGCTCCTTTTCTAGGGGGAGTTCAGCCATGTGGGCTTCAGGCTGCTCAGCTGGGCTTAGTGCCAGTGAGAAGTACAGAGGACCCCAGTGCTGAGGACTTTAGGTGTCCAAGGTGTTGATGGGGGCTGCTGGGATCTTGTTGTTTACCTTTTCCCAGTAGGGAGAAATTCCTCCTGGTTTCCCTCTGATCCTGGCTAGGGGATGGGGCTGTAGGGGCCAGGTGTTTTCTCCCATTCTCTATGTGGCTGTCCTGAGTTTCTTTGCTCACCAGAGTTTCTGTTACTCCTTTGATGTACACCAGTGTTATCCTGTAGTTATTTTCATTAAAATGTAATTATTTGTTGTTTTGGCTGGCTTTTTGTGTGTAAGGGCACACATCTAGGGGCTACTAATTGGCTTTCTTGCTGACTTCTTGGTACAGATATTTGGTTGGAAACATTTTAACTTGTCATCTGTAAATAACTAGGAGTACATTTGCTGTGTCATATGGTGTGTGTATGTTTACCTGATGTATCCATATAGGAAATTCCCAAATTGTTTTCCAAAAGGGCGGTACCATTTTGTTTTCTCACCCACATTGCACGGGAGCTCCAGTTGTTCTCCATCTGTCAGCACGTATTGTCACTCTTTCATTTCTCCAATTTAACAGGTGTGTAGCTGCTGTCTCATTGTGGATTTAAGTTGCATTGCTAAAATGACTAGTGATATTGATCATCTTTTCATATGTTCATTGTTCATCAAAATTTTTGTCCAATTTTAAATTGTTTTCTTAACATTGAATTGTAATAATTCATTTTATTTTTAAATATTCATGATGCTAGTCATTTGTCAGATATATGTTTTGCAAATTGTCTTTGGTTTATTTTCTTAGCAGTGTCTTCTGAAGTGGATGTTTTTAGTTTTGGTGTAATCCAAAACATTTTGTCCTTCTGTGTTATTTTGTGTCTTGTCTATCTAATTAGACTTTGCCTCAATGTTGCAAAGCTTTGATTTATGTTTTATTTTTTATTTTTTTGAACTTAACACAGATGCATGACTTATGTTTTAATATAGGTGCTTTGTATTTCTAATTCTTTCATGTGGTCTAAGACTCATTTTGAGTTCATGTTTTTATATGGTCTGAGGTAAAGGTTTCATATTAAAATTATACTTATTTTTCATGACCGAACAAGTCAGATTGGGGTCATACCCGTTAGTATTGAGTGCTTTCTGACACCAAAATACATGTACACAAAGGTTTAAAATAATTTTATAATAACCAAGAACTTTAAATAATTCAAATGACAGCTATTTCTAAGATGCTTAAGTAAATTGTGAAACAGTCATTAAATGGAAGAAAACATAGCAATTAAAACTGCTTTAATGAAACAAGATGGATGAATTTCCTATGAAAAAATACTTGAATTTGGGCCTTCACAGTCCCCAACCTGTTGGTTGTGTGGGGTTGCTATGTGCCTCATAGAGCAAAGTGGAGGGAAGACAAAGTTGTCTTGTCCTCTGAAAAGTCCTCCTACCTAGTTGGCTTTGGCATTTGACAGGAATAGAATGGCAGGAATTGAGGTCTCATGAGTCTGGGTGTTCAGTTGATGTCGACAGAGAAAATCATGATTGTAACCAGAAAATCAATTGTGGGTGAAGTTACCCCTAGAACTCATCACTGTCAACTCAGTCTAGGTTGCATGGCAGTCATGGAAGTGGATTCATGAAAAAAATAATAATAACAGCCTCCCCCCTAAAAACAAACAAAAAACTTGAGTGACAGGGACATGTTGGACACCAAGTAGTAAATACTGTAGAAGTGTATTGATAAGTTAATAACCAGACAAATCACATACATGGTGATAAATGACATTTGTGAGTATTAACTGAGGGAAGGCAAGTTTGTGCCTGAGAAGCCATTGGGGATGTTCTCTCTTTGCACTGCTAGGATTTACACAGGAAACATGCAGGTAGACATCAAGCTGTAACTTAAAATTTGTCCACTTCATCTCATTGACTTACACATGTATGAAAAAGGACAAAAAAAAAATAAATAAATGTAATAAATTAATGCACTGAATTCCCCACGGCCCCTTATTTAAAAATGGAACAAAATGTCAGCATGCCTGATATGAGCCTGCCACATTGCAAATTCCATCCTACCCTTCAGAGAACACTGTATCCAGAATTTTACTTTATTCATTTTCTTTCCTTCATAGTTTGACACTTTAGATGGGTATTAATAATAGTACCAGCCGGGCGTGGTGGCCGACACCTGTAATCCTAGCACTCTGGGAGGCCGAGGCGGGCGGATCGCTCAAGGTCAGGAGTTGAAAACCAGCCTGAGCAAGAGCGAGCCCCCGTGTCTCTACTAAAAATAGAAAAATTAATTGGACAACTAAAAATATATAGAAAAAATTAGCTGGGCATGGTGGTGCATGCCTGTAGTCCCAACTACTTGGGAGACTGAGGCAGAAGGATCGCTTGAGCCCAGGAATCTGAGGTTGCTGTGAGCTAGGCTGACGCCATGGCACTCTAGCCCGGGTGACAGAGTGAGACTCTGTCTCAAATAATAATAATAATAGTACCTATTATATTTTTGTCTGATTTTAGATTTTATATGAATGCAGTAATGCTGTAAAGATGCTTTTCTGTATTTCCTGGATATATTCTGATATTTTAAAAGATTTTTGAAAGGAATGTATGCCTTTCTAATTATCATCCTTTCTTTAAAACGTATACATTAAATAAGATTGCTGTAGAATTCATTAACTGCATCTCATGAGACTATGTAGAGATGACTTTATTTTTGGTACATTATAAAGCAAACATTGAAGTGGAATATCCTATGATAATTTAAAGACAGCCAAATTGTACTTTGAATAATAGACCTTGAGCACTTTAAGGTTAGCACCCCTTCAATGTAATGATGAGAATACCGAGGTACAGAGAAGTCAGGTGACTAGCCTAAGCCCATACCCTAGGATAAAAGAAAACCCCATCTATTTCTCCTAATTGGTCAGAATACTGCTCATGATACTGCTTATAAAAAGCCTATCAAGGCTAGGCAGAGTGGCTCACTCGTGTAATCCTAGCACTTTGGGAGGCCAAGGCGGGAGGACTGCTTTAAGCCAGGAATTTGAGACCAGCCTGAGCAAGAGCAAGACCCCATCTCTCCCAAAAATAGAAAAAAATTAGCTATGCATGGTAGCATATGCCTGAGGCAGGAGGATTCCTGGAGCCCAGGAGTTTGAGGTTGCCGTGAGCTATGATGACACCACTGCACTCCAGCCTGGGTGACAGCAAGAATCAATCAAAAACAAACAAACAACCTATTAAATTGGCATTGGGGCTGTCATTTTGGGAAGAAAATATTCTCCAATTTTTATTATCTTTGTCTTCCTTATGCATGAGTTATTTAGGATTTTGTGACTTGATTTCCAACCACATTTTAAAAACATTTCAGGTGTCTTCTGTCATTGATCTCTACCCTGATTGTATTCTGTTTTATTCTATACAAATTAAAGAGGTTTTATTATGATCCTACATCTTGTCAGTTTTGTCCATATTCAGTCTGTGTTAAAAGCATATATCCCACAATTGGTATCTGCTGTTGTATCTACCAGGCAATATTTGTCCATCGTGGTGTGAGTCCAACAGAACCTTACCAATATTTTGCCTGCCTTTTAAAAATCTAGTGAGATAGCTAATATTAAAATAGCTTGGCTTATTTACATAATTAACTCTGTATTCTTATTATACTAAAATTGTTTTAGGTAATTTGAATTGATGTCAAAAAATATATACAAAGTGTACAGTATGTTTTCCTGCTGTTTTCTCCCTTATTTCTATTTGTCAGATACAAATACACATTTTTGTGTGCTTGTGTTTAGTAATTACAAGATATATATTTTCCAGACTTCTGTTTTATATATTTCTACAACATGTCCTATAGTTTTATTTAATGACACTGTATCTTAGATGTGTAATCTATAAACTGTTACTGTATATATTTTTTTGTTGAGGTGGGTTCTTGCTATGTTGCCCAAGTTGATCTCCAACTCCTGGGCTTAAGCAATCCTACCTGAGCCTCCCAAGTAGCTGGGACTACAGGCAAGCACCACTGCACCGGACCTGGATGTTTTTAACCCATCAAAAATTACTGCTACTTGGATGAGAGCAGTGCTCACACTGATAATCCTAGCACTTTGGGAGGCCGGGGTGGGAAGATCACTTGAGGTCAGGAGTTTGAGGATGCAGTGAGCTGCGATCATGCTATTGCCAGAATGGCCAGGCAACAAAACATTTATGCTGTGACAAGGAGCCAATGCCATGCTGAGAAGCCATTGTCAGAGGAGTGATTTTGACAGCATGCCTCTTTTCCTTACTTTGTACCCCATCCTTATATCCTCTCCACTATTAGGTCTCCTCCATTCTGTGACATTTAGAGGCTTCCACATGCACAGCATGTCCTTCCTTTTCCTCATTCCATCTCCTGTGTTCTGCCATTAGTCCCATGGACTAATTCCTGGTTGTGTAAGGCACACTTTTGTTATGGGATGCCACTTGCCACCATTTAAACATGCTCTTCAGCATTTCTCTCCTTTTAGGCTGTCCATGGAGTGCAGGATGAGGATGTACCTTCTGAGCAAGGTGTTTCTTAAAAAGTGTCACAAAAGAAAATTCCCAGTGCAAGTCATTCTACCCCAATGTCCCACCCCTGTGACATATGTGGCCCAGTCCTGAAACACATGTTTGCACCTGGCTGAGCAATAGGAACACCCTATGGGCAGAAAACATACATGTATGAGTCATCTATGAGAGACTTCTGGTTCATTGTAACTTGGCCGGATCTAGAGACAGCAATTTTCCTCTAGGAGGGAAAAAGCCAAGTGTTGGTGAAGACCTGCAGATTCTACATGTCAGATTCAGACAAGGTTTTCACTTGCAGGGAAGGTGGGAAATACTTCTTGGTCAGCTCTGGACTTGTGCAGCATCAGACCCCTCACAATGGACAAGTTGCCAAAAAGGAGCAGCTAGAGTGGGGAGGCGTTTCATACTGGACAAAGGGATTTCAAGTACACTGACTGTGGAGAAGCCTTCAGCTGCAAAGACATACTTTTTCAGCACCAGAAAATCTATTGTAGCAGACTTGCCATATAACTGTGCAGCTTAAGAATTAATCTTAGGAGAAGGAATACGTGCCCAGCCCAGAGCGGCATAAGAGTCATACATTCTGGCACTTGATAAACATCTTGCCCTTATGGGTACCACCTGAGCTCATGGGATGGCTGATTAGCCAGTGACGGGTAAGATCCCTCGGGGGGGGGGGGGGGACAACCTAAGACAGGCACAGCTGCAGGGGGCCAGGCCGAAAGGGATGGGAACAAAGTTCCCCTTTGTGGCTGCATTGCTTATCTGTGCTTATCTCAAACTCTGGCTTATGGCCGTAGGCGTAAGCAACCCATTAAGACCCCGAGTCATGGGACATCCGTGTCCTTAGGCTACATGTTCCAGAATCTTTGGCCATTGTTGCAATGCCTGGGTGGTCATGTATAAGGAAGTAACTTTGATTTTTTGACTATAAGAATAAAATGACTAGGGCATTCGGCGCTGCAGTCTTGTACCATCTTTATATGTGTCAGTGTCTTTCTTTGTGTGTCTCTTTGTGTTATATGTCCATCCCCTGTCCTGCAAACGGGCCACGTCACCCTTTCTAATGAAAGTTTTGTTGTTTTTTTATTGTTTTCTGTGTATGAGTTATATGCAATTTGAAAAATAGTTCACAGGGCTCGGCTCGTGTGAGTTACACATGCTTCACGAGGCCCCGGCTCAAAACTAGCGTGAGTTAAATACAAGTTACACGGCAGTTAATGTGTTAAATCTCAGTCCCTCAAGCTGAGAGGTGAAGCAGCTCTCCTGGGGCATCAGAAGCAAGGGATTAAAGAGGAAGTCACCTGCTGATGGTTTCTGAGGCGTGGCATCGCCCCGGGTGACCACGGAAATCTGGGTACGTTCCATTCAAGAGGAGCTCCAGCTCTCCAAGATACTGTTCCCCGTATGTTCCTCCCCGCTCGGTGAACCGCACCTCTGGCGGCGCCCATCCTGGCCGGATGCAGGGCACAAACTACAACACCCAGAAGTCTGTGCGCGGCGCACCGGCGGTCGCAGCTGAGCCAGGGGCCGCGGGAACCCGGCGCTTCCGGGTGCCAGTGGCGTCAAAGGCGGGACTTCCGGCGTCACCGTGCTTTCGTCTTTTTGCTGCGCCCAGGCTGTCCGCACTGGCCGTGAAGGCTGGGAGTCCTAGGTGGGGTTCTCTTCCCACCCAACTCTTCCGAACCCAGCAAGCAAAGGCAGTAAAAAGGACGGGATCTTCCCCGCGCCTTCGGGACGACCCACGGCCCCTGTCTCGGGCTGGGCGGCCTCGCGCGGAGGTGTCGCCGGGGCTGCGCTCTCGCCCAGGCCTCGCACCCGCCCCCTGTCCTCGTCGCCCCGGAGGTGGCACGTCAGCCTTGCGCGCGTTTCTACTCGGGGAGACAGGCTCGAGCGCCGCGGTCGGCACGGGGTCGTCCAGCCCGGCGGAGCCCCCCAGGGCACTTCCCGTTCGCGGCTCTCACGACCCGGTTCTGCTCATGGCGGCGGCGCCGGTGGGCCGGGTTCAGGTGAGTGGGGAGGGTCCCTCAAGCCCACAGCCACCCGGTTGGTGTGTCCCGCGACGCTGCGCCTTCTTCGCTCCCTTCTCTTGATTGTGGAGTGCCATCACTCTGGCGGGTATGCGGGGAGGTTCCCCTTCCCAGTGTCAGCGGGATGAGGTGTGGAAGAGTTTCCAAGGCACAGGAGCCAGCTTGTACAAACGCTTGGAGATAACAGTTTCGGGAACCGCAAGTTTCCTTTATGCCTGGTGAGACCCGGGGAGCGGGTGGTCAGGGGGTCAGACCTGGAATGGCAGCCTGAGAAGCTGGGCCTCTCTTCTGAGCGTGGTGGGAGCCATGGAGGGTTTGGTATGGGGAAGGGAGAGGCTCTGACTCAGGTCTTAAAAGACTCCCTCTGGCTGCAGAGTGGAGAGATTGGGGGGTACCGGGGTGGGTAGACAGGAAGATCAGGATGGAGTCTACTGTTCAAGTGAGGTTTGATGGTGTGTGGGCCGGTGTGGTGGCAATGGAGGTTAGAGAATGTGTAGGTTTTGTATATGTATTATAAGTATAGCTGAGCATGTTTTCTGATGACACATAGCGATATCCTGGGACTCTTCACCTGTCTCTGTCTCTGCACTTGAGTTTGGGGGCCCTGAAGGAGCATCACTTCAGGCTCAGCATCCTGAATCCAGGCCAGGAGTCACATGGAGTTATGTGGAGAAGTTCCAACTTATGGGAACCAATGGGATGAGGACTGGAAAGGTATATTAGGAGGAACAGATGGGTGCAAATGCTTGGAGGTGAGATTGAGTTGGTAGTGCTCAGGAAACCTCAGGTCTTACTTATGTGTGTTGGGAACAGAGCAGGGGTAGGAGTCAGGCAGGAATGGCTGGCTGAGGAGCTGGACCTTATCTTGAGTGGTGAAAGCCATGGAAGATGTGTAGCAGAGGAGAGAGATGATCTGGCTCAGATCTTAACAAGCTCCCTCTGACTCTCAGGATGAGAACAGACTGTGAGCATGAGGGAGGAGCCTACTGTAGTAGTGTTGATGGTGTGGCTGTGGAGGTGAGAGAAGTTGGTGAATTTTTTAAATCTGTTTTTTAATAATTAGTAGAGTGATTGGATTTTTTTATGTGAAGGGTGAATGAGAGAAAAAGAAGAGTTGTGGATGACCCCCCCCCCAAGGGTTTTTATTTTTTGGCTTAAACTGGTACAATGTTGGAAGTGCCATCAACTGAGATGGAGAAGTTGGTGGCGGGGGTAATTTTTAGCGGTTATATCAGGAGTTAAGCTTTGGTCATGTTTAGTTTAAGAAGTCACAGTGACCCCTTAGTTGAGGCATTAAGGGGACACACAGGTTTTTTAGTTCTGGGGAAGGGTTCTGTTGAAGAAGTTCAAAAGGTAGCAGCAATGTGTGGAGTGGGATGGAGTGTATTTAAGTCATGGTGGCAATGCTATTAGTAAGAAAGGTGAAACTGAGGGACTGAGAACTGAGCCTGTAGCTTAGGCACTTGAGTGGCTGTGGTACATGTTATAAAGACAGATGAGCACTTCTTGGATGCCGTGTGTAGAGTGGTATGGGGTCTGGGGGATACCATGGAGGTGCATATGGTGTGGGCCAGGAGCTTGTCAGTGGTGGTTGGGGTCCCAAATGTGAGGAAGGCATGGTCCAAAGTGTGATGTGCATATTGGGAGGAGTGTGACCTAATAGCCCTAGTATTGGCAGCTTATGGGAGAAGGCTGACTTAAGTTTGGCTGTGACTGGGAGGGATGGTCTAGATGACACCAGGAGAACTGGTTGGTAGTCGAGTATTTGGGGTCCTTCATACCAGACACAGAGTTTAGACAGCATCTGTCTGCACACTTGTCTGGTTCTGCTCTGGGCTGGACACAGTGATCAGAGAGACATGAGGAGAGAACAGGCACTAGTGGCTCCAAGGCCTGGCATCTCCTCTGAGTTGGGAGGCTGGGGAGAAGAGGGGCCAGGCAGTGGTGGGGAACTTGGGGCCTTCTGGATCCCTGAGTGTAGCCTTTTGACTGAATCCAAATTTTACAGAACAAATTAAAGGATTTTTTTCTGTGAAGTTTGGATTTGGTCGAGGGGCCACACTTGGGGATCTGGAGGGCCACATGTGGCCTTGAGGCTACAGGTTCCCCACCCCTAGAGGGGGTGGGTGTGTGAGTGGATAGACTGGAGGGAAGAGGGCTCTGGGGTGAGATGCTGCCTATGGGCTCAACTGTCCCCATAATGGCAGGCTTGTGTGACCTTCGAGGATGTGTTCGTGTACTTCTCCCGGGAGGAGTGGGAACTCCTTGAGGAGGCTCAGAGATTCCTATACCGCGATGTGATGCTGGAGAACTTTGCACTTGTGGCCACTCTGGGTAAGTCCCTGTTTTAGTTATCTATTGCTACATGACAGATAACCCTAAAATTTAGTGGCTTGAAACAATAAAGCTTCATTATCTCTCAGTTTTAGTGCATTATGCATCTGTTGATGGCTTATGTGGGTGCTTTTGTCTCTCATGAGTCAAGCTCTCAGCCAGAATTATGGTCTCATCTGAAGGTCCATCTCAGGAAGAATCCACTTACAGGCTCACTCATGGTTGTTTCCAGAATTAGTATCTTGTGGCTTGTTGGACTGTGAGCGTTAATTCCTTGCTGGCTGTTTCCCAGAGGCCTCCCTCACTTCCTTCATCAGTTGGCCTTTTTGTAGTAGATTTCATAACATGGCAGCTGACTTCTCTTTGAGCAAGTGAGAGTGTTCAGGATGGAAGCCCAAGATTGTAACCTAATTTTGAAAGTGACATTCTATCATTTTTGTCATCTTCTATTCCGTAGAAATGAGTCCGTCAGTCCAGCCTACAATCCAAGGGAAGGGGCTCACACAAAAGCAATAGTACCCAGAGGTAGAAATCACTGGGGACCATCTTAGAGGCTGCCTTCCACAGCCCTTTCTACTGCCTCTGGTGCCCTTGGTGGGGTTTGGTTCTTCCCCTATTCTCAAGGGGCAGCTCTTTCCAGTCAGATCAGTGACTCTTCTCTCTGCCTTCATAGTTTCCTGGAGTAAGTGCTGTGGGTGCCAGAGCTGGGCTATGTGCAGTGTCCCCTCCCTCGCTGAGTACTCCCAACATCTGTTGCCCCAAAGCCTTGCAGGAAAAGGTTAAGGGTTCAGGGATTTTTCAATCTGTTAAACAGATTCCACGTAGTTTGGGCACTCACTTGGCTAGGTGACTGTCCTGATCTTTGGCACCTCTGTGTCCCAGTTTCTGCCCCTGTTCTGTAACTGACATTTCCTGGGGCCTGACTGTGTCAGGAATTGCGGGTACTGACATGGTCACTTGTGGCAATCACAGGACTGTTCTGCCAAGCCTTTCTTGGAAGTTCCTTTTTAATATTTTCTTTTCTTTTCTGTGGGGTGGGTTTGCCTGCATCACTCACCTGCCCTTTGTTTTCTTTACAACATTGATTTTCCAGATCCTATGCAGTTGTCCAGTTGGAGAGGGGCAGAAAGCCTTGGGTGCCTGATGGCAGATATTACTCCACCCACAGTTAGTGAGGTTGAGAGAGGGTCTGCTGAATGGGATCTGGGGGAGGGTGTCATGTTAGAGCTGTGTTTAGATCAAACCTTCAGCCTTTTTTTGTGTTCACAAGTGTTTTTTGCCAAGGCCCATGGCGATACCTTCTTTCTACTTTTCTTTCCCCATTCTTGGCACTTTGCCCACTTGTCATTTCTCTCCTGTCTTTTATTATGTGGATCTTTCCCCGTTTCTCTGATATCCATGTTTTCCTTGTTCTCCTCTGCTCTCTCTGCAATACTTTGTGACACTGGCCTACTTTAACATGTCATGAGTTGTGTATATCAAGTAATCCTGGAGAATTAGCTGCTTACTTGGAGTCAGATTTTCCTGGGCATAGACACACCGTTCTGCATAGAGCTCACCTGACACCAGCAGCCAAGGCTCTGCCAAAATGCTTTTGCAGAGGAAAGAGTTAGAGACCTCACCTCTATGCCCTATCCATTACTCCATCATTGTCATTAGGTCTTTACCCATCATTAGGGTTCCTCCATTCTGTGACTTTTGGAGGCCTCTGTGACTTTTGGAGGCTTTGAATGCCCCCAGCCCTTCCTTAACTGATCTTGGCTCCCTTGTCCTGCCAACAAGACAATAAACTCTTGTTGACATGTCACATGCACAATTGTGATGGGGCTGCTGCTTCCCACGAAAGTCAATATGTACTTCATCAGGATTTCTCTGCTTTCCTTTCAGGTTGTTGGTGTGAAGCATACGATGAGGAGGGACCTTCTGAGCAGAGCGTTTCTGTAGAAAGAGTGTCACAGGTCAGGACTCCTGAATCAGGTCCATTCATCCAGGAAGCCCACCCATGTGAGATGTGTGACCCACTCTTGAAAGACATTTTGCACCTGACTGACCACCAGGGATCACACCTTATGCAGAAACTGTATACATGTAGGCCATGTGAGAGAGGATTCTTGTTTAGTGCAAAATTTTACCAGCACCAGAAGCAACATAGTAGAGAAAGTGGCTTCAGAGGGGATAATGGAGGGGCTTCATTTGTGAAGAGCTGTGTAGTCCACATGTTCGGGAAATCTTTTACATGCAGGGAGGAAGGGATGGACTTGTCAGACAGCTCTGGCCTCTTCCAGCATCAGACTACTTATGATTGGGTGAGTCCGTATGAAAGGACAGCGTGCATGGAATCTTTCCCATGCAGTTCCAGTCTCAGGCAACATCAGGGAGACTGTGATGGACAGATGGTTTTCAATTGTAGTGATAATGAGAAAGTCTTCCTGAACACCTTTACTCTCCTTGACAACCAGATAACTCATACTGTGATGAGACCCTTCAGATCCCTACCATGTGGAAATGTGTTCAAGGAGAAATCAGCTCTTATTAATCACAGAAAAATTCACAGTGGAGAAACATCTCATGTGTGTAAGGAGTGTGGAAAGGCCTTTATTCATCTGTCCCACCTAAAAATGCATCAGAAATTTCACACTGGAAAAAGACATTACACGTGTAGTGAATGTGGGAAGGCCTTCAGCCGCAAAGACACACTTGTTCAGCACCAGAGAGTTCACACTGGTGAAAGGTCTTATGACTGCAGTGAATGTGGAAAAGCCTACAGCAGAAGCTCCCACCTTGTTCAGCACCAGAGAATTCACACTGGAGAAAGGCCTTATAAGTGCAGTGAATGTGGGAAAGCCTTTAGCCGTAAAGATACACTTGTTCAACACCAGAGATTTCATACTGGAGAAAGGCCTTATGAATGCAGTGAATGTGGGAAATTCTTTAGTCAAAGCTCCCATCTTATTGAGCATTGGAGAATTCACACTGGGGCAAGGCCTTATGAGTGCATTGAATGTGGGAAATTCTTTAGCCATAACTCCAGCCTCATTAAACACAGGAGAGTCCACACAGGAGCAAGGTCTTATGTATGCAGTAAATGTGGGAAAGCCTTCAGCTGCAAAGACACACTTGTTCAGCACCAGATAATTCACACTGGGGTAAGACCTTATGAGTGTAGTGAATGTGGGAAGGCCTTTAGTCGTAAAGACACACTTGTGCAGCACCAGAAAATCCACACTGGAGAAAGGCCTTATGAGTGTGGTGAATGTGGAAAATTTTTTAGCCATAGCTCCAACCTTATTGTACACCAGAGAATTCACACTGGAGCAAAGCCTTATGAGTGCAATGAGTGTGGAAAATGTTTTAGCCACAACTCCAGCCTCATTCTACACCAGAGAGTTCACACTGGAGCAAGGCCTTATGTGTGCAGTGAATGTGGTAAAGCTTATATTAGTAGCTCCCATCTTGTTCAGCACAAGAAAGTTCACACTGGAGCAAGACCTTATGAGTGCAGTGAGTGTGGGAAATTCTTTAGCCGCAATTCTAGCCTCATTCTACACCAGAGGGTTCACACTGGAGAAAAGCCTTATGTTTGCAGTAATTGTGGGAAAGCCTACAGCAGAAGCTCCCATCTTGTTCGGCACCAGAAAATTCACACTGGAGAAAGGACTCATGAGTGCAACAGTTTTGGTGACTCTTTAGCTGCATCTCTTAAACTTGTTTAGCACCAGAAAATTCACACTAGAAAAAGGCCTTATGAATGCAGAAAATGTGCTATTTCCTTGTTCAAACTTATGTGACTCACACCAGAGAAAACCTCTGTGAGTACCCTTTGTGAGAGAACCAGCAGGTGGACCTGGTACATGCATACATCCACACTGGGGAGATTCTCCATAAGCACCATATACATGGGGATGCTTTCATGAGGTGTTTTGCACTTTCTAAACTGCCCAGGGCATTTGACAGTTATATCACTGCCAGTGCCTGTGGCGGAAGCCATCTTATTGCTACCAGCTGTATGTCAATCACTGACATTTTGCTCAGGGAAGGCAGATCTCTGTGCTCGCTCTGCTGTTCCCTGCAGGGCATCATGAGTGTTCTGAGCCCATTGAAGGTCCTTATTTTTTTCCCTCGTGATTAGGTTCTGTGTGTACATAATCTAGCTCTGTCCAAAAGGATCTGAGCTAAAGTCTGCTAGGGATTTTCCGACAAGGTTTCCCTTCATGGAAAATGTAGACTGTAAACATGATGGTTGTGACTTATTTGCCCTACTGCCAAGTTGCCCAACTTTGGACCTTGCCTGTACAATAAATATTTCTCTGATTACTACGGTGACAAAGGCCTATTGTGGCAGCCTTTACTCTTGGGGGTTCTGTTTACTCTGTAGAGTGGATTGAGAGAAAAATTGGGCTCTGTCAGCATGAAGGGAGGAATACCTTTTGTGGGCACTATCTTTATGTGCCTCAGAGGGGACCACAGGATGACAGAGAACGGTTCTCAGTCTAGTTCAACCTAATTTGCACCGTTCTCCTAGACCTGCTAGGAAGACTGAAGAACGTTATGTGCCTAATTCTGTGGCCTGGATGTCAGGATTTCCTGTGAGCCCAGTGTTCATCCTGAGGGTATGGTTGGTGAGAAAATCTCTAGTTTTTGTGTAAACAATAGTTGAGTCTCTTGACTCACATATTCCTCAGCATTGTTGAGGGATTGATATCTTCTGGTCCTATACGGGAGCCTGTCTCTGATATCGAGACTCCCATAGGCAAGTGCCATTCACTGTAAGATATACAGGGCAAGATGAGAATCATGATTGGTACAGAAGCACTGAGATTCTGGAGTGGGGATGACTGTGGCAAACAAGATTTTTACATTGTAAACAGGCATCCACAAATGTCCATACAATTATGACTGTGTGGAATGAGGTACAGAAATTTTCAGGATGTCCAGACATCTGTATTTCCTGTGGCCAAGGCTACTGTCAGAGTAAATAATCTAAAGTTTTCTGGATTTCTGTACCTCCCTGGGCAGTTGACCTTATGGCCATCACTGCACAGGCAGAACCCCAGCACTGACAGAAGAGAAATCCAGGGATGGGGATTCTCTGACCCAGCCAGCATTCCTAGTGACTGAGGTAGAAATGGACTTCATTGCTCTCCAGTTTTTGCTGACATTGAGGCAGGGCTCACTCTCCTAAAATGTAGAGAGAGGGATATGATACCGCCAAAATAGTTGGCAGATCTAACTTTCTAAGAGGAATGGTAGATATGGATGGGGAACATTTAGTTCTTAACAGCTTTATTTTATTTTATTTTTTTGAGACAGAGTCTTGCCCTATTGCCTGGGCTAGAGTGCTGTGGCATCAGCCTAGCTCACAGCAACCTCAAATTCCTGGGCTCAAGCAATCCTCCTGCCTCAGCCTCCCGAGTAGCTGGGACTATAGGCATGCGCCACCATGCCCGGCTAATTTCTTTCTATTTTTTTAGTAGAGACGAAGTCTCGCTCTTGCTCAGGCTGGTCTTGAACTCCTGGTCTCCCAGACTGCTAGGATTACAGGCGTGAGCCACTGTGCCCGGCCTTAACAGCTTTATTGAGGTATGATTGACACGATAAACTACAAATATGTAAAGTAAAATGTACTATGTTTCAATATGTGTATACACCTATGAAACCACCACAATCAAGATAATGAACACACCCAACACAACAAAAGATCCATTGTGTCCCTTTATAATCCTTACATCCTAATACTTCCTTTTTTTCCCTCAGTTTGCAAACAACAGCAATCATTTTCTAGAATTTTATAAATGAAATCATACAGTATGTATATCTGGCTTTTTTTTTTTTTTACTACACATAACTATTTTGAGATTAATCCATCATCTTTTTGCATGAATCAATAATTTGTTCATTTGTATTAGTAGCATTCCATTATATACTACAAGTTTTCTTTTTTATTCATTTGGTTGCTAATGAATGTTTGGATTGTTTCTAGTTTTTGGCTGACACAAATAAAGCTCCTGTGAATATTTGTGTGCAAGTTATAGCTAAATAATATTCCATTGTATGGATGTACCAGTTTGTTTTTTCCATTTACCTATTGGAGGACATAGTAGTTGCTTTCAAGTTTGGGCAATTATGAATAAACCTGCTACATTTGTGTACAGTTTTTTGTGTGGATGTATGTTTTCAGCTCATGCAGATACAAGCCAAAGAGCACAATTTGCTGGATAATATATTAAGTGTTGTATGTTGAGGCTTGTAAGAAAATGCTAAACTGTCTTCCAAAGTAGCTGTACCATTTTTTTTTTTTTGCATTCCAACCAACAATAAGTATTTCTGTTGCTTCATGTCCTCATGAGCATTTAGCATTGTCCAGTGCCATTCAAATAGGTGTGTAGTGGTATGCCAATGTTGCTTTAATTTGAAATTCTCTAATGGCACATGGTGAACATCTTTTCATATTCTTTTAACAGTGTCTTTTGTAGAGCAGAAGTTTTAAATTTTAATCACGTTCAACTTACTCAGTTTTTCTTTCATGGATTGTGTTATTGATGTTGTGTCTAAAAAATCAGTGCCAACCCAAGGTCACCTACATTATCTCCAATGTTATCTTTTAAACTTCTCTAGTTTTGTTTTTTATATGTAGGTCTATAATCTATTTTGTGTAAATATTTATGAAAGATGTAGGGTCTAGATTCATTTTTCAAAACATGAAGCTGTCCAGTTTTTCCAGCACCATTTGTTGAAAAGACTGTCCTTTTTCCATTGAATTGCCTTTGTTCCTTTGTCAAAGATCAGTTGACTATATTTGTGTGGATGTATTTCTGGGTTCTCTGTTCCTATTAATACTTTTTTTCCATCTGTTGAGATAATCATGTGTGGGTGTTTGGAGTACTTTTTCTTTTTCTTTTTTCTTTTGTCTTTGTGTGCTGTATTAATTTTCAGATGTTCGACCAACCATGCAGTCTTGAGAGAAATCCCACTTTGTTTTGTCTTTATATATAATTCTTTGCATGTCATCGAATCCGTTTTTCTGATATTGTGTTGATGTATTTTGCTTCTATATTGATGAGACATAATTGGTTTATGCTTTTCTTGTGACATCTCTGGCTTTGGTATCAAAGCAATTCTGATCTCATAGAATAAGTTAAGAAGTGTTTCCTTCTCTAATTTTCTTGAAGAGTTTGTGAAGGATTAGTGATAGTTCTTTAAATGTTTGATAGAATTCTCTAGTGAAGACATTTGAGCCTGGGATTTTCTTATGGGAAGATTTTCATAAAACGTTTTGAGGAGGATTCCTTCCTTCTCAATATTGTGGAATAATTTCTGTAGGATAGGCACCAGTTCTTTGTAGGTTTGGCAAAATTCGGGTATGAAACCATCTGGTCTGGGACTTTTCTTTTAGGAAGGTTTTTTTTATTGCTGCTTCAATTTCAGTACTTGATACTGGTCTGTTCAGGAATTCTATTTCTTCCTGATTGAGCCTAGGGAGGCTGTGTGTTTCTAAGAATTTTTCCATTTCCTCCACATTTTCAAGTTTATATGCATAGAGGTTTTTATAGTTTTCATAGATGATATTTTGTATTTCCGTGGTATCAGTTGTTATTTCTCCTTTTTCATTCCTGATTGAGCTTATTAGAGTCCTTTTCTGCTTCTCTCTAATCTAGCAAGAGTCATCTCAATGTTGTTTATTTTTTCAAAGAACCAACTTTTTGTTGTATTGATCTTCTGTATAGTTGTTTTGTTATAGATTTTATTTAGTTCTGCTCTCATCTTGGTTATTTCTTTTCTTCTTCTGAGTTTGGGGTTGGGTTACTCATCCTTTCCCAGTTCTTTGAGATGATTCATTAGATTGTTGATTTGTGATCTGTCTTTTAGATGTAAGCATTTATGGATATAAATTTTCCTGTCAGGACTGCTTTAGCTGTGTCCCACAGATTTTGATAACTTGTGTCTCCTTTATCATTTAGTTCAAAGAGTGTTGTGATTTCCATCTTTTCTCCTTAACCCAATAATTGTTCAGCAGAAGGTTGTGTAGTTTCTATGACTTTGTGTAGAGATGAGAGTTTCTGTTGAAGCCAACATCACCCTGATACCAAAACCAGAAAAAGAGGCAACAAAAAAAGAAAACTCAAAATCCTAGCAAACTGAATTCAGGTGCTTGTCAAAAAATGATCCATCATGGCCGGGCATGGTGGCTCATGACTGTAATCCTAGCACTCTGGGAGGCCGAGGCAGGTGGATCGCTCAAGGTCAGGAGTTCGAAACCAGCCTGAGCGAGACCCCGTCTCTACTAAAAATAGAAAGAAATTAATTGACCAACTAAAAATATATACAGAAAAAATTAGCCGGACATGGTGGCACATGCCTGTAGTCCTAGCTACTCGGGAGGCTGAGACAGTAGGATCACTTGAGCCCAGGAGATTGAGTTGCTGTGAGCTAGGCTGATGCCACGGCACGCACTCTAGCCTGGGCAACAAAGTGAGACTCTGTCTCAAAAAAATAAATAAATAAATAATCCATCATGACCAAGTGGGCTTCATCCCAGAGATGCAGGGATGGTTCAACATACACACATGTATAAATGTAATTCAACACATAAGTGGAATTAAAAATAAAGACCATATGATCCTCTTAATAGATGCAGAAAGGCCGGGTGCAGTGGCTCACGCCTGTAATCCTAGCACTCTGGGAGGCCAAGGCAGGCAGATCGCTCAAGATCAGGAGTTCGAAACCAGCCTGAACAAGAGCGAGACCGTCTCTACTAAAAATAGAAAGAAATTAATTGGCCAACTAAAAATATCTAGAAAAAACTAACTGGGCATGGTGGCACGGGCCTGTAGCCCCAGCTACTCGGGAGGCTGAGGCAGGAGGATGGCTTGAGCCCAGGAGTTTGAGGTTGCTGTGAGCTAGGATGACGCCATGGCACTCTAGCCCAGGCAACAGAGTGAGACTCTGTCTCAAAAAAAAAAAAAATAGATGCAGAAAAAGCATTTGACAAAATTCAGCACCCTTTTATGATAAGAACACTTAACAAAATAGGCATAGATGGGTCTTACCTAAAAATGATAAAGGCTATATATGACAAACCCACAGCCAATGTCATACTGAATGGGGAAGAATTGAAAGCATTCCTGCTTAGAACTGGAACCAGACAAGGTTACCCTCTATCACCACTTCTATTCAACATAGTGCTAGAAGTCCTAACCACATTAATTAGACAAGAGAAGAAAGTCAGGTGCATCCAAATGGGGACAGAAGAGGTCAAACTATTGCTCTTTGCTGATAATATGATGTTATATCTAAAAAACCTGAAGATTCTGCCATGAGACTACTAGAATTGATAAATTCAGCAAAGTCTCAGGTTACACAATCAATGTACAGAAATCAGTAGCATTTCATATGCCAGCAACAGTCAAACTGAAAACCAAATCAAAGGCTCAATACCCTTCACAATAGCAACAAAGAAAATAAAATACCTAGGAATATATTTAACCAAAAAGGTGAAAGACTTCTATAGGGAGAACTACGAAACACTGAGGAAGGAAATAGCAGAGAATATAAACAGGTGGAAAACTATACCATGCTCATGGGTTGGCAGAATCAACATTGTTAAAATGTCTGTACTACCCAAAGTGATCTACAGATTCCATGCAATTCCTATTAAAATACCAACATCATTTTTTGCAGATCTAGAAAAATTAATTCTATGCTTCATATGGAACCAGAGAAGACCTTGTATAGCAAAAGCAATCTTAAGCAAAAGGAACCAATTGGGAGGCATCTATTTCTCAGACTTCAAGCTATACATTCAAGACCATAGTAACTAAAACAGCATGGTACTGACACAAGAACAGAGACATAGACCAATGGAATAGAACTTGAGAACCCAGATATAAAAGCATCCTCATATAGCCATCTGATCGTTGACAAAGCAAACAAAAACATACACTGGGGAAAAGAATCTTTATTTAATAAATGATGCTGGAAAAATTGGATAGCCACATGTGGAAGACTGAAACAGGATCCACACCTCTCACCTCTCACAAAAATCAACTCCTGGTGGATAACAGAGTTAAACGTAAGGCATGAAACCCTAAGAATTCTAGAAGAAAATGTTGGAAAAACACTTATAGACATTGGCCTAGGGAAAGAATTTATGAAGAAGACCCCAAAGGCAATCACAGCAACAACAAAAATAAATGGGACCTGATCAAATTATAAAACCTTTTGCATAGCTAAGGTACCTATCATGAGAGCAAACAGAGAATCTACAGAATGGGAGAAAATATTCGTATGCTATGATAAAGGACTGTTAACTGGAATCTATATAGAATTCAGGAAAATCAGCAAGATAAAATTAACCCCATTAAAAGGTGAGCAAAGGACATGAACAGAAACTTTTCCAAAAAAGGCAGACTAATGGCCAAGAAACATGAAAAAATGCTCAACATCTCTAATCAAAAGGGAAATGCAAATCAAAATCACAATGAAATATCACTTAACTCCAGTGAGAATGGCTTTTATCAAAATGTTCCCAGACAAAAAATGTTGCCATGGATGTAGAGAGATAGGAACACTTATACACTGTTGGTGGGACTGCAAAATAGCACAACCTCTGTGGAAAGCAATATGGAGATACCTCAAAGAGCTAAAAGTAGAACTACCATTTGATCCAGCAATCCCATTACTGGGCATCTACTCAAAAGAAAAAAAAGACATTCTATAAAAAAGACATCTGTACTAGAATGTTTGTAGCAACACGATGCACAATTGCAAAGATGTGGAAACAACCCAAGGGTCCATCAATGCATGAGTGGATTAATAAAATGTGGTATATGTATACCATGGAGTTCTACTCAGCCACAAAAAACAATGGTTATCTAGCACCTCTTGTACTAACCTGGATAGAGCTGGAGCCCATTCTAAGTGAAGTATCACACGAATGGAAAAACAAGCGCCACATGTACTGACCATTAAATTGGTATTAACTCATCAACACTTAAATGTGCACATTTACAACTAAATGTGCACCTTCATCAGGTGTCGGTCAGGTGGGGGGGAGGGGGATGGGCATATTCACACCTAATGGGTGCAGTGTGCACTATCTGGGGTATGGACATGCTTGAAGCTCTGACTCGGGTGGGGCAAAGGCAATATA
>VBSM01003212.1:11794976-11814081 GCA_008086735.1 Cheirogaleus medius
AGAAAAAAAAAAAGAGAAATGAAATCCAATAAAAGCAAAAGGTAATAGTAAAGGTCAGGATGGGGAAAAAAGAAACAAAGCAGATAAATTAATGAAACCAAGTGCTTTAACAACATCAATAAAATTGATGAATCTCTACAATTAAACCAATCAGGATTAAAAGACAAATATAGACACTACTAGTATCAGGAATAAGAGAGGTGGCATCACTATGAATTCTATAGATATTAAAATAATGAGAAAATATTTTGAAAAATTTGACTACTTAAATGAAGTGGACAAACTCCTTGACAAAAACAATCAAAGCTCATTCTAGAGATGGAAAATAGGTAAGTAGATAAACAGACAGATGGACAAATGTATATATAACTTGTACAGCCCTCTATCTACTATGGAAATTAAACTTGTAGTTAGAAACTTTCCCACAAAACAAATTCCAGGCCCAGAAAGCATCCCTGGTGAATTCTACCAAACATTTAAAGAAGACATAATGCCAATTCTTCACAAACTCTTCCAGAAAGAGCATTTCTTGAAGAGCAAGGAATACTTCCCAACTGATTATGTAAAGCCAGGATTATGCTGATACCAAAGCCAAATCTAGGCATTAAAGAGAATCAGACACTAACATCATTCATGAACTTAGATGCAAAAATCTGGAAAAAAAGAAAAAAAAATTCAACAATACATTAAATGAATAATACATCAAGACCAAATGGGGATTATTCCAGAAATGCAAGGTTGGTTTAACATTTGAAAATCAATCAATGTAATTCACCATTAAAAGACTGAAAAAAGTAAAGAAAAACAGGCCAGGTGTGTTGGCTCACACCTGTAATTCTAGCACTCTAGGAGGCTGAGGAGGTTGGATCACTCAAGATCAGGAGTTCAAGACCAGTCTGAGCAAGAGCAAGACCCCGTCTCTACTGAAAATAGAAAGAAATTAATTGGCCAACTAAAAATACCTAGAAAAAATTAGCCGGGCATGGTGACGCATGCCTGTAGTCCCAGCTACTCAGGAGGCTGAGGCAGAAGGATTGCTCGAGCCCAGGAGCCTGAGGTTGCTGTGAGCTAGGCTAATACCACGGCACTCTAGCCCTGGCAACAGAGTGAGACTCTGTCTCAAAAAGAAGTAAAGAAAAACATATATGACTGTGGTCACCAAAGTATAAGAAAACTCCCTACAAATTCCTACCTCCTTGTATTTTTTACCTTTGTATAGCTCCCTTCCACCTTTTACTGGAATTAGTCAGAGTTACCTATAGAATATATCAGAAATGAGGGCACATCACTTTCGTGTTTAGGTAATGACAAATACTGTGTGTTGGTTATTATATGAGTTCTCTCCTGGATCACTTGCTTTGGACCTATTTTTATACAGTGGAATAATCTTAGCAAAAGTATAAATGAAAAGAAATAAACTATTGAAACACAGAACAACAGGATGAATCACTAAATAATTATATACAGTTAAAGAAACCAAATACATTAGAGTACATATTAAATTATTCTCTACATATAAAATTCTAGGAAATGCAAACAAAACTACAGTGACAGCAGATCAGTAGTTGTCTAGGGATGGGTGAGAGGGAAGGAGAGATTATAAAGAGAATCAGGAAAATTTTGGTATTACAGGTGCAAATGTGTATCAAACCTTATCGAACCATACACTACAAATATATACAGTTTATTGCATGAAATATTTAGATTAATTGTTCTGACAGTGACTTTAGTCACAGGAAACACAGGTATGGGAGTCCTGAGAATTTATGTAAACCTTTATAACAAAGCCATAGTAATGGAAACGTGCAGATACACCTTTAGAAGGGTCAGTTCCCCATAGTTTGCCGCAGTTTCCCAACTCTCTATTAATCGGTGTCTCTGTACCAATTATAATTCCCACCTGGGCCTTTTATAGGACAGCCAGTAACATCTGCCGATTGAATAATAAACTTCAGGAAGCTGGGCAGGTCCCAGGGGATCAAGGCCTACTCAAGAGGCCTGGGGAATATGAAAAATCCTCTGGGAACAAGGGACCCAATTCATGTTGCTCCCAGATACTCTAGAGATTGTCACAACACACACCCAATGTTTAGGGTGACCCCAGTCACACAAATAATTTTGACATATCAACCACAAGATCAGGCCCATGAAGATTGGTATTCTTCTCTAAGAGAGTTTAAGCAGCAATGCAAGTTATGCTAACACTAGGACAAGAGCTATTCTTTGCCACCCTACTATCATCTCT
The DNA here is from genome assembly GCA_008086735.1 of Cheirogaleus medius. Lineage (NCBI taxonomy): Eukaryota > Metazoa > Chordata > Mammalia > Primates > Cheirogaleidae > Cheirogaleus > Cheirogaleus medius. The sequence continues at coordinate 11,797,222 of VBSM01003212.1, forward strand.
GAGACACAAATCATTGTAGCTCTCACAAAAGCTGGTCATCCCTTCATACTGGCTTAGCTCAATTCTATTTTCAATCCAACCCATAAAGTGAACGGAATCCCCAAGATTAAAGGTAGTCTAAAAATTAAGGCATCTGTTGCAAAACCAGAAAAATATGAGGCAGGTAATTGCAGGTTAGATATCTTAGAGGCTGGATAAGCCCACCACAAGTGCCATATGAGACTAACAAAGTCCATGAAGAAGAGAAACTTTTTCTACAAGTGGCCAGCAGAACAAAGATTCCATCCTCCTGGACAAAACTGGGTCATGCTCATCACATTCATGCTTAAACCAGCCAGGTGGGAAGGAGGGTGTGAGAATCCTCAATGGGCTCAGACTACTACTGACAATCCCTCTAGGGGAAGGACGAGCACAAAGGTCTGCCTCGTGAAGCATGCTGAGGTGACCTATACACTGTACAGGACTGAACAGTGCAAAGATAGATGGCTTCTGTCAGAGGCACTGGCAGTGATATAACTCCAGCAAGGGTCCTGGGCAGTTTAGAAAATGGAACATAGCCCCAGAATGCTTCTCACATAGCTGACATTCAGAAGAATCTCCTCAGGGTACTTGTTCGAATGTATGAAGTTCAACTTCTGGCTGATAGCTACACACAGCTACTCTTGAAGCTTCTCTGTGGTGTGAGTTGTGTTGAACAAGGAGATGGCATATTTCCTATACTAAGGCCTTTCTCCACTGTGAATTTTCCAATGGCGGATGAGGGAAGCCCTTTGCCTGAAGGCCTTCCCACATTCACTGCACTTATATGGCCTTTCTCCTGTGTGAATTCTATGGTGTTGAACAAGTACATGTTTGTGGCTAAAGGCTTTTCCACATTCGTTGCACACGTAAGGCTTTTCACCATTATGTACCCTTTGGTGTGCAATGAGGTCAGAGCTTTGGCTAAAGAACTTCCCACATTCAATGCACTCATAAGGCCTTGCTCCAGTGTGAACACTCCAGTGTTTAATGAGTCTGTATTTGTGACCAAAGTATTTCCCACATTCACTGCACTCATAAGGCCTTTCTCCAGTGTGAATACTCTCATGCTGAACAAGTGTGGATTTGTGGCTGTAGGCTTTCCCACATTCACTGCACTTGTAAGGCCTTGCTCCAGTGTGTACTCTCTGGTGTACGATAAGGTTAGAGCTATGATTAAAAACTTTCCCACATATGCCACACTCATAAGGCATTTCTCCAGTGTGGATTCTCTGATGTTGAGCAAGTATAGGTTTGCGGCTAAAGGTTTTCCCACATTCACCACACTCATAAGGCCTTTCTCCAGTGTGGACTCTCTGGTGCTGAACAAGTGAGTCTTTGCGGCTAAAGGCTTTCCCACATTCAGTGCATTTGTAATGTCTTTGTCCACTGTGAAAGGCCTCCTCACCCTTGGTATTACCGTGTGGCTTCCACTCACTGTGAGGGGCATGGTGCTGGAAAATGCTTGAGCTGGCTGAGAAGTCCTTACAGCTCTCCCCTGTCATAAAAGGCATCTCTGACAGTTGGACAGGGCAGCTGTTAACAGGAAAGGCCCTGCTGTCACCTCTTCTGAAAGGTCTCTCTCCACTGTGCTGCTTCTGGTGCTGGTGAAGGTTTGTACTGAACCACAGCTGTTTCCCACATGACACACACATATACGGTTTCTGCCCAGGGTAAGTTTCCTGATGCTCAGCCAAGTGCAAAATGTCCTTCAAGACCAGGCCACATGTCTCACAGGTGTGAACCTTCTTGGCAGAAGAGCCTTCCTTGAGAGTCCTCATCTGTGACAATCCTTCTCTAGAAATGCTCTGCTCAAAAGATATCTCCTCATACCCCATTCCATGACAACCTGAAAGCAGAGAAATGCTGTGAAAAATTGACACAGATGGGAGGCAGGCATCCTCATCACAAATGTGTGTCTAACACAACCAAGATCAAGGTCATAGGACTGCTGTCAGGACAAGGGGCCCACGTTCAAGTTGAGTAAAGGTCTGCTGTGCAATAGCTGGTTTCTAAAGGTCAGAGAATGGAGGAGGCCTTGACTGGGAGAGGACACAACTGTGGGATACAGAACAGGAAAAAGGGGCAAGGTCTTCAATAAAGTCATTCACAATAGGATTTCCTTGCTGCTGGGGACAGGTGAGAGCTGTGCAGAAGGTGTATCAGTGCCCAAGAAAATCAAATTGCTATTGAGTAGCTGGTGTTTAAGAACTACTTTGGTTATGTGCACATCTCATGACACATGAAGTATGGGCCCATGCTGGAGAGAAATGCAGAGGGAGAAGTGGAGAGCAACAGGTGAGACATGGAGGCAGAGGTGTGGAACAGCCATAGGCCAAAGGTCAGAGCATAAAAGGCAAGTATGTAAATGGATAAGTGGATAGAAATAAAGTGTGACCAGTGGTCTTGGCACACAAAACTGTGGGCACAGAGAGGTTATGGAATGATTTGAACCCAACCCTGATGTCACCCCTTTCCCCAGCTCCTACTCACCAGGGCCACTCCCACCTAGAGTCTCTCTGGCCATGACTGGAGTCACGTCCACCCAGTCAGGTGCCCAGGGCTCACTGCCCTGCTCCAGTGAGGCAATTGCACGAGACATGGAAGATGCCTGTCCTAAGGGAAATACAGGATAGGTGAATTGCCAGCACTGATCTGGGTGACCCACCACAGAGAAGAAAACTAAATATTATAAAAATAATCTCAAAGTAGGGTCTTGCAGGAATTGCCCAGTGGTCTCAGCAAGCAATGACCATAATGGTTCTTACATAATTCCTGGCACAGGCAGGCTACAGTAAATGTCAGCTAAAGGAAAGGGACAGAAAACTGAGGTACAGAAGTGCCATGAATATGGACAGAGGCATCCAGTCAGGGAAAGGACAAGATAAATATGATCTACTGGGCCAACTACAGGACACTTGACTCCTGGATTCATGCACGCAAGCCTGCTCTGGGACAGCAGGTATTCAGAGTGCTCAGGAATAGCAGGCAGCAGTGCACACAGCCCAGAATCAGGCCCCATATCCACAGCACCTACTCCAGGAACTGGGGAAGGAGGTAGTGTCCATGGCTCTTATGTAAGAAATACAAGGCCACCCTGAGAAAAAAGGGAAAGGCAGGGCCCAATCCAGGACACTGGGGTTGGTGTGAGGGCCTTACCCAGCGAGGCCATAAGTGCAAAGTTCTCCAGCATCACATCACGGTACAGGAGCCTCTGAGCCTCATCAAGGAGCTCCCACTCGTCCTGGGAGAAGTACACAAACACGTCCTCAAAGTTCACCTGCCCCTGCCACAATGGAGAGAGCCAAGTCAATGAGCAGCCTCTCTCCCAAGGACCCCCATGCGTGCTCCACACATCTACCTGTACACCCTCCTACCTAACTCTTCAACTTGGAGGAAATACCAGGACTGGGTGCCACTGGTGTCTTCTCTCTCATCATGGTCACAATGATCACTGTGTCCACCCACAGCAACCACAGGCAAGTGGGCAGGGAAGCACCATCTAAACTCTAGGCCTAGGATACATGGCCCCACCCCTGAGTTGCTAAACTCTTGAGATCCACACTGACAGTTACTTCTACCACCTTTCTGCCAGCTAATTCCTCTGGGGTTGCTAAGATCATGCTTACCAGACAACCAAAGTTGGGCTCACTTTTCTCCCTTAAGCCCAGGGGCCATTAATCCACACTTTTTTTCCCACATGGACATCATTCTTGAGGTCACATCTGTCTCACAACTCTGGCCCTCCATCCAGTCAGTGGCCTCCACCATCCACCTTCCTGGCTTACTAATTGCACTACCACTGTGATGTGAATATTCTCTCTCCTAAACTCCAGTCTACACAATCATCTTCATCCTGAACTCCTCAACAGAACTCCAGTTGTATGTGTCATGCAGCCCCCTTGACACCTCCACTCAGTGTTCTCTGGAATATCTCAGACTCTTCACATGGCCACAGATAAACTCTTCATACCCACACTGAAAGTTACTTCTACCACTGACTTGCCTATCTCTGCTGATGGACAAATCAACAGTAGCTCATAAGGCCAAAAACCTTGAGGTTACCTCTTTTTCTCTCACATCAGTAAATCTGATCCAATCACTTCTCCTATCTACACAGCCACTCCTCTGGCCTATCTCCACTCATCTGGAATTTTGTAGTAGCCTCCTCCCTGGTCTCCCTGCCTCCATCGTAAGCCTCAACGCATACCATCTGTTTTCCACTTGGCATTAGGAGGAAGCCATTAAGACCTAGGTCAGATCACATCCCTCCTCTGCTCCACACTTCACCTGATCAGACCAGTCTCAGAATACAGGTCTACCACCTCAGCCAGTCATTTCAGGCCTGACTCCTGCCCCCCTGCTCTTGGCTCCTATCAGAGGTGGCAGAGCCCTGCCGTTTCTTGAAAATTCCAAATCTCAGTCTCACCTCCAAGTATTTGCACAAGCTGGCTCCTGAGCCTGAAGCAACCTTCCACCCTTATTCCAATGGTTGCTAGAAAAGGAAACCCCTCCATATAGCCCCTTGCCTGGGCCTGGGCCCCTGGGCTTGGGGTTTCTCCAGGGTTCCTAGACCCAAAGGATCAGAGAGTAGCAGGAAAGCATTCTATATGACAACAATCCTAGAGGTCATATGGGGTGGGGGTGGGAGGTGGGATCAGTGAGAGCATGGACATTCTCCCCTCACCTGTGTAGGGTCCATAATTACTTCTGAGATCATGGGAACCTGTGGGAAGAGGGAAACAGAGACAAGCAACCATGAAGGAGCCCCAAAAGTTCAGGCCTATCCCATATTCCTGCTCTGTTACAAAGTGTCCTGGGGCTGTCTACCCTCTGTGCCTCAGTCTTCAGGGCCACCTCTTAACAACTGTGTTGCCTCGGACTAGTTCTCAATCTTAATTATGCCTCACCATTATCATCATACCCGCCCCCCCCAATGACCAACCCAAGTCAGTCCTCCCCTGAGCAGTGTATGGAATACTTTCTAAACCCTCAGATCGTGTCTCTCATTTGTTCAGAACCTTCCATGGCTCCCACCACCCTCAGAATAGAAACCCAGATGCTAAGATTGACATTCCAGGTGTGACTACTTCTCGCACACCCTGATCCTTTCAGGTACCAAAGACCCAGTTTTCCTAAATGCTCCAGCTGCGTCCCACCTCTGAACCTTTTCATGGGCTGGTCCCTCTGCCCATAACGACCTTCCACAACTCATGGTCCTGGCCACCAGAAATGGGATCCAACCATGAGTGCCCCCACTGTCCTGGACAGGGGGCTTGGGCTGCAGTAACCCAAGGAGCCCTTGAGGATTCAGAGATGGAGGTCAGGGCGAGGCCCTAGGGACAAACCCACCTGCGCCGGGCCCATCAACTCGGTTGCCGCCATCGGGCCCGCGGACTAGGGAAAAGGGGAGACAAGTACGGGAACAAGGGATCCGCCGTCCAGGGCCCGCCCCAGCAACCAGGTCACTCGGCAGCACCACTGCCGAGCCCCAGGCCTGCCTCTCTTCAGAGAAGACAGCGTCTTCTCTCTCTTTTTCCCTTTCCTGTCACCGCGGGTCTGACACTGTATTCCAGAGACGGATCTGGGAGATTAATCGAAAAGCAAATAAAATGTCCGCCTGAAGGGGGACAGGAAGTCCCACCCCGACGTCTTACCCAAGAACGGAAACGCTCCTTCCCTGGGCCTTCATTAGTCCAGCGACGCCAAGGCTGCTGGGAAATGTAGTTCTCATAGCACCAACGCCAGAGAGCGGGATTCCGCGCGACCGCTGGGGCAAAGGCCCGGCCATACCGGTAGGAGAGCCTGGAAAGGGAGTCTAGAGTCTAAGGACTAGGCAGACCTTCCTCTTAAAGGAGCCGCGATGGTGAATGTAGTCTGTAACATATCACGGAAATGTTTAGAGACATTATTTCAAGCTTCCTTAGGCAAAGAATGATCACCAAAAAAAAAAAAAAAAAAAAAAAAAACCACACAAACACACTATACGCTAATGTCATTCAGGCTTCTTTAGCTGGAAGTTAATAAATATCATGTTGTTTCTAAACACATGTAGCCTGAAGCTCTAGTTTTGTGAGCCTTAGCATTTTAGGTCAGGCACAAGAGAGAAAAGACTCCAGACATAACCACAATGTGGAACATGGAGTAGGGATGTTAGGAGGTGTCAATGAAAAAGAATCCAAACTCTGTAAAATAATTTAAAGAGGTTTATTCTGAGCCAAATATGTGTGACCATGGCCCAGAGAGCCACATCGAACAAGCCTGGAGCAAGTAAGTGGTCTTGCTGTGGCTGGGTTACAGTTTGGTTTTATACATTTACACAGAAAATAAATTTCTTAATAATCAAGGCCAAAGAAGTTTGATCTCAGGTGAAAGGTTTGCAATGAGAAAAGGAATGAGGATGAAGAGAGGTGCATCTTTTGATTGAAATAATTGCTCATCACTGTGTAAAACATAAATATATCTCCTTATGTAGTTAGAATGATGGAATTTCCATGCATAATCTCAGTATCATATGAATTGAAAAGAGACATTGCTCAATGTTTTAAATCTTTTATATTTCCAAGTGGAAAGTAAATGTATTTACAACACTATACAGTACTCTAATGTATTAAATGGTTGCAATTTCTAGCTTAAATATAGTAAATAGAATCAGCATATATACTTTTCAAGCTAGAAGAGGAAAGACTTGGAATGTTCAAAAATTAACTCAAAATGAGTCATAGCCCCAAAGCACAAATTAAAAAAACTGTACAACTTCTAAAAGAAATCACAGAGGAAAATCTTTGTGGTCATGTTAAGCAGATATTTCTTAGATACAAAACCAAAAATAAAACTGTAAGAGAAAAACTGATAAATTTGACTTCCTCAAAATTAAGACTTTATGGTCTTTAAAAGACTTGTTAATAGAATGAAAGGATGAGCCAAAGACTGGGAGAAAGTATTTGCAAATCACATACCTGGGTGAGGACTTGAATGCAGAATATATTAATAAACCTTAAAATTCTATGCTAAGACAACAAACAGTCCGGGCGAGGTGACTCAAGCCTGTAATCCTTGCACTCTGGGAGGAGATGAGAGAGTCGCTTGAGCTCAGGAGTTTGAGACCAGCCTGAGCAAGAATGAGACGCCATCTCTACTAAAAATAGAAAAATTAGCTGGATGTCGTGGTGTGCGCCTGTAGTCCTAGCTACTTGGGAGGCTGAGGCAGGAGTTTGAGCCCAGGAGTTTGAGGTTGCAGTGAGCTACGAGCATGTCACTGCACTCTATTTAGGACAACAGAGCAAGACTCTGTCAAAAAAACAGAAAACAAAACAAAACAAAAACCAACATAAACAACTTAATAAAAAATAAGTAAAAGATTTGAACAGACATTTCCACAGAGAAATTATATGAATTTCAAATAAGCACATGTAAATTTGCTCAACATCATTAGTCCTGGGGAAAATGCCATTTAAAACCAGCATGAGATACTACTATGTATCCATTGGATCAGCTAACATTTAAAATGCTGGCCATACCAAGTATTAGTGAGGATACAGAGGACTGGAAAACTCATACACTGCTGGTGGGAATGCAAAGTTACAAAGTTATACAATTACCACAGAAAATGGTTTCTTTTAAAATTAAACGTATACTTAGCATGTGACCCGTCAATCCAATTCTTGGGTATTCTACTGAATGTGTGACAGTTTTAAAATAAATAAATAAAAAGTCTATGTAGACAGTTTAATTTTGTCACAGGAATAGTCGACAGACTAAAACAGATTCATATATATGTGGAATGTAAATAACATGATCAGTGAGGAAAGAACAGAGTAGAATGTTCATTAGAGGTATACAGTTTGTTTTTTAATGAAAACTACATCTGGGATTCTCTCTGAACCTATTCTTGTCCAGGGGGCTGCCCAATAAAATAATAATAGTAAAATTTTAAAAAAGATACATCTGTGAAACAACCATCCATGATAAAACATAGTTTGTTAGGCATCCTCTCTCCTCCGTGCCTGACACCCCTCTTAGAGCTGATACTTGCATGACATTTTTGTTAATCATTTTGATAACCATTCTGTTGATGTCTTTAGTTTTGCCACCTATGTAGGTTTCCCTAAATGATATACTGTTTCTTATTGCCCGATTTTGAATTTTCTATAGATTGTATTATACGGTATGCAGGGCTAGATTCTGTAATATGTTAGTTAGATTCATCCACAGAAGTTCATGTCATGGTGGTCAGCTCATTTTCATGACTTACCCATAATCTGTTAGGTAAATAATCCAGAATCGACTCTTCTAAGGGGTGTTCTCAAGGAAGTGAGACATCTCTTACTGTCCTTGGCTTAACAGGGAGAAGTTCCTCTACACCTTGCCTGAATCCTGTCAGTGGGTCCATCTCTCCTCATTTTCCTCCTCCCGACTCTTTCATGTGCCATACCATGGCCTGACTAAAATAACTAACGCTGAATAAAAGCACCATGGCCACTATGGAAGTGACAAAAAACTTGGGTCCCTCTCTCTATCCTATCACATCCTCAATCCCAATATTGACTCGCCTCCTTTTCAGATTCAGCTAGTACTGAACACCTAGTTTCAGAAAGTTCCAAGAAGGAAGGAATGCTTCATCACCTTTTGTCCTTGTGAGTCACCCCAAGGCTATGATGAAGTCGATCATTGCTCAGCCCACAGATGGAAAGGATAGGAGAAGAATCAGGAAAAGGAGATTGACACAAAAGGACAGTAGTAAGTGGTAGGGGCTGTAGTGGGACAATATATAGTAAGCGTTGGCATCTTTTATCAACAGCTGCTTGTTGTCAGCAACAGTCCCCTACTCTACCCACCTGTGGGGGGTTGGCTTTGTACTTGGAAGTGGAAAGGCAGTGGGAACATGGAGTAGGAAGGGACGAAGGGGAGAAATCTGGGGGGAGAGCAATGCTGGCTGTGGGTGGGAGGCCTATTGTCCTGCCTGAACACCAACATTGAGTCCTTCAGAAAAGAAGGAAAAAAGAGCGGCGGGTGAAGGAGAAAAACGAATTCTTGAGATTCCCGACACTCTCACCACCCACATCCGTAATTCGGAGCCTTTTCTTATTCTCACGCATCCGACACTGCGTCGCCACCGTTGCTTTAAAATTGCGCGTTCCTTTGCCAAGGGAAATTGGAGGATGTATGCATCGTTCAGCCCAAAGAAACCACTTTATTCTCTTCAAGTCCTTCAAGCGGAGGAAAGAGTGGAGTAGCAGCTGCTCAGGGAAAACTGAAGTCCAGGCACATCTACAAGAACGACAGTCTCTGCACGAGTCCAGCAGCAGTTCCATGCCCTGTCTTCTTCAGCTCCATCTCCGCCGCTTTGCCAGCTTCTCCGAGTTTGGAGCTGTGGAACTACATTACCCAGAAGAAGCTGCGCCGTGCGGCGGGGTCGCTCGGCCAATGGAAATGGGCGTTTCCGTAAACGCACTGGGCGGGACATCCGGCGCCGGGTCAGCGGCCATCCGGTTAGCGGCTCTTCCGGAGGTTTCACTGAACCTAGGTCCCCGGAAACTGGTTCTGAGCTGAGGCGGCGAGAGCGGGAGGGCGCGGGAGGAGGCAAGCGTTGTCCTCACCGCACTGAGACGGGTCTGAGCCTCGGTGGCGGCGCCCAGGGTGAGCCGGGTGCCCGCCGCGGTCGTTCTTCTATCCCCGCTCCGCCCTCAGAGTCCAATGGCGGCCGCCGTGCTAAGGGACCCGGCTCTGGTAAGTGCCGCGTCCTCCGGCACAACCCTAACCCTAAACCCTGGCCCTAACCCGCCCCGGCCCTCACCCAAATCCTAAATCCCTGGGAAGGCCGCCTGCTCAGGACCCTGGGTGCAAAACAGTGGGGCGCTTGTGGGCGGGATCCTGTTTCTGACACCCAGTGTGACAGGCGGCCGGCACGGGCAGAGGCTCGGGCGTTCCTGAGCCCATAGTCCATGGTCCATGGTCTTAAGCCCGAGATTTGCCCGGTGTCTGGTGGACAGCTTGTGAGGGGACGAAGCACACATGACATTTCAGCCCGAGCAGGGCCTTCCTTGTGTGGACGCTGCTGGGCCATAGAGAGTGGAAAACAGAAGAGAGACTCAATCTGTTTCTCAAAGTTTCTCCAAAGGCTTCTCGGTGGAAAACAGACTAGGGTGGGATGATGAGGGTGAAGACAAGGAGACTTGTGAGTAGGTAAATCCAAGAGACTAATGGAGAGTTCTGGTGGGATTGATTATAGAGGGGGGGGGTGGAGTGACCAGATCTGGGATCAATTTTAAAAACTTGAACAGGTAAAATGGTGGCAGTGACTCACGCCTGTAATCCCAGCTCCTCAGAAAGTCAAGGCAGGAGGATGACTTGAGGCGAGGAGTTCGAGACCATCTCTGGCAATGTAGCGAGACCCCAACTCTACAAAAAAATTTAAAAATTAGTTGGGTGTGGTGGTGTGCACCTGTAGTCCTAGCTACTTGGGAGGCTGAGGCTGGAGGATCAATCGCTTGAGCCCAGGAGTTCGAGGCTGCAATGAGCTATGATCACACCATTATACTCCAGCCTGGGCGACAGAGTGAGATCAATATATATATAAACCGAACAGACAAGATTTCCTGCCACATCAGATGTGGCTGTGTATGAAAGAAAGTGGGAAATGAAGGACCATCCTGGTTTTCTGTTTGTATTTTTTTCCCCCTGAACATCTGGAAGGATGGAGATGGGAAAAATCTGTGCAGGGAGCAGGTTTCAGGAAGATTAGGAGTTGGATTTTGGACATGGTGATACTGAGATGTCCCAAAGTGGGGGTATCCCATGGGCAACTCACATATGGTATTCTGGGGAGGGATCTGGGCTGGGGATATCCAAGAGGTAGTAAGTGGAGGCCTGCACCAACACAAGGCTTGGGGCTTCTGTTTAGGAGGGAGAATATTAACATTTTTATTTCAGATGGACCCTGAAGTAAAGGAATGGAGAGAGGATCCTGGAGGGTGGGGCTGCCTCGAGAGGGTGGAGTCCTGTGGTCCCAAGTGGTTCTATCTGGTATCTGTAGGAATGATGGGTTATAGAGTATGAGGACCCAGAACTGGGATGGAGACTGACATGTTGGGTGATATAGATTTGCCACCCCAGGTTCAGCAGACCCTCTTGTCCATTCCCTGTGGATAAAAGGAAAGGTCAGCCAGGCTGGTGGAGCAGCCTGAAGTTCCCCCAGCCATCACTGAAGGAAGGATGATCACCTGCTCCAGCATTAAGGATTTAGCAGGATTGCACAGTGTATAGCAGGCAGCTCCAGGTTGCCAAAAGGACTGGTTTGACTCAGGTCCCTTGGGCCCAGCCCCCCAATTTATGAATTTATGAATTAAATACTTATTTAAGCACTAACTGATGTGAGGCAGAGAGGGGTGAGATATAATGAGGTGTAGGGGGCAGTGATGGCAGTGAGAGTTGGAGATGTAAAGGGAGGTATGGCATGTGCATCTTGGGAGGGTGTGCAAATGTTTGGCTGGCCCCAGCACCCTGGCACTGAGACATAGGTTGAAGTGTGAGCCCTGGTTTGGTTGTATCTGAGATGAAGGATCTAGGGGACCTCAGGGGAACTGCCTGAAAAGAGGGGTGTGGCCCTACATGCCAGGCTCAGAGCTTAGAGATCTGCCCACCTGCTGGTTGTTGCTGTGGGAGGACACAGTGACCAATGGTACCTGAGGAGAGAGTGGGTATCAGTGGCCCTGAGATCTGTTGTAATATCTGTGGTTGATACATGGGGAGGATGGTGAGCAGGGGTGTGTGTTTGGGGGGATGCCTAGAATCCCAGAGAAGGAGGCTGCCTATAAACTCAACTTTCCCTACCTTGGTAGGGGCATGTGACCTTTGAGGACGTGGCTGTCTGCTTCTCCCAGGAGGAGTGGAAACTGCTTGACGAAGCTCAAAGGCTCCTATACCGCAGTGTGATGCTGGAGAACTTTGCACTTACTGCCTCTCTGGGTAAGGCCCTCATACCCCACACCAGCATCCAGGGCTGGGCTCTGTTCTTCCTCCTTTTTCTAGGGACAGGTCTGTCCTTCCCATAGATGGGCACTGTTTCCTTCCCCAGTGTCCTGAAGTAGGCGTTGTAACAGGTAGCCCTGTGCTGTAACACGGTTGCCTTCTCTCCCTGAGCTGCCCCAAAGCCATGCAGGAAAGGGTTTGGGAGTCCAGAATCTTGCAGTCAGCCTAATGGAGCTCATCCTATTGGCCTCTCCATAGCCTGGTTATGCTGTGCAGATCTGTGGCTGTCCTGTGCTCCAGGTTCTGCCTTCGTCCTCTAGCCAACATACCTCAGGGTCTGTCTGTGCCAGGATCGAGACAGCAGCATGATCAGTTTAAGTGGGTTGTTCCTGCAAACCCTTCTCCAAGGTCTTTTTGTACTGTTTAATTTTCTTTCTTGTGGTCTGTTGTGGGGTGGGTCACTCTGGCTCAGTGCTGGCCACTTGCCTGTCCTGTCTCCTATAGGACTTGCATCTTCCAGGAGCCATGAAATAATCCAACTGGAGTCATGGGGAGAGCCCTTCATGCCTGCCTGGGGATTCATGGCGCCAGCCATGCCAAAAGGTACTTGGAGGGTGGAGCTTAGAGAGATATGAATTCAGGGATGGGTTCAAATCATACCAGGAGTCTTTCCAGTGGTCCTTGGTGTTTTGATGCCAAAGCAAGGGGCCACCACTGATTTCCATCTTTTCTTCCTCAGTTGCCTACTTATCATTTCTGTTCTGCTTTCTGACCCAGGGCTATCCCCCATTTCTCTGCCCTCCATGTTTCACCCTTTCCTCTGCAGCACCTGGCAATGGCTTTCATTAAATGTGCTGTGAGGTATGCAGTTATCCTTGGATAGTCCTCAAGCACCAGTTATTCAGTTGCAGTTGGTTTTTCTGGGCTTGGACAACCCCTTTTGCACTGTGTCCTGTGTCCCCAGCAGCCAAGGCCCTGCAGAAAGCCATTTGCAGGAGTGTGGTGGGAACCCTGCCTCTCCTCTCTGTGCTGCACCCCATCCTTGCATCCTTAATGCTCATGAGGCCCCCCAGTCTGTGAGCTTACCAGGTTCAGCACTGCACAGTAGGTCCTTCCCCACCCCGACCTCTTGTTCTGCCAGCCATCCCAGGGACTCATTACTGGAAGTGTCAGACCCACATTAGTGAGGGGGCTGTCTCTTCACTTCAAAGTCTACATCAGCATTTCTCTGCTTTCAGGATGTTGGCATGGAGTGGAGGCTAAGGAGACTCCTGAGCAGAGTGCTTCTGTAGAAGTAGTGCTCGGTTCACATGTTTACCAACACCAGAAGCTGCACTGTAGAGAGAAACTCTTAAAAAGAGAAGGAGGGTGGATCCCAGTTTTAAGGAGCTGCAGAGTCCACCTGTCAGAGAAGCCCTTCCACAGCAGAGAGGACAGGAAGGACTTTCCAACCAGCGTGGGTCTTCACAAGCACCAGGTGACTCACAGTGGAGGGGAGTCACATAGGGGCACCAAAAGTGGGGAGGCCCTTCACGCTGGAAAAAGGCATTACAAATGCAGTGAATGTGGGAAAGCCTTTGGTCAGAAATATTTACTTGTTCAGCACCAGAGACTACACACTGGAGAAAAGCCTTATGAATGCGGTGAATGTGGAAAATTATTTAGCCATAAATCCAACCTTTTCATACACCAGATAGTTCACACTGGAGAAAGGCCTTTTGGGTGTAGTGAATGTGGAAAATCCTTTAGCCGCAATGCTGACCTCATTCAACACCAGAGAGTTCACACAGGAGAAAAGCCTTTTACATGCAATGAGTGTGGAAAAGCTTTCAGGCATAATTCCACACTTGTTCAGCATCACAGAATCCACACTGGAGTAAGGCCTTATGAGTGCAGCGAATGTGGGAAATTCTTTAGTTTCAACTCCAGCCTTATGAAACATCAAAGAGTTCACACTGGAGAAAGACCTTACAAGTGCAGTGAATGTGGGAAATTCTATAGCCACAAGTCCAGCCTTATTAATCACTGGCGAGTTCACACTGGAGAAAGGCCATATGAGTGCAGTGAATGTGGGAAATTTTTCAGCCAAAGCTCTAGCCTCATGCAACATCGAAAAGTTCACACTGGAGAAAAGCCTTTTAAATGCAATGAATGTGGGAGATTCTTTAGTGAGAATTCCAGCCTTGTTAAGCATCAGAGGGTTCACACTGGAGCAAGACCTTATGAGTGCAGAGAATGTGGAAAGTTTTTTCGCCACAGCTCCAGTCTTGTTAAACATCGGAGGATTCACACGGGAGAAATGCCTTATGAGTGCAGCAGTTGTGGGAAATCCTTTAGCCAGCGTTTCAACCTCATTCAACACCAGAAAGTTCACACTGGAGAAAAGTCTTGAATGCAAAAAATGTGGGAAAGCCTTTAGCCACACCTCCAATCTTATTCATCACTGAAGATTTCACAGACCTGAAAGGCAAAGAATCTGGAAAAACCTTTAACCAAATGTCTGCTCTGCTGCAGCAACAGAAACTTTGCAACTCAGATGGGCCTTATGCATACAGTGAAAGTGGAGAAAAGTCTTAGGAGTGCACAGTACATGACACCTCCTAGTCTATAAAACTTGACTTAATATGGAGAAACACTGAGAGTACCTTTTATGAGGGAGCCAGCAGTTGAACATCATCCATCCAGATATGCACACTGGTGACAGGATGAGAGTTCCTGACAGATTGCCTCTCCCAAGAAGATAGTGCTCTGCCTGGGAGCCCCAGGGAGAGGGAGCCCTGTGTTCTCAGGTCCATCAGTCTGGAGTAGAGTTTCATCTTGTTGAGTTAAGAGGGGAGGAAGGAAGGAGTGGTCTTCCTGCAAAGGTGACTGATTTACTGTTGTTACTGAATGTTAGATTTTCTTGAATAATTATTTTTTAACTTGCTATATACCCATAGCACCATTTCCAGAGACTTTGAATTGTGTTTTTATAATTTTTGCTAGTTTGGCTGAGTCTATGAAGTTTTTCACGCTGTCATTATGGAATTTGATCCAAATGTTTAAAATATCAAGAACCTGAAAAATTGTGTTCTAAATAGTTATGCATTGCACATTTCCTCTTGGAGTGTATATATATATTTTTGCAGGGGGAGGGACAGAGTCTGGCTCTGTTGATGGGCTAGAGTGCCGTGGCATCAGCCTAGCTCACAGCAACCTCAAACTCCTGGGCTCAAGTGATCCTACTGCCTCAGCCTCCTGAGTAGCTGGAACTACAGGCATGCGCCACCATGCCCAGCTCATTTTTTCTATATATGTATTTTTAGTTGTCCAGATAATTTCTTTCTATTTTTAGTAGAGACAGGGTCTCACTCTTGCTCAGGCTGGTCTCAAGCTCCTGATCACTCCCTCCTGAGCGATTCACCCACCTCGGCCTCCCAGATGGAGTATATTAAATTCCCAGTTTCTTCACATCCTTACCAACAATCTGTATGTATGTAAATCATGGGCCATTCATTTTAGCCATTTTACCAGGTGTGTAGTAGTATTTAATGGTGGTTTTTATTTGCATTTTCCTAGTGACACAGTGTTGAATATTTTTCATGTGTGTATTTGTCATACATCTTCTTCAGTGAAATGTCTGTTCATATTGTTTGCCTATTTTTAAAAAATTTGGTTGGTCTCTTATTGTTTTGTAATTTAATAATAATCCTGGATACAAGTTCCTTATTTGATATAAGCTTTGACAATCTTTTTTCACAGTCTGTGGCTTTTCTTTTCATTTCTTAACAGTATCTTTCCTAGAACAGAATTTCTTACTTTTGATGAAGTCCAGTTTATCCATTTGCTCTTTTATCAATTATGCATTTGGTGTTGCATTCTCTATCTTATTGTACCATATCTTTGCCTTTAAGTAAAAGTGTAAGTTTGCTGTTGGATTCTTATTAGTCTTTTAAAATACTAGAAGAAGATAGAGAATTCCACATATTAAATATACAGATAATGTGTACATATTCCATGTCTCTTCTGAGACAGCCCAGCAAGCACTGGCATTCCAATAGCTTTGAGCATATTTACTGCCCAGTTATTGGGGTGTGCTCAGTTTTTGGGTCTTTTTTTTTAAAGGAACCAGAACTACTCAGAAAAGAGCTGTTTTCAGGTTGGGGCAGAAAAAGGTAAATCATGAGCCTAGGAAATATACTTGCATTAGGAAGTAAAGAAATGCCCACAGAATAATGTTGATAGATTAGCTTTCCATTGCTGTCCGAAGAAATTACCACAAACTTACAGGTGGAAACAAACATATGTTTTATCTTGCAGTTCTATAGGTCATAAGTATAACACTGGGTTAAAATCGAGGTGTTGGCAGGATAGTGTACCTTTGTGGAGTTTCTAAGGGAGAATCTTTTCCTGTTCATTTGAGTTGTTAGCATATTTCAGTTCTTTGTGGTTGAAGGACTGAGATTCATTTTTCTTTTTTTTTTCTTTTATTTTTCTTGATAACATCAGCTGAGGGTCATCCCTCGAATATGTAAGAATTTTTACAGATTACTTAAGGAATAAGTAATACCAATTGTATATAAACTCTTCCAAAAAGATAAATGTTCAAACACTTCCCAGCTAATTATAGGAAAGCTAGCATTAACATGATACCAAAAGCAGGCAATGATATTAAAACAAAACTATAGATACAAGTAGATCTACCATTTGATCTAGCAATCCCATTACTGGGCATTTACCCAAAAGAACAAAAGACATCCTATAAAAAAAGACATCTGCACTCAAATGTTTATAGCAGCACAATTCACAATTGTGAATCTGCAAAGATGTAGAAACAACCCCAGTGTCCATCAATACATGAGTGGATTAATAAAATGTGTTATATGTATACCA
>VBSM01003212.1:11814181-11845219 GCA_008086735.1 Cheirogaleus medius
CAAAACTATACACTAATACCCTCATGAACATGGACACAAAACCTTAAAAAAATTTTAACAAATTGAATCCAGCCATATACATATATAAGCAATAATATAACCTGGGGAGGTTTATCAGGAATACAGGTTGATTCAAGAATTCAAACTCTACTAATGTTATCTATATTAACAGATTAATTAAAAATCATCTTAAAGATGTAGCAAAAGCATTTCACAAAATTCAATATTAGGTTATGACAATCTCAGCACATTAGGACTAGATTCCTCAGTTTAATATAGGGTACGATAAAAAACTGACAGCTAACAAGATATTTGGCATATACTTTTACATTTTTAAGATTTATTGGCCAGGCACAGTGCCTCATGCCTGTAATCTTAGCATTCTGGGAGGCTGAGGCAGGCAGATCATTTGAGCTCAGGAGTTTGAGACCAGCCTGAGCAAGAGTAAGAACCCTTCTCTATTAAAAATAGAAAGAAATTAATTGGCCAACTAAAAATGTATAGAAAAAATTAGCTGGGCATGGTGGTGCATGCCTGTAGTCCCAGCTACTCGGAGGCTGAGGCAGGAGGATCGCTTGAGCCCAGGAGTTTGAGGTTGCTGTGAGCTAGGCTGACGCCACGGCACTCTAGCCAGGGCAACAATTGTGAGACTCTGTCTCCAAAAAAAGATTTATTCCTAACATTGTTTTCCTCAGTAGGAATACAGTAGAAAACTTAACAATGGTTCAGAAATATGAATCATATAGTTCTGCTTTATAATAAACTATATAGCAGTTATACCACATGTCTACAGGGTTCTGACCATTTTACTACCAATATATTGGTCGGCAAACTAATTTTCTCTAGTAATATGACAATTTTGACTATAAACTCAAATAATTGCTGTTTTGTATTTGTACAAAAACTAATTTTTTAAAAAAATCAATTGACTATATAGTCAAAATTTCAAATCCCTTTACAGGTAAAAAGTTTTCCATGTATTGTTAATTTTACAAAGTCATTGCATTGAAATATATTTACAAAATAACAAAACTGTAATTCAAATAGAAATCTGTCAATCTACTGAAAATTAATCATTACAAATGAGAATATAACCAAAAACATACTAGCTTTCTAGAGGGGTGTAGGGGGCTGATTCTGGCGATTACCTGGTCAATTTGTAGTGCTGTTACCCAGGCACTTTCTCTTTTGCAATCGGATTCCGAAAAGGGAGACTCCGATGAGGATGAAGAACAGAAAAGTTCTTTTAAGAAGAAATTCCCTCCCTCTCCGGAGGAGGGATCTGGGGAGCCCAATAATTGTGAGGGACCCCTGAGAGTAGATCCTCCTGAACCTCCTCCATTTACTGCTGGAGTGGGTCACTCTGAGTGGTTCCTCATGAGAAGTGGTTCCTTTCACTTTACTTGGGGTTCTAAGAGCCCTCTACTTCCTGACACTTAATCCATGTTACCCTTGAGAGAGACCCACACATGTCACAAAGGAACAGAACTGCCAGATCTGTGATGACAATGAGACAGTAATTTATTAACATTAAACTGTATTCTAAGACTGGGCTTCTTTCCAAGGAACAGGACTGCTCAGTATGGATTAGCACCCACTACCCAGCCTGCAGTCACTTGTCTTTATTATATTGGTGAAATCCTGCCTCATTTTAGGATGATGATTTACTCCAAGGTGCAGCTGGATTGAATATAATTAAAAGTTTTCAAACGTAAATTAGTCAACTCATAACTTATATGGGAAAGATGATTTCTGGCAACCTGTGTCCTAAAAGTGGAACTTCAACATTGCACTCTCCAGGAAAAAAATAACTCCATGAACACAAACAACCAGCATATACATCATTGAAGAAACCATGAAGGTGTTAAAGAGTAAGTATATCCCACAACCTTTCACCATGAAAAATAATATTTACCTACATCCCTAAGTATCATTATCTTACACAGTGCATATTTAGGCCACTAATTCCCAATTTTTATGTGTATTCACATCACCTGGGAAATTGCCCAGTTCATCAGATGATTCTAACCCACCCAGACTGTGAGAATCTTAACTGTAGACCATACACTGTGATGATCTCACTATCACCTTTGAACAATCTGTTCTAAAGAAAAATGCTCAGAGAAAAGCTTCTCCAATACCAGGAATAATTCCACTAAATTCAGGTTTCACCAGACCACAAAATACAGCAAATGTCATGCAGTAACTAACGCAGCCACCTTATATGCTTTTTTCTCTAGATTATCTGGGGTGAGCAGGCACACTGGAGACATCATTCCTCCAGGAAGTTCTTTTTTTTTTTTTTTTTAGAGACGGGGTCTCGCTCTTGGTCAGGCTGGTTTCGAACTCCTGACCTTGAGCTATCCACCCGCCTCGGCCTCCCAGAGTGCTAGGATTACAGGCGTGAGCCACCGCGCCCGGCCCCTCCAGGAAGTTCTTACCAAGTTTTTTTTAATGTGCTGTTGAGTTTGGTTTGCTAATATTTTATTGGGGAATTTCTCTGATGTAAATCAGAATTTCTCTGATGTAACTTGTCCCAACACAGGAGATCTTTTTCCAAACACTAAAACTATGGTTTCTTATCATTATTATACTTGTGATTTTTCAGCCCAAGCTCTGAAAACTTTTATGAGCTAGCAAGAAAGCATTCAGGAAAGAAAACTGACATAGCTCTGTCCCTGCATCATTTCCACTCTGTACCCTCTGTAAACTGAATTTGATAAAAAAGTGAAGAAGCACAGATGTCTTGAGGCATCCATTGTGGGCAGTGAATTAGTTTGTCCTATATTCCTCCAGACTGGAACTAATTATATACCCTCCTTGGGATAATTAAAACAATGTTGACTCGAATAGCTTTTTGGACCTTATTCTCTCATGGAACCCCATTCTCAAAATGTGTTACAAGTTCACATAGCCACAGACAATTTGGAAAACCTGTTATAGTGAATGTGGGTTTTATAAATTTTCAACAATGTAAGAATAAGATGTAAGTGTATCTTCTGAAGATTTTATTATTGTCATCTATATTTCTGCTGGTTTTTGTCTGGTTTACCAATTTTTGAGAAGATGTACAAAATCTAAATTTTAATAATTTATTTACCACAATTCCTTTTTTCTTTGAGTAATTTTTATAATAATGTATATTTTAAGTGAATGTTTTCTCACAATTAATACTTCTTGCTTTATGACTCTCAGCTTATAATAGACCTCTATTGTTCTGTGACATATTGACATGATTTCCATTTCTAAATTAGTAATATGATATCTCTCAACATTTAAAAAAAGTCTGTATACTATATGGCTATAGTTTTCAAAATTATTTTTGTAAAGTTTTGCTTAAATAAGCAATGGATTTATTTTATTTTTCCATTCTGACATATTTTAGTCTTTAAATTATTATAATTATTATAACTAAAAAAGCCTTGCACTTTTTTGTCATATTTGGCATTATTTATTCTTCTTCACTTCATATATAACATAATATATATGATTTTTCTTTTTCTTATTTTCATAACATAGGTCAGCTTTTCTTAATCTGCATTAAAATCTATATATTTTGTTTTGAGTGTTCACTTAATATGTCCCATGTTTATATTTATTTACCCTGATAATGTTGGACTTCGATACTTTTGAAATATAATATGCATACAGAAAACAGCTCAAAACTTACGTGGCCAGTTTAAAGACTATTTCTAAAGTTATATCTATCTTACTCTTGCCCAGGTGAAGAAGTGGAACATTCATAGCACCCCAGGAGGCTTATGTGCATTCTTCCAATGCAATTATCCAAACCACAGAATTTAAGAAATTTTCTGATAGTCCAAGTAAGCATATCCTTGTTTTTCTTGATAGTTTTAATACCTATAAGGTGGACATGTATTTATCTAGCATAGTTTTGTCTGCTTGGAAATCTTGTACAAATAGAACCATATAATAAGGATTATTATGTGCCTTACTTTATTTGCCCAATATAATGTTTGTGATTTTGCATCTTTTACGTGTTTATCAAGTTATCCATTTTCGGCTTTGTATAGTACTATATGGTATGAATGTGTGAATGAAATGCATTTATACATTCTTCTTTTGACGGTTTTAGTTTATTTCTCACGTTTTTGGCAGTTACAAGTATTTCTACCACAGAGACACCGGCCACGTTTTCTGGTTTATAGGTACTTAGCTGCCTGTGCTGTGGTGAGAACTACATTACCCAGAATTCTGTGCCCCCGAACGTCCTGCCGCTTTGGGCCAATGAAGGCCCAGGAGAGGAGCGCTTCCGCAAGTGCGCGCTACGCCGGGGCGGGACTTCCGGTGTCTTCCTTGTGGTGGTCATTTTGGCAGTTGTTTGCGTCCGCCGTACTGGGGGCTGCACGCCGCTGGCTCGGGCCCAGGTAACTGGAGCTGGAGAGGGCGAGAGGAGGCGTTGCCCTGAGGTTCGGTCTGAGCGTCACCTGGGCGGTCCGCCCCGGACGCCCCTCCCGGATCTCCGACCTCGTTCCGCGCGTCTCCCGGTCGCGATCCGCCCGCGGGCTGCCGCGGCGAAAGGCCGAGCCGATGAAGCCGCCACAGGTGAGTGTTGCGTTCCCCGGCTCTTCCCGCAAATCCTCAAGCCCCGAATGAGGATCATCGCCTGCTCGGGTCGCTGCACTTCAGGCGCTCGTGGGTGGGGTTCCCGTCTGACGGCCAGTGTGCTGAAGGGGCACAAGTTGCAGACGGTGGGCCTGCGCGTGCGGTGCTTTGGAGGTGCTCCTGACCCCGGACCGTCCGGGAAACGTGGGGTTCCACTCGCGTCCGCAGAGAATGTGAGAATCACACCTGCCGTGACAGCCTGAGCAGCAGGGTCTTCAGTCTGAGTCTTTTGGGAGCGTTGGAGGGTTGTGAACAAGAGGAGGACATGATCTGAGTGAGGATTTTTAAAATATTTCCCGGGGGAGAACAGACTGGGTGAGGGGATGTTGAGGGAGGACTCGAGGAGACCGGTGAGGAGGCTGCTGCAATAGAATCCAAGAGAATTTTGGTGGATTCTGGACGAGGCTGTGGCGGGTGGGACATAAATAATGATAATAGTAAAAATGGTGTTGATAGATCTTAAAGGTAAAGCCAGCAGGAATTTTTGCTGTATCATTTGTGCCTTTGAGCAAACGTAGGAATGAATTATGATCCCAGGGTCTTTTACCTGAACATCTGGAAGAGTTGAGAAGGGAATCTGGTGAGGGAGCAGATTTCAGGGAATGAGTAGGAGTTGAAATGTAGACGTTGTCACAGAAATGCCCCACAGTGCCGCTGTTACGTGGGCACTGGAATCAAGTAGGGAATTCAGGGAAGGGGACTAGCTCAGAGATGTACAAGTGGTGACAGACTGGGGCCTAGACTCAAACCAAGCCTGGGCCTCAAATTTAGAGGAGTTTAAGGTTTTATTTTTGAGATGAGCCCTCAGATGAAGGAAGAGAGGACTGAGGTTGGAAGGTGGGGGAGGATGGCGGAGGGTGATGGGCCTTACTAGGCCACCTGCAGATGGGAGGGGCCTGGGAATTCCAGGGATTCTTTCTGTGTAAGGAATAAGGACCCCTGCATAGGATGGATCTTAGGATGGAAGGCTATGTAGATTCACCATTCTGAAGACTCGGTAGACTGTTCACTCTCTGTTAAGTCAGAAAAAGGTCAGCCAGACTCATGGAGCAGCCCAGGCCCAAAAGGACACAGGTGCCTCTGCTCTCCCAGGAAAATACAGTATAAACTGTATAGATTTAACAAATAAATTTATGCTATCAATTAGTAATTGGTCGAAATGGCAGTATGCCTCTGTGCTCTAATAAAAAAAATATATATATATTTGGTTTTTGTCACGCATTCCTGGCAAAGAATTCCTAAAACTTTTGCAATTTTCTCAGGGAAAAATGTGTTTTGTTATTCATTACTAAGTCCCTTTTAATAATATAGTCATGTACCACACAGCAGCATCAACTGCATATACTGTGGTGGTCCTATGAGATTATAAAACCATATTTTTATTCTACCTTTTCTATGTTTAGGTACACAGATACTTAACATTATGTTTAAATTGCCTACAGTATTTAGTACAGTAATATGCCATACATGTTTGTAGCCTAAGTGTATAGTAGGCTGTCCTATCTAGGTTTGTGTAAATATACTGATTTTGGCACAATGATGAAATTGCCTAACGATGCATTTCTCAGAACATATCCCCCCTTATCCTTAGGGGGATATGTTTCAAGACCTCTAGTGGATGCCTGAAACTGGATAGTACAGAACCCTATATATACTGTTTTTTCCTATTCATGCATACTTATGATAAAGTTCACTTTATAAATTAGGCACAGTAACATATCAAGAACAATAATAACATAGAACAATTATAACAATATGCTGTAATAAAAATTATGTGAATGTGGTATCTCTTTTCCTCTCAGAATATCTTATTGTATTATACTCACTCTTCTTATGATGAAGAAGAAATGGAGCTGGATGGCACAAGATTTCCTCACATTGCTTAAATTGCTGCACAGTTTAAAACTTATGAATTGTTTATTTCTGGTATTCTTCATTTAATGTTTCTCAACCAAAGTTGTGTGGAGGTGAAGGGACACCCCCCCCCGCCAAAGTTTGCTGAAAGATCAACTCACAATTAAGGCAGATTAATGAGAAGAAGAGGTTTATTTACCATGCTTACAGGGAGATTCACAGATGATTACCCAATATTCCAGTGGGATCCAGATATTTTTATACCACCCTTTTAGAGGGGAGGGGGAGATGAGAAATATAGGTATTTCTGTTTAGGATCAATAAATGGTTGCTAGGGAGAATGAATGCATGGGAGAAGCAGATTGACTTGTAAATGATTCTTTTTGCAAATTAAATTAACCTGAGAGACAGGTACTATATTTAAAATGATTTGGGCCAGGTCTGGTTGCATTCTTAATCATGTTTTTCCTTCAATATATTGAGATAACGGGGAGGGGAAGGAAAGTCAATTGTTCTTTTTGATGGGTCAGTCCAGTTTATACAGATAAAGGGGAAGTCCCTTCCAGTGCCTGTTGATCTTGAAGGGACTTTAATTCAAAGTATCCTTTATACAAAGGAGACACATTTGGGGTTGAAATTTCCTAAGTATCTTCAGTTGACTGTGGGTAACTGAAACTGCAGATAGTGAAACCACAGACAAGGGAGACTACGGGTACCTGAGTTTTATGAGATGGCTTAGGGTGAGAAGAAGTAGGGTGGGGTCTCTAGATAGGCTCAAAGTGGAGCTGGTCACCAAACAGACCAAGTGATTATAGAATTTGAACTTTCAGCCTCCAGGGAAAAGAAAGGAACTAGAGATTAGGTTAGATAAAATCTTGAACAGTGAGACTCAGGAAGCTTGCAAGTTGTGAACACTTGCAAATGCTGGAAGGGTAATCTATCCACAGAGGGTGTGCAAGCACCTTGCCACACCCCTCATCCCAGTACCTTGCCATACACATCTCTTAACATTTGGCAGTTCCTGAGTTGTATCTTTTATAATAAACCAGTGAACATAAAGTATTTTCCTGAGTTCTGTGAGTGGTTCTAGTAAATTATGGAACCTAAGGTCATGGCAACCCCAAAATTTGTAGCCAGGTTGGACAGAATTACGGTGGACTGCATGTTGGCATCTAAAGTAAGGGCAGTTTTTGTATGACTAAGTCTTTAAACCTATTGATTCATATGGTGACTGAACCAGGTAGTTAGTACCAGAATAGAATTGTATTGTGGAACACCCAGTTATCAGAGAATCAGAGAATTGGTGTTGGAAAAGACACTACATATTTTGGTGTCAGAAAGAGAATCACAGAAACCTCTAATTATTTAATGAAATACCGTATTCATATAAAGCCTTAAATAACAGGTAAGAGATACCCAAATTTGTAAAAACATTTATAGAAATTTTAATCCTGTGGTCAATAATAGCTAAGTCTTAGTATTGGACATGTACTAATGAGGTTGATGCCTACAACAGCACTATCAGGTGGTTATCATAAGTGTTTCCACTTTACAGATGAAGATAGTCTCAGGTTAGGTCTTTGTCCAGTGTAACACAATGTCAAGGGGTAGTGCTGAGGACTGCGAATGTGAGGCTATATGTCAGCCTGAGGTCACTTTTTTCTGGGACAAAATGGGAATGACTCAGCCTTTGTATACATCACATAATCATCTTTTTCTCATAGCTTACCTCTTCCCACAGATTACCATGGCAACAGAAGGCATTGTGGAACCATCACAGGTAAGTGGAAGAAGTCCCAGGTTCTCACCAACCCTGATCCCTACACCATATGATCCTGGCACAAAGATACAAGTGATAACTGGTGTCCTGGGACTCTTTGTCCTTAGTCCTGGGGCCCTGGGGTCACCTCAGGCCCAGAATCCTTAATCAGGGTCAGAAGTTATATGGAGATGCTTGCATTTCTGTATCCAATAGGATGAAATGATGAAAGGTTTCCTGAGCATGGGAGCCAGCATATCCAAATGCTTGGAGGTAAGAATAATGTGGGCATGTTTAGAGAACTGCAAGTCTCCGTTGTGTCTGTTAAGAACAGAGAAGAAAGTATAAGAGTCCATTCTGAGGGGCACATTGAGGAGCAAAGGCCTCTACTGAGGGTGGTGGGAGGGATGGAGGGTTTGGGGCGAGCATGGAGACTACTCTGACATTCCAGGTGAGTGTTGATGGTAGCTGGATCAGAGCAGTAGATGTCAAGTTGTGAGAGGAGGTTAATTTCTCAATCAGTTTAGTAAATAGGGACAATTTTCTGTTGGGTAAGGTGAGAGAGAGAAGTCAGGGTTGACCTCAAGATGTTTGGCATTAGCAGATGAAAGTGCAGAAGTGACATCTATTGAGGTGGAAAATGAATGGTTAGTTTAGGAGTATTTAACAGAAGTACTGTAGGAGTCAGGTTTCTCTTTTTACTTTTAATTTTTTATTAGACTATTTTTTAAAAACACTTTTAGTTTAACAGTAAAATTGAGAGGAAAATACAGAGATTTCTCAGATGCCCCTGCCCCAACACAGGCAAACTGTTCCTTATTATTAACATCTCCACCAAAGTGTAGTGCATTTATTATAATTGATGAGCTTTGTTTTGTCCCACCAAACCTGTGGCTGGAGTCACCCCAACAATGGCATAGGGGAAGTGCCATAAGGGATTACCCTAAACCTCCAGAGTGGTCAAGGTACTCTGTGATTTTGGGTCAGGATGCAGAAAGAAAGTGGAGGGATCTGGAGGACCCTACAAACCCACATTGGCATATTGTAATCATCCAAAGTCCATAGTTTACCTTAAGGTTCACTCTTGGTGTTGTGTATTATATGGGTTGGGCAAATGTATAATGACATGCGTCCATCATTATAGTATCTCAGAGTATTTCTGTTGCTCTGAAAATCCTCTGCACTCCACCTGTTTATCCTTCCCACCTCTTACCCCCAACCCCTGGCAACTACTGATCTTTTTACTGTCTCCATAGTCTTTCCTTTTCTGGAATGTCCTATGTTAATAGTTGGAATAATACAATAGCCTTTTCAGATTGGCTTCTTTCACTTAGTAGTATACATTTAAGTTTCCTTCATGTCTTTTTTATGGCTTGACAGCTCATTTCTTTTTAGCACTAAATAATGTTTCACTGTCTGGATGTACCAGTCATGTATCCATTTACCTACTAAAGGACATCTTGGTTGCTTCCAAGTTTTTGCAGTATGAATATAGCTACTGTAAACATCCATGTCCAGATTTTTGTGTGGACATAAATGTTTAACACCTTTTGGTAAATACCAAAAAGTACCATTGCTGGAGGTAAGGGTATGCTTAGTTTTATGAGACACTAGCAAACTGTCTTCCAAAGTGGGTGTACCATTTGGCATTTATACCAGCAGTGAATGGGTATGTAGAGGTATCTAGTTGTTTTAATTTATATTTCCCTGATGGCATATGATATGGAGCATCTTTTTTGAATGCTTTTTTTCTCATCTGTATATTTTTAGTAAGGTTCATGTCTTTGGCCCATTTTTAAATCATGTTTGTTGTTTCCTTATTGGTGAGTTGTTTTTTTGTTTTTTGGTTTTTTTCAGACAGAGTGTCACTTTTTTGCCCGGGCTAGAGTGCGGTGGCGTCAGCCTAGTTCACAGCAACCTCAAACTCCTGGGCTCAAGCAATCCTTCTGCCTCAGCTTCTCGAGCAGCTGGGACTACAGGCATGTGCCACCATGCCCGGCTAATTTTTTCTATATATTTTTACTTGGCCAATTAATTTCTTTCTATTTTTAGTAGAGACGGTGTCTTGCTCTTGCTCAGGCTGTTTACGAAACTCCTGACCTTGAGGGAGGCCTTGGCCTCCCAGAGTGCTAGGATTACAGGCGTGAGCCACCATGCCCAGCCTTATTGGCGAATTTTAAGAATTCTTTGTAGTTTTGGGTAACAGTGCTTTAACAGATAGGTCTTTTACATTTTTTCCTCTTGGTCTGTGGCTTATTTTTTCATTCTCTTGACTGTATCTTTCACAGAGCAGACGTTTTTAATTTTAGTGAAGACCAACTTAATTTCTTTCATGGATCATGGTTTTATGTTAAAAGTCATCACCAAACCCAAGGTCATATACATTTTTTCCTGTGCTATCTTGTAGTTCTGTAGTTTTGCATTTGATGTTTAGGTCTGTGATCCATTTTCAGTTAATTTATGTGAGGGATATAAGGTTTTGTTCTAGATTTCATGTTGTTTTGTTTTGTTTTGTTTTGTTTTTGCATGTGGGTGTCTAGTCATTCCAGCACCATTTGTTGAAAAGGCTGTCTTTGATCCATTGTATTGCCTTTACTCCTTTGTCAAAGATCAGTGAACTACATTTATGTGAGTCTACTTATGTGCTCTCTATTCTGTTTCAGTGATCTGTCTGTTCATTCTTTTACCAGTCCCTCACTGCCTTTATTATTGTAGCTTTGTAGTAAGTCTTGAAGTTGGGTAGTGTCAGTCTTACAACTTTATTGTTCTACTTTCAGTATTGTGTTGGCTATTCCAGGTCTTTTGCCTGTCTGTATAAATTTTAAAATCGGTTTGTCCATATCCACAAAGTAACTTGCTAGGGGCCTGATCGGGATTACATTGAATCGATAGATCAAATTGGAAGGAACTGATATTTTGACAATATTGATTTTTCCTTTCCAGGAACATAGAGTATCTCTTCAGTTATTTAGTTTTTGGGGGGTTTTTTTGTTTGTTTTTTTAATTTCATCAGAGATTTATACTCTCTCTAAGAGAGATCTTGTACATATTTTGTTAGATTAATACCTATGTATTTCATTTTAAAGGTGCTAATACAAATGGTACATTGTGTTTTAATTTCAAATTCCACTTGTTCATTGGTGATATACAGGAAAGTGGTTGACTTTTGTATATTAACTTTTTATCCTACAACCTTGCTGTTATAACTTATTAGTTCCAGGAGTTTTTGGTCAGGTCTTTCAGATTTTCTACATAGTCATGTCATTCATGAATAAAGACAGTTTTATTACTTCCATCCCAATCTGTATGCCTTTTATTTTCTTTGCTTGTCTTATTGCATTAGCTAGGATTTCCATTGTGATGTTGAAAACCAGTACCTGCCTTATACCTGATCTTAGTGGGATAACCTTGAGTTTCTCTCCATAAAGGATATTGTCTGTAGGTTTTTTGTATTAATAGATAGTCTTTTCAAGTTGAAGATGTTGCCCCTATTCCTAGTTACTGAGGTTTTTGATCATTAATGAGTGTTGGATTTTGTCAAATGCTTTTTATGGATTAACTGATATGATCATGTGTTTTTCTTCTTTAGCCTATTGATATAATGGATTACATTTATTTATCTTCAAATACCAAACCAGCCTTGCATACCTGGGATAAATCCAACTTGCTTGTGGTATATATATATATTTTTTGTACATTGTTGGATTTTATTTGCTAATATTTTGTTGAGGAATTTTTCATATATGTTTATGAGAGAGTGGTCTGTAGTTTTACTTCGTGTTATATCTTTTTCTGGTTTTGATATTAGGATAATTCTAGTCAGATAGAATAAATTGGGAAGTATTTCCTCTGCTTCCATCCTCTGAATGAGACTGTAGGGAATTGGTATAATTTCTGTTTCATCTTGTGTAAATTTCGACAGTTGTGTCTTTATTATCCTTGTACTATGCATGGATCTGTAGTGATGTCTTCTCTTTCATTTCTGATATTAGTAATCTGTCCTCTCTTTTTTATTCTTAGTTAGCTTAGCTAGACAGAGGTTTATCAATTTTATTGTTCTTTTCAAAGAACCAACTTTTAGTTTCATTGATTTCCTGTTTTCAATTGTTTTATTTATTAATATTGATTGATTGACTGACAGGGTCTCATCTTGTCACCCAGGCTGGAATGCTGTGGCATGATCATAGCTTACTGCAGCCTTGAACTGCTGGGCTCAAGTGATCCCTCTGGCTCAGCCTCCCAGGTAGCTGGGACTACAGTCACACACCATCATGCCTGGCTAATTTTTAAAATTTTTTGTAGAAACAGAGTCTTTTATGTTACACAGGCTTTTCTGGACTCTAGTGATCTTCCTACCTCAGCCCTCCAGTTTTTTCAAGTTTAGATTGATTTTAGATCATTTCTGCTTTCTAATATAGTAGTACCCACCCCTCATCCACAGGAGATACATTGCAAGAAACTGCAGGTAGTACCAAACCCTACATAAACATTTACCATGCACTATGGCCAAAACTTCTGCAGTTAAAGGTGCAACAGCAAAATTCACAAAAATTTCTTTTTCCTTCTTCACAATTTCACACATAAAAGATTTGTTCTTTCCATAGATCTTAGCCAACTCAACATATGATTTTTCTTTCCTTATTAAATTGAGTACTTTCCCCTTTTCACTTAAAGGAAGCACTTTATAGCTTCTCTTTGGCATGTCTGAATTGTCAGGATGCTCTTGTGCTTTGGGGCTATTATTAAGTAAAATAGGAATTACTTGAACACAGCACTGCAATATTGAGACAGTCAACCTGATAACCAGGATGGCTACTAAGTGACTGATAGGCAGGTAGTGTATGCCATATAGATATGCTGGACAAAGGGATGGTTCACATCTTGTGTGAGATTTTATCACACTACTCAGAACAGCGCATAATTTAAACCTTAGGAATTGTTTATTTTTGGAATTTCCCGTTTAATATTTTTAGACCACAGTTGACCACAGGTAACTAAAACTGGAAAGCAAAACTGCAGAAAAGGGGGGAGGGCTACTGTATATGTATTCCATGCTATATATTTCCCTCTAAGTGCTGCTTTCACTGCATCCCACAAATTTTAATAAGTTGTGTTGTTATTTTCATTTAGCTCAAAATATTTTGAAATTTCTCTCAAATATTTCTTTGATCCTTATTTAGAAATGTTGTTTAATCTCCAACTATTTTGGGATGTTCCAGCTATATTTCTGTTATTACTTTCTAGTTAATTCCATCATAATCTGAAAGGAGACATTATACAATTTCTATTCTGTTAAATTTATTAAAATGTGTTTTATAGTGCCCTTTGTGGTTTCTTTAGGGATTATTCCAGCACTGCCATAGAAATTACACTTTGAGAGGCATATGCAATTAAAGGATTTGTTACAACTCATAGGTCTTAGAAGAAGGAGGCATGGCATGATGCTATGCGGGGGCCATGAGAGGAGCTCCCAGGGAACGAGAGAGTGAAGACCCATGGGCAGGTGCCTTTCGTGGGGGTCAGTATGGAATGCACAAGCAAAAGGAGGGGATTTTCCTAGTATGCTTGATTGTCATTCGGTCACAGGGGAGGGCAAGCAGGGGAGGTTGTGACAGGGACTTGTGCTATCACACAGGTACACCTGGTCACCTGGGTGGGGTGCTCACAGTATATTGATGGGGCTTTTGAGACATCAGGAAAATAGGAAGCTTTAACCATTTACAAAACAGGCCCAGAATGTGGTCTATCTGGGTAAATGTTCTGTGTGAGCTTGAGAAGAACGTGTACTCTCTGCTGTTATTGAACAGAGTAGTCTCAAGATGTCAATTTTATCTAGTTGACTGATGATGTTGTTGAATTCAGCTATGTACTTAATTGATTTTCTGACTGCTGGATCTGTGAATAACAGAAGAATGTTGAATTCTCCAACTAGGATAGCAGATTCATCTATCTCTCCTTAAAGTTCTATCAGTTTTTGCTTCACATAGTTTGATGCTTTGTTGTTAGACACATATGTGTTAAGGATTGTTATGTCTTTTTGGAAACTTGACCTCTTTATCATTATGTAATGCCCTTTTTTAAATTTCTGATAACTTTCCTTGCTTTTAAGTCCGCTCTGTCTGAAATTACATAGCTATTCCTGCTTTCTTTTGATTACCATGTCACCATGGTATGTTTTTATCCATCCATTTACTTCTAATCTATATGTATCTTTATATTTAAACTATTTTTTGTGGTTTTTTAAAGTTATTTTTTTTTTGTAGGCAACATATAGTTGGGTCTTGTTTATTGATCCACTCTGACCATCTCTGTCTTTGTATTGGTACATTTTAGACTATTGATGTTCAAGTGATTGTTGATAAGTTGGATTAGCATCTACTATATTTATTACTGTTTTTTATTTGTTGCCCTTACTCTTTGTTCCTATTTTTGTCTTCCATTCTTTTTCTCCCTTTGGTGGTTTTAATTGAGAATTTTATGTATTCCCACTTTCTCTCCTTCCTTGGCTTATCAGTTATACTTTTTTTAATAGTTGCCCTATTGTTTGTAATATACTTTTACAACTAATAAAATTATGTTTTTTTGCCTTTTGGTATGCTTTGTTATGTTTTCTTGATAGCTGGACATGATGTACCTGATAGAAGGAACTGCTGTAAATAGGCCTGAGAGCAGGCCTTATTTAGAAGAACAGAGTGCTATGGCATATTTTTAAATGGTTCATTTTCCGCTCCCTCTGCTAGAAGCACAAGGGGATTTTTTTCAGATATTTACCGTGAGAACCTAGTCAATTTTCTGGAGGAAAATATCACAAGATTGTGGGCCCCCGCTTATATTGAGTCTCCCTGGAGTTTTTAGTTCTCAGAATTGTCCACACTGAGCCTCCAGCAATTTATGAATTATAGTTCAGGTTTTCCTAACCTGGCACTGGTTCCCATGGTGGTTTCCTTTTGTGAGTCTCTGTTTCTGTAAGGCTTGACTCCTTATATTCACTTGTCTTTTTCCAATCTTGGGGGGTGGCAATTCGTCCTATGTCCTTACCTCTCTTATGGATCCTAGAAGAGTTGTTCATTTTTCAGTCTGTTCAACTATTTATTTGCTGTTATGAGGGAGTGGCAACTTCCAAACTCCTTACATGCAGAACAGGAAACCAGAAGTCCAGCAGTTAGTTTTTATGACATGGAGTCTCATATTGGGACCTCTGAGTGGAGGTGTCAAGTGCACAGCAAGAGACAGACATTGGAAGTTCAGGGAAGGGATTCAGGTGAAAACTACCCACCAGTTGGTGGCTGACACACAGACCATGGCAGATTTAAAAGGGGAACACTTCAGGCCATGGTGGCAATGCCATCAGCAGGGAAAGATGAGGAGGGTATTCTCCAATGACTTGATCTCTTGCATGGTCACCTGGAGAGAGGTAGGGGTCATCACTAAGACAAATGAGGGAGAGCAGTGACCATGGTGTTCACAGGTGGCATTGGTAGGGGAGGGGATGTGTCCAACTGGTGGCACGGGCTTTAAATGGGGAAGAGTTAAGAGATTCATTCAGAGGCAAAGCAGTAATGGAATGAAGGTCAAATGACACTGAGGCCAAGGCTGGTGCCTTATCTCCTCTCTGCTGGCTCAGACTTTTGTGGTAACTCTTGGTGGGTTCTGGGGAGTTTCAGACAGGATGACAGATTAGGAGCTATTGAGATCAACTGGGAAAGTCATTTATCCTGTGGTGGGAGCAACTGGGGACAGGGTTTTGCTTGCATAGAGGTGGGGAGAGGAAAGATGTGCCTGGTGTGGGTACAGCATGGGTGGCACTGAAGGATAAGGAGGATTAGGCTCCCTTAGTTTCACACAAGGTTTGGGTGGCAGAAATTAGAACAAGGGGCCAGGCCACATGGGGAGTTCTTCATAACAGTGCCGGGACTGCCTCTGACTTGGGTACAACAGAGGTGTGGTGTAGTGCTGGGTCCTGGTTGCACCTGGCAAGTACTGCCTGAGTCCCTTAAGCAGAGTGGCATGTGTGGAAGCCTGCAGCATAAATTCATGGAGTAGCAGTGGTGCTAAGGGTTTGAGAGTCATGGTCTGGAGATGGCAGGGAGCTGTCGTCTCAAGCGATGAGCAAGTGGGGAGGGAGTGTGAGTGGTGAGTGGATGTATTCAGGGTCCTTGTGCTCAAGAGTTGAAGCCAGGAGGGTGAGCACAAGTTTGTGTGTATGTGGCATGATCTGGGTCTCCAGGGAAACTGGTTGGCAGGAACCTGGGTGAGATTCTACATGCCAGGCCCAGAGCTAACTTAGCACTATCTCCCTCCCCATGTGGCAATGGTGGCTGGAGACAGCGATCAGTGGGACATGAGATGTCAAGTGGCAGTAGCATGAGGAACTAGTATCTCCTGAATTGGGGAGCTGGGGAGGAAGAAGATTCACTGAGGGTCCTGGAGATTGAGTCTGCTCATGAACTCAACTGCTCCTGTCACGACAGGGCCATGTGACCTTTGAGGATATTGTGGTGTACTTCTCCCAGGAGGAGTGGCAGCTCCTTGATGAAGCTCAGAGGTGCCTATATCACGACGTAATGCTGGAGAACTTTGCACTTTTGGCCTCAGTGGGTAAGATTCCTCAAAAACCACACCATCGACCTATGCTGGCCTCTGCTTGTCCCCTTTTTCCAGGAGTCGCCCTGTCTTTCCCAGAGTTGGACCACAGGCCCTGCTCCCCCCTCCTCCAGTTTCCTGACTTACGTGCTGTGTTTACCAGGCCTTGCCTTTTTGCAGCCTCAACACCTACTGTCCCAAAGCCTTTTATTTTTATTTAAGGGTTTGGGTTCAGAGGCATGAAGCCTGCCTGACCAACACCACTTGGCTTTGCCTTGCATTGCTAAGGTGATTATTCAGATCTGTGGCAGGCAGAACAGAACTGACACAGGCAGAACCTTTGTCACAGGTTCTCTCCCTGCCTTTAGTAGAAGTTTCTTGGGAGCTGCCTGTCTCAGGAATCAATAGGCACTTACATGGGAACACTAGGTTATGACAACAAGACACTTCCTCAAGGTTCTTCTTATAATAAATTTTTCTCCAGGAGTCTGTTATGGGTTGGGACACTAAGGCCCGGTGTTCTTTCTTTATTCAACTACCTTTAGGACTGCTACTTTTCAGGTCCCAGATAGTCTCCCTACCTGAGTTGGGGGCAGGAGAGAGCCCTGTGTTCCTGATAGGGTAGAAAAGTCTCCAGCCATAGCAAGAGGGGTTAACAGGGTCCAGGCCCTTGTGAGGCGGAACAGTGGGAGGGCAGGATCTCAGGACTAAGATCAAATCATACCAGGCAAATGTCCTGTGCTCACCACTATCTTGGTGCCAAGGCTCATGCCATACCTCATTTCCGTCTTTCCTCTGCTTACTTAACATTTTGCCCACTTGTCATTTTTACTGTGACTTCTGCCCCCTGGCTGTTCCCTACCTCTCTGTCCCCCACATCTCTCCAGTTCCTCTCCTTCTGCACTGTTCTCCAACATTAGCCCACACTTAATGTATCATGAGATGTGCATGTACAGATGCTTCCCAGCTTATGGAGAGCTTTTAACTTAGTAACTTTTTTTTAGAGGCCCAGTACTGTAAGTATTTTCTTCTTTGGCCAAGTTCCCAGCCCCCTTGTCCTGAAAACAAATCCATGGACTCATCCCTGCCTTTGTCATACAGGTATTTGTAATGGGACTGTTCCCTTACAACAAAGTCTGCATACACTTCACTCACATTTTTGTGTTTTCAGGTTGTTGGCATGGAGTAGAGGCTGAGGAGGCCCCCCCTGAGCAGACTGCTTCCACAGAAGGAGTGTCACAGGCCAGTTCTCCAAAGCCAGGTCCTTCCATCTCAAATGCTCATCCCTGTGAGATGTGTATCCTGGTCATGAAAGATATATTTTACCTGGCTGAGCACCAGGGAGCACTTCCTGGGCAGAAACTACACACTTGTGTGGCATGTGGGAAACACTTTTCATTCGATTTGAATCTACACCAGAACCTGAACCAGCACAGTGGAGATAAGCATGTTAGAATGAAGGACAACAGGACCTTGCTTGTAAATAGCTGCAAAATCCCTGTGTCAGGCAACCTTTTTAAATGCAAAGATGTCGAGGATTTCCTAGCCACCCTGGGCCTTCTCCAGCACCAGAATACCCACAGTGCAGAGTATCCACATAGAAGCAGGGAGACCTTTCACACTCAGCAAAGGCATTACAAGTGTAACAAATGTGAGCAAGTTTTCAAGGAGAAGGTTCGTGTCATTGAGCATCAGAGAGTTCACACTGAAGAAAAAGCTTATAAATGTAGTGAATGTGGGAAATCCTGGAACTGTAAATACTCACTTGTACAGCACCGTAGAACCCATAATGGAGAAAAGCCTTACGTGTGCAATGTATGTGGGAAATCATTCCTCCATAAGCAAACGCTCGTTGGGCACCAGCAGAGAATTCACACTGGAGAAAAGTCTTATGTGTGCATCGAATGTGGGAAATCCTTAAGTTCCAAATACTCACTTATTGAGCACCAGAGAACCCACAATGGAGAAAAGCCTTATGTGTGCAGTGTATGTGGGAAATCATTTCGCCACAAACAAACATTTGTTGGCCATCAGCAGAGAATCCACAGTGGAGAAAGGCCTTACGTGTGCAT
This sequence comes from Cheirogaleus medius, assembly GCA_008086735.1. Taxonomy (NCBI): domain Eukaryota; kingdom Metazoa; phylum Chordata; class Mammalia; order Primates; family Cheirogaleidae; genus Cheirogaleus; species Cheirogaleus medius. The sequence goes on from VBSM01003212.1 coordinate 11,833,076, forward strand.
AGAATGTGGGAAATCCTTTATTCGATCTTCTGACCACATTAGACACCAGAGAATTCACACTGGAGAAAGGACTTATGTGTGCAGTGAATGTGGGAAATCCTTCATTTACAAACAGTCACTTCTTGATCACCAGAGAATCCACACTGGAGAAAGGCCTTATGAGTGCAATGAATGTGAGAAAGCCTTCATCCATAAAAGAAGACTTCTTGAGCACCAGAGGATCCACACTGGAGAAAAGCTTTATGTGTGCGTCAAATGTGGAAAATCATTTATTCGATCCTCTGACTACATGCGACACCAGAGAATTCACACTGGAGAAAGGGCTTATAAGTGCAGTGAATGTGGGAAAGCCTTCATCTCCAAACAAACACTTCTTAAGCACCACAAAATCCACACTAGGGAAAGGCCTTATGAATGTAATGAATGCAGGAAAGGCTTCTACCTTGAGCATAAGCTTTTTCAACACCAAAGAATCCACATTAAAGAACTTTATGAGTGCAGTGAATGTGGGAAAGCCTTCAGCCACAAAAAAAGACTGCTTGAGCACCAGAAAGTTCACACTGGAGAAAAGCCGTGTGAGTGTAGTGAATGCGGAAAGTGCTTTAAACACTATACCAGCCTCATTCAACACCAGAAAGTTCACACTGGAGAGAGGCCTTATAAATGCACTGCATGTGAGAAGTCCTTCATCTACAAAAACAAATTTGTAGAGCATCAGAGAATCCACACTGGAGAAAAGCCATATGAGTGCAGCAAATGTGGGAAAGCCTTCAACAAAAGGTATTCCCTCATTAGGCATCAGAAAGTTCATACAACAGAAAGGCCCTAGCCATTGATGGGATGTGTGATTACCTTGTTCACCAAAACACCGGAGAGCAGATTTTTCAAGGCATCCATCAGACAAAAAGTGAACCTCATACATCTGAAGATCAACAGTTGGATGATTCACTGTGAGGTCTGAGTACTTAGGAAGCTCTCTGGACTTGTGCTTTCTTATCTATCCGGTATTGCAGCATACACTACAATGTGGCATATCCCCACAGTGCCTGTCAGTCACTCAGATGTGCTGAAGGCATGCAGACCTTTGTGCTCACCAAATTCCGAAGGGAATTGTGAATAATATGAGCCTACTCGGAGTCCTCTTCCAATCTGCTGGATTGTTTTAAGGGATAGACAGGACTATCTTTGGCCAAGAAGAGTTATTTGGGTTCTGGTAGCCTATGGAGGTTTACTTTCTTCGTGGATATCATTTTTTAATGTGAATGCCATGGTGGGGCTTTCCCTACTCCACCAAGGAGGAAAATGGCACATCTTACCATTTGCTGATGTCTTGTGCTAAACACCTTATCGTTTAGACCGCCTTTAATCTTGGAGGCCGTGTGCACTGTATGGCTTGGGTTTAGAACAGAATTGTGTTCTACCAGTATGAAGGGTGAACAGGTTTTGTGGGAACTACAACTATGTGCCCTCAAGGGCACAGGATGATGTCAGAGAATAGTTCTTAGTTCTGTTTATCTTAATTTTCATTGTTTTCCAAGGTCTCCTGAGAAAAACAGCAGAGCTATATTATGTGGTGTGGTTGCCACATTTATTTGTAGGTCCAGAGGTCTCCCTGAGAAGAGGCATTTCTGACACTCAAGTACTGGGATCTGCATGAATTGTATCTTTGATCTCAGTGATGCCTCATATTTCCTAGCACTGGTCATGGAAAGCTGTTTCCCAGGTCCTTCAGCATAGCTGTGTTCACTGAAGGACAGAATTTGGTAGGCACGTCACTGCTTTTAAGACCTGCTAGGGCCAGACAAGAACAATAATTGGCCCAGAGACCTAATAGTGAAGAAAATTGCAGCCAAGAACAGTGCATGTGTCCCATTTACAGGTGCATCCAAAAATGTCCATGTTACTGTGGCTTCATGGTTTGGGAATGTATAGCAATTCTCAGGACTGCAGGCCTTTGTTTTTCCTGTGGCCACTGTCATTGTCATCATGAGTAATCTAAGATTTTGTGAACTCATATAACTTTTCTGGACTGCTTTTGAGATGATTGCTACACAGGCAGGAAAGCAGTATTTGAGAGAACGTAGTCCTTGTAGTCCAGATTTGTGGTTTTGTGACTTGGTAAAATCTGTGTCAGATGGAAATTATCTTCACTACTTGCCACTTATTGCTGCCACTGAGAGGGCTTTCCTTCCTAACTTGTGAGAAGATTAATCCTTAATTATAAGTAAATCTTATGTTACCAAATAGCTTGGTTTTCCAAAAAGTGGGATAGATGCATATTTTTGTGTGGAACTATTTATTTTATAACGTTGAAGTCTACTTTTCATACACAGAAGCTTCTCTTCATATGGTTTTTCACCTTCAGTAATCTCAATAAAAGCTTTATATTAGAAATATATGCATGTATGTTTTATTCTGTGTCTTTTCATTTACTTTATTTCATTTGGTTTTCCAAAGAAAACATTTTTAATTTTAAAGTTGAATTTGTCTATTTGTTCTTGTAATGATTGTTCTTTTGGTGTTATTGAAAGAAATGTATGCCTGATTTAAAGATACCGTATTATATGTGTTTCCTTCTGAAACTTTTACAGTTTAGGTTTTCTATTTATGATCATATTCATTTAATTTCTGTAGGTTCTTTTTAAAGATATGAATGATACCCAGTTGTTTCAGCAACATTAATTTAAAAGCTCTTTCTTCACTGGGTTGCTTTTGTACCTTTATCAATTATTTATGTATATGTTTCTTTCTGTACTTTCTATTCTGTTATATTTATGTATTTGTATTTATCCTAATACTTTCATGTGTTGACAAATGTGTTTCTATAATAAGTCTTGAAATAAAGGTCGTGTACTACTTGACCTATTAATATTTCATAGATATTTTGGCCATCTTTGAGCTTTTACATTTCCATATCAATTATAGATCTAGTTGTCAATTTCTATGATAAGAAAAAAACTACTGGGATTTTGATTGAGATGGCATTTAATCTATAGAGCAATTTAGAAGGACATATTGAGTGTTCTAATCTCTAAACATGAGATATCTATTCTCTTATTTAGGTCTTATTTAATTTTTGTCTGCAGTGTTGTAGTTTTCCATGGATACATCTTGCAAATCTTACAAATCTCCAAGTACTTTCTATATCTGATGCTATGGTAAACCTTAATTGTATTCTTATTTTCTATATTCTTGATGCTCTGGCATTATGGACTTCAATCCTGAAAAGACTGCCCCTCCCTGAGATATTTAATTCCTAGAAATAACAAACTACTCCTCTATGAGCATGACTTCTGAATATAAACCAATCAGTTCGTAGCCTACACCTCAATCATCTCTATCAGACTCACACACCAAGCCAAAATTTTCCCTGCTCTAAATCACCCCAGGGCTGAGGTGCTGAACATCCAGGGATCACCCATGTAGCTCAGAGGTGCCTGGAATTATTCAAACTATCCAATCCTAAGCATACTCAGTGCACCTATCTTTCCTTGCCCATTCCTGCCTGCAAAATGACTCTGTTGTGCTCTCCTCTCCCCTTCTGCCTTCTAACCAACACTAATCCTTCCCCATGTGACCCCTCTTGGTATGCCGTGCCTCCTGTTTCTTGAATTCTGGAAGTATAAGGTTCCTTCATGACAGTCATTTCCATGTCTGTGTTGGCTTACCATACTTCATTAACATTAATTGCCATGTGAATTGTATTTAACTCACACTAGTTTTGAGTCCAGGGCCTTGTGAAGCATATGTAACTCACACATCTCTTTACCTTGAGCTCCATGAACTCTGAAAAACTCTGTTTTTCAAGTTTTCAAGTTGCATATAACTCACAGAAAACAATGAAAAATAACAAATTTTTAATTAAATTATAAATGTTCATTTTGTTTTTGAAGTTTTTATTCTATTTTTGTAATAAAACACCATGGCCCCAGGGAAATTTTTTTTTTCTAGTGTGGCAGTCAATGTGTTAAATCCCAGGTATTTGTCAATACAGTATTCTTAATGTTCGAATTCATTACTATTACATAAAGTGTCTTATTTTAAATTAATCTTTGTTCTTTAAACTTTAAAAACTTAGTAGTCCTAGTAGTTTTATTCTTGTTTTGTTTTTATAGACAAAAGGATTTTCTCCATAAAATACATTTACTTCATTCTTACCAATATGAGTACTTTTTATTTCTTTTTATTGCCTCATTGTAGTGGCTAAAACCTTCAGTTCAATATTGAATAGAAGTCTAGCATCTCTTCAAAACTTTCAGTCTAATACTGAATAAAAGTTTTGCTTAAATTTGGCTTTAATTTCCCTTATTTTTCTAGTTTCTTAAGGCATAATCTGACAATTTTAGACTATTCTTTTCTAGTATAGGTATTTATAAGTTTTTCTCTTATTTTAGCAGCATCTCACAAATCTTGGTATATCATGTATTCATTTTCTGTAAGGTAGAGCTAATTTACAACTGTACTGGAAAAGCTCCATCTTTATTACTTGTAAAAACTGGATGTCTGGCTTTGACACTTTTGCTGATTCATATATGGACACTGGAATTTATGTGCTGTTTAAAGTTTAAAAAGTCCAAGATAACAACCAGAGCCAGTTTGTTTATTAATGATTTCGAAATGACCTACATAGTTAGGCAACCTAGCTTAATTGTGATACTGGGAGGCCATGACATTTTTGCCTTAAACATCTTGATTTCTTGGAGCTGATGATGAACACATCCATGTGCAGATAAGGAGCCTGTAGAGCTGTGCCTGCATCCCTCAGATCTGATGCCGACCAGAACTCCCTTTATCTCACTGTGCCTTATCTTTGCCTATAAAAGCCTCACATGATTATATTCTGTGAAGCCTTGTGAGTTTTTTCTGAACTTGTGAAAACTTTGCAGTTAGTGATGAGGATGGGTCACTGATGCAGATTTACCATTTTAAACACTATGGTTTAAAAATTATTATCATTGTAGTCTGGATTTAATCTTCACTAGGGAAAGTGCCTATGAATGCTATCTTTCACTGCTGCAACCCTTGCAGAGTAGAGAAACTTACAAATAATAGATGGCAAGTAAATATCTGTTTAATAAATGCTCTCATTTGCAAAAATGGCTCATTTTATCGAAGTAAAAGTAGATTCATATGTAACACCATGTACACTGACAGACCACAGCTGCTCTAAGAATAAATGAACTAAAACTAATTTTTAAAAAGCTAGAAGCATTTTGTTATGCCTGGGTATTTAAAAATCTAAAAAAAATTAAAATTGATATGTATTTAATATTTCTCATTAGATACTTCCAGCCCATAAAACTAAAAACAGACCAAATTTAGATACCATGGGAGACTGAAGAAGATATGTGCAATGTCAAAAGTATCAAAGGAATAGCCCATATGCTTGAAAATCTTATTAATCATTGATACAGTACCTATCTTACATAAATAAAACATCACAATTTAAATAAAGACAGCATACAAATAAAGACAGACCAACATATGAGCAAACAGTCCACATAAGAGGAAGAACAAAAGGCACTGAAGCATGTGAATAAATGTTCAAATTCATTTCAACTTGAGAAAAAAATATATATGATATATTAGACATCACTTCAAACTTCTCACAATTACAAAAAAAATGGAAAGCTGGACAATTCTAAACATTGGGATACAGTGATACAGAAAGAAACACTTTTGTTGATCTCATAGGAGATGAAAGGGCACTCTATATCTTAATTCCAGTGATGTACAGCATTACCATATGACCTAGCCACTCAGCTCCCTGGGTACATCTTATATGTCCATAAGTTTTCATATAACATCAATGATCTTATTTTTCAAGGTTGAAACATATTTTGTATATTAGAGGAAAAGTAATTGTCCATAATGGAAGATTAGAAAAGAATGAAAGTATCACAATATAAAATATTATGGGACAGTTAGAAACAATTGGTAAGCTCACAAAATATGGGATAAACTTTTAAATTATATTTTGAGTGAAAAAAGAAAGACTAAGAGAAAAAAAAGAATTGTGAAGCCTACAATCCAATAAAACATTGTAATTTAAAAATACAAAAAAAGAAATATAAATAAATAATAAAGAAACCCAAAACCAAAGAAACAAAATCAAAAGCAACCCAGGACACCTCTTACTAGAACATACACAAAAGAAAGGACGTATACCAGACACATTACAACAGTGGATTGTATGTGGAGTGATGAATGAGATGAATGGGAATAAGTACATAAAAATGTAAGTCCTTGCAGAGACCAGGACAGAAGGGATGCTCTCTTTGTCCAGAGCCTTCGAGTCCAGTTTCATCATATAATGGCTCACTGCATCAAGGCTCACCTGAGTGTTTCTGAAAGAACTTCAAAAGATGATAAACATAAATAACCATTTCTAAAGAAAGACAACCTATTGTCTATTAGAATGTATACCTCTCAGAGAAAAGGTATAGAGAATATTTTACTCCCACATTGGATGGCTTCTGATACTATCTAATGGAAGGCTATATTCTTCCTTCTTTTGACACATCCTGTTACTTGGAAGTAGCAGGGTTGCTTTCCAAGAAATAAATCTAAAAGCCTTCTTTACTATGAGTTATACATAGGCATCAAAAACATTTTGTGACCATGTAGAATTTTTTAATTGAGGTGAAATTCACATAATGTAAAATTAGCCATTTTAAAGTATACAATGTAGTTAACATTAAGTTCATAATGCTGTGCAACCATCACCTCTATCTAGTTGTAAACATTTTCACACTCCCCAAGACCACACTCCCATTAAGCAGACACTGCCCATGTACCTTATTTTTCTTTTTTTTTTAAATTTATATATATATATATATATATTTTTTTTTTTACCATAGAAGATGGAATCAATACCTCACCTTTCAATATTTAGATTTCTGTTTACTCTGCTCACCTTACATGGGATTTTATTTTAAAAGTTCTTCCCCATTTGTTTCTGCCAAACCAAATAAAATGAAATACTCACCTGAGACTGACAAGTAAGTTCATCTTCCTCACTCTGAGGGCAAGAGGCAACTAAAATCCTCCCCATGTCCCCACAGAACCACTTTGATTAGGCAAAAAATGGGTATCTGCTTTAGTTTCCTGGGGCTGCCCAGGAAAAGACCACAAACTGCATGGCTTGAACATGGTGTTCTCCCTGTGTCTTCCATCTGTGTCTGTCTCTGTGATGAAATTTATCTTTTTTTATAAGTAGAAACTTTTCTTTTTTCATATTGGATTAGGACCCAACCTAATGGCTTCATTAAATTGAATACCTCTATAAAGATCCTATCTCCAAATAAGATCACATTCTTAAGTACTCTGGGTTAGGGCTCCAACATCTTATTGGGAGACACAATTCGATACTTAATATTATCATATGAATTTCTACAGTTCTTCAAAGGCCAGAATGATCAATAACCACAGCAATTTCAAGACTAACAGGCTCCCAATGTAGGATGGCTTGTTCAAACTTTATTAATTCTCCATATTCTTCTGATCTATTTCTGTTATTCACAATCATTTTAGACTTTCTCTTCCAAATCTTTTCTGGTTCTTCCTCCTTCTCTTAGTTTTCTTCATTGTTCTAGTTCTACTACATGTTCTTATTCCATCAGTGATTTCTTAATCTCTTTTTAATCTTGAGTGGTCTTTTTAGAATTATAAAATTTACTGTGAACGTTCTGAACGTCTCTACATGTGTATGAAGTTAAAGTGAATGTTCACTCTGACACTCCCCTACGCACCCGTTCCCCAGCTCCACACTCATATTAATTGAAGTGCATCGAATGTGAACAGTCATGCCTAGCTAGTCCCACTCCCACAACTCTTTCCACAGACTGAGCACCAGGAGCATGATGTTTTTTATCTCACTTGTTCATTAAATGTAACACACAACAACTGAAATAAAAGTGTGAAAAGTGTTTCAGCTTAATAATAAACTGAATATTCTGGAAAGCACACAGAAGAACTAAGTTCCTAAAACCTTTACTGAATTAAAAATGGGTGATAAAAACAAGTTTAGGTTAATGTATTGCACGTGTTCTCATGTGTTTTCCTATACTCTATAAACAGTAGGCTCCCTCCCTGTCTCAGCCACCCATGTATCCCACTTCCCACATTGCAACCACAACACAGCAAGTGGTCATGGAAATGCTCGATGGGTGTCTCAGGAGACTCTCACCCATTGCAGCTGCAAATTCATAGTTGTTCCTTGTACTCAGTACATAAATGAAGACTGTATGGAATGGCTGGAAGTTGACAAAACAAACCCGAGGGTGTCTTTTATCCATGGAAAATACATCACTTCTGCTTTGGGAAAAACTGGGGCCCAGGTCCCCAGGCCTGGAAAGAAGAACCTTTTGATGAGAGCCAAGATGTTTCTAGAGGGATTTCTCCAACTCTCTTGAACCCAGGGACTCCGGTACAAGCACAGGTATAGTACTACATGTAGCCTTCCAGAGAGGATGGAAGATGGAATCTTTGAGTCCACTCTCCTTCCCAAAAAACAGAAAACTCTGCACTCTGCCCTGGAAAAACAAAAACAAAAACAGTGTTCCTAACTCTTGAAGAATTCCATTCATTATATGTGCATAAAGCACAACAAAAATGGTGCATGCCCACTACAAAAATGTGAATTACATGTGTGGTCTTTTAAAAGGCTCTAAGGCTCAAAGTGAGGAAATGATTATTTTATATTTTTTACACAATACATGTTTTAACCTAACATTATCTCATGTAGCTTGAAAACTAACTCAAAGGAAAATCCCACAGGAAAATGAGCACATTCAATGCCAACACCCAAGGAATGAGTCTATGATGGTTAACTGTGAAACCCACTTAAACCTGCACGAATACATCCTGATTCCCCTGTTAAAACACTAGGCACTTTATTCTGTAGCAAAACTTCACACAAACATTTATTTATAAGATCAGTGAGATTCCTCTCTGTTTGATTTCCTGGGTTTATCATGAATTTACCTTAGCTGTGTTTTATTTTGCTTATTTTAGCTATAACCCAATCCCTAGAAAACTGGTTGGGGAACTTCAAAATGTCTCTCTACACAGGATTAAAGAACCCAAGAAACACCGGAAAAAGTAAAAATTGGGACTCACCTGAGAAGACCAAACAAGGTGATCACCATGCTGTCAGAAAACAAACAAATAGAATGGAATCAGAAAAAAGTGAGGGTGCTGGGCATTTAAAACCACATTAATAAGGTTTTTTGTTTTGTTCTGTTTTGAATAAAAACCAAGGTCTGAAACAGTTTTAAGTAGTGCACATTTTAATGTGACCATCGATATGTGGATTCTTCTATCCTTAGAAATAAAATAGAAGAGAAGTGTCATGGGAGGATATTCTCTGTATTCTAATTTCTTGTAAGTTCAATTATATGAAGGCTTGAGACATCTCAAGCCTTCATATTTCTCAGAAAGAATGACCCTCCTAATGGATTCCCTCCCAGAGATGTCTGGAACAAAGAAAATTTCCAAGAAATGTTAGAAGAACTGCCCTTGTTGTCCAACTCTCCTGACATAGGACAGCAGTGAATGTATATAAAAAACAGGGCTGAGAACCTTTACCTCTCAAATATGCCTCTACTAAAAATCAAAACTGATGAAAACTGTAACAGGCTTACAGGGAAGTCTGAAAGTTTGTAAAGACATTTATTTTTCGCTCTTATAGTCTATGTCTCTACCTCCTCCATATTTTAAGAATGCTGAGATGGCTTTCCAGTGTAAACCAAGGAGATACCTGGCACTGAAGGTTTCTATAAATTCATAGAATAAATCCCAAGGTGGGTCAAGTTCCAATATGGCTCTTTACATGACAAGTAATGACCTGGTCACAGAAAGTTCTCTCAGAGTGATGACAATTATGCAGTAACTCTTCATTATGAATTCTCAGGTGGCACATGAGACTTTTTTCTTTTTTCAGACTGTTGTCAGTAGTTGTATTCGGAATGTCTTTCCCCAGCACGAGTTCTCTGATGTTGATGCAAGTGGAATGCCTTCTGCATTTCTCTCTGCTGTGAATCCTTCTGCTATGGGTAAGGGTTGGGTGGTGGCTGAAGGAATCTTACATTCATTGCACTTACAGGGCTTCTCCCCAGTGTTGACTACTTGTGCATTTAATTAAGAAAGAGCTGACAAAAAATAAAAAGCTTTCTAACATTCTTAGCACTCAAGTTTTTTCCTCCAGTGTGGGTGCCCTCATGAGGGATGAAAGAGGAACAATAATAAAGGCCTTTCTACATTCACTGCACCAACAGGGCTTCTCTCAAGTGTGGACCCGCTGGTGCTGCAGGAGGTGTGACCTGCGTTTGAAGGCTTTGCCACACTCAGTGCACTTGTAGGGCATCTCCCCAGTGTGGATGACAGAGTGCTGAATGAGGTATGTGCTCCTATGAAAGGCTTTCCCGCACTGGGTGCATTCATAGGGCTTCTCCCCAGTGTGGATCCGCTGGTGCTGCATGAGCTCTGAGCTGCATCTGAAGGCCTTTCCACACTCCACGCAATCATAGGGCTTCTCTCCAGTGTGGATGATGTAGTGTTGAATTAGGTGTGCCCTACTGCTAAAGGCTTTATCACATTCTTTGCATTCAAAGGGTTTTTCTCCCGTGTGGGTCCTATTATGGCGAATAAAAGTAGAGCGATGGGTGAAGGCCTTTCGACACTGACTGCACTCATAGGGCTTCTCTCCAGTGTGGATCGGATGGTGTTGCATGAGATATGACCTACGTTTGAAGGCCTTCCCACAATCAAGGCACTTGTATGGTTTCTCCCCGGTGTGTATGAGGTAGTGTCGAATAAGGGTTGAGCTCTGGCTAAAAGCTTTCCCACACGCATTGCATTCATAGGGCCTCATTCCAGTGTGAACCCGCTGATGTCGTACAAGATACCACTTCCGGCTAAAACCTTTCCCACACTGCTTGCATTTGTAGGAGTTTGTCCCTAAGTGAATTGAGATGTCTTTCCCTGTTTGCTGTGAGTCACATTGAAGGAGAACATCTCCTGGAGATACCTGCTCCAGTAACACCCTGGAGTGCAGACTACCTTCCGTCCCCAAACCTTCACCTTCAAGGCTCATTTTCTCAAGATGGGTCTCCTTGTGAGGGTCTGCCCCTGGCTTCACTTGACCTTTCTGCATTTCCAAAAGCCCTTCCTGATCCCTGGATTTCCCCAGTCTGGAGTCCTTTGAAGATCCCAGACTCAGGCTTCCCTGGAGAAAGGCTCCCTCAAATAAGACCGGCAGACAAGTGGTTGGCTCTCTGGTCTGAAGTTGTTCTCTGTCACCTGAAGGAATCCAACACACAAAGGAAGGGACTTTCAGTGATATAATACAGCAGAAACAAACGCTTCAGTGGTAAGAAAAGAATGAAAATAGTACTCTGACACTTGCTGCATTTTTACATCTCTATAACCCAGGCTTCCAAATACTTTTCATGGTCCTTGTACCCCTGACATCATTGAAGGGGAAATCTGGAGTACAGACTGGACCAGGGGACAGAGGATCTGGAGTGGAGATGCCCCTCTTCACAGTCCAGAGTAGGGAAGGGAGGGCAGGGTTTTGATGACATTGTCTGAAGAGCATTTGCTCCAAGAATTGATGCCTTTTGGTGCTGTGAGAGTATAGGGAAGTGGCACCTAACAAGATTGGGAAGAAAAAGAGATAATGAAAGGCCTCCTAGAGGGGGTGTCCCATGAGTTGGGTCCTAATGGAGAAGCCAGAGGAGCAGTTGCTAGATAAAGGAAGTGGGCATTGGGGTGAAGGTGAGGGAGTAAAAATTGGTAGATTCACCCTTGGAGAGTACTTAAGAGTTATAAGAAAAGGGCACCAGATGCCTGGTGAAGCCAACATGGAAGGTGTGATCAGAGTTAGAGGAAAGGAATGATGATCCCAGCACAAAAGTGATAGAAGGACACATGGGAACAAATGTACAAAGGTCAAGCATGATAAGATTTGACAAGTTTCTGCTATATGAGGAGGCATATTGCATGGCAGCCAAGGGTGAAGGCACTGGAGATAGATGACTCAGTCCAAACCCTTCTGCTGTCAAATGGGCTGATACTGGAGGATGACTTTCTCCACTAAGTCTCAAATTCTTTAATTAAGAGACTAGGAGACTCAGTTTCTTG
>VBSM01003212.1:11854610-11868688 GCA_008086735.1 Cheirogaleus medius
TTTACCTTCTTATGTTGGTTCCCTAATTTTATGCTAAGCTGGGGGTGAAATATTTGTGATTTTTCTGAAGAAAGGGGTGGTGAGTTCTCGGAATTGGGGTTCCTCCTCTTTTCTGACATTATAGGGTAAGTTCCCAGGGCTGCCATGGTATTTGTAAACTGTCATGGCGTGGGTGGATGTGCATTTTACTATGTTAATGTGGCAAAGTTCACTTTTGGTCACAAGCTCTTAGCTTCTGTGCATGCTCCGGGTTGGGAAAAGTTCCTAACCTCAAGTTCCTGCTGTTGTGGTTTCTTTCCTCCGTTGTTATTGGTCCTGACCTCTGCCCTTGACCACATCCTCCTATTGCCTGCCCTGCCACCTGCATGCCCTTAGCCCTACCTGACATGACCAAGCATAATTTCAAGGCCACATTGAAATGGCCCTTAGAGATCCAATAAGGACTTACACACATGCCCCCATTTAAGACTTGTCATCTTCAGACAATTGTTATTCTTTAATGCTTTCCTGAAAGTATTTCCAAGAAACCATAACCCTTAAGTGCTTTGTCTTCAAAGAGATTCATGGAAAACACTCTGACAACTACAGATGTGTGATAACATTAAGATCATACCATCAGATTGGGTAAGAATTTTCAGAACTCTAATGAAAAAACTGAAAGATTCATGAAACTGCTGTCCCAAGATCAAGCAGAACAAGAATTAATTACATGGGACTGGATAAACTAATGAGAGTAATGTTTTCATGACTTTTTATTGGAATTTTTTTTTTTTTTGAGGCAAGATCCCTCTCTGTCGCTCAGGCTAGAATACAGTGGCCTGATCACAGCTCACCACACCCTCAAGCTCCAGGCCTCAAGTGGTCCTCCTGCCTCAGCTTCATGAGTAGCTGGGACTACAGGTGTGTGCCACAATACCTGGCTAATTTTTCCTTTAAAATTTCTTGTACAGATGGAATCTCACTATAGCACAGGCTGGCCTCTAACTCCTGGGCTCAATCAATCCTCCCTCCTCAACCTCTTGAAGTGCTAGGATTACAGAACTGAGCCACCACACCTGGTCTTGTTTTCCAGATTTAAGGAAACTTTTTATTTTCTCTTGAGCTATCTATAACTTACTTAACTATAATTCGATAAAGTATAGGTTTGTAAATAAACATAAAACAATTATTTTTTCTTCCTACCTGATACCTCAGAATTCAGAAGCTATTTGTAAATATTCTTATTTTATGGGAATATAGTTATTTGCATAAATCTAATAATATTTTCTCTTTATAACAGGATACAATTGAACATATGGGTTATATTAATATTACCAAGGCTTTGACTGGAATGTCATATTTGAGAATGTCCACAGAATACCTGGCTTCAAGAGTTTCTCCCACCTTATGAAATAAGGTACAGGGACCTTAAAAGTATTGGGGGAACTTTGAGAAAAGAGTAATTTACACAAATCTATGGCTAGTGCTAGTAAAATCTGATGGCAAGTATTTAGCTTGTACTCCTAGTCTTGAGTGAGGGATTCCCACAGTGAGGGATTTGTCTCCAAATTTTATTTTACTTTTTCATTCTTGAAAACACTGAGTAATACACTGAACAGGAGAAAGAATATATTGAGAAGGGGTCGCCAGCAAGGGGGAAATAAACAAACAAAAAACAAAAGATCTGGGCCTTCATGTTTATTCACTGTTCTAACAAATGCTGACTGAGCACCCACTAGATTTCAAGTGATATCGTAGGTGTCCAGGACACAGGGGGAAATAAGAGAGACAAAGACTCCTGTCCTCACAGAGTTCATGCTCTATTTGTCTTAATTTGGGGTGCTATAGAAAAATACCATAGCCTGGGTGGCTTAAACAAACATTTATTTCTCATGGTCTGGAGACTGGGAAGTCTGAGATCAAAACATAGTGAAATAACTGGGAAGTGACAATTTTTGGTATTTATTACCATTTCTTTTAAAAATAGCTTTGTTGATGTATAATTGTTTCACAATAAATTCTGCATATTTAATGTGCACAGTTTGTGCCTTAATACATACTTTTTAAACCCTTGACAGCAAAAGATCCCCCCTACCCTTTTAAATCCATCCCTCATAATATAAAATTGATTCAAGGATATTCTACCCATTTTAGTGGATATTTTCAAACATATGCACAAATGGAAAGGACTGTGTTATGCAGCCCAGGGAACCCTTTACAATCTTCCATCATTATTGATCATGTCATGGTTTCTTGTTTCATCTGTCTCCATGCACATTACTGGATACTTTTACTTATACTTCTAACATCTTGTCATTAATGCCTAATGGCTTCAGAATGCATTTCCAAAACATAAGGGCTCATTCATTTCCTAATAACTTTATTAAGCAACATTTGAGGTATCATAAATTATGTAGTCAGTGCTCAATTGTCCCAAAAACATTCTTTAAGGCATCCAATCTAAAATGAACTGTGCGACTTTTAGAAGTTTTGTCTGGTAAATCTACTTACCTATAAGTACCACTTTAGTTTTTTTATTCTTATTATTTGTTAAAGTTGCCGAATTACTTTTCCATCAGAATTTGCCCCATTCTGGATTTGGTTTTATGCTTCTCTCAATCTGTTTAACATGTTGACCTTCTCCATATTTCCTGTGTACTGGATACTAAGGAGATGATGACAGGTCCAGCGCTGGTGGGTCTGCGTGTGATAGTGACACACCAGGAAACCATGCCACGTGACAGTGTGTTTTGCTAGCACACTACAGCCCAGCCTAGAAACAAAACATTTCAGGTACCATTTCATATTCCAGGTGTCCCAAATAGAGTGGAAGTGTGCTTTTCCTAGTGTGATAGTTTCAATATACCATACAGCCTAGGGACAAACACATACCCCAGGAGCCCTGTGTGACTGTGTGTGAGACCGACATACCTCAACACAGCTTGGACTCACACATGCATATACCACATCCACAGCATGAAGCAAGTGTGACAGACACAAGACACACAACTGCCATATGCAAAGCGCGCACTGAGGACCTGTTGGACAAGATGGAGGTTCTGACACATGGAAATTGTGACCACTTGAACGCCAATACTGCACAGAGATTTGTGAGACAGATGTGATAGGGACACCCCAGGGCCTGGTATGTGGGTCACATACACATGTGCTGTATTGCTATTGCTATAGCAAGCTCTGAAGACCTAGCCTTTGCACTTTCTCTTTTGGATAGCCTTCATCTGTTTCCACAACATGTACACACAAGTGTACAGTCACATTGCTGTGACAACACAGGTACAGCCTGGCTGGAAGAGGACAACCTCTCCACTGTCCTGCAGGTAGGTAACGCACGGATGAAGGTCATGATACTTGGATGCTCACTTTGGCACAGACTGGAGGCTTGCATGCAGGATGATTCCATGTGAGTGCATGAGGACGTGGAGCTAGGTGATCAGACAGAGCCCCAGTAGCAGAAACCAGGACTCACAAATGGTTTCCCCAACGGGAGCCTTTTTCTCTCAGTCACAATTACATTATGTCCAGAGGTCACGTCCGCCTTCCCCAAGCCCTGCACAGAACTCAACCCTCAGGAAGCCTCCGTGATTTGGGCCTGGGTCTCGCTGTCTTTCCTGGTGACGATACAATAGGTTCTAATCTCATCCAACAGCCCTGGGTGCACTTGCTTCCTGTGATTTTTCAGGCATTGGTGGCCTTAAAGGATAGAACCACTACATTCATCTGGGAGAAATGGGGACATTGGGAACTGGCCCAGTGGACCTTGTAACGGTATGTGGCACTGGGAATCTGTGGGGCTTGGGAGTAAGGCCCTGTCCCTCTCCCACATGGGCCAACTGTGGCTTCTTCCTTGATTTTACCTCTTTCTTGCACCTGCACACATCGGAGAGCAAGCCTCTTCCTCCTTCTACCCACAGACGTTGCTGTGTTGCATGTGACATATGGGAATAACGTAACAAATTCAGGCTATTCCAAGAAGCACAGGACATAGTCATAACAACTGACCCCTCTTCAGGGTGACTTCTGGTCAAAAGAAAAAAAAAATGGAGGCATTGAGACTGAAAACTAGGACCATAAAACTCTGTATTATTTCACTGGATGTCTTGGGTAGCAGTGCAAATGAAAGAAAATGGAATGAGAACTACCCTTGTGAACATGGCCCGATTACAGGACGGGGGAAGAACACAGAACATAAAAGAATGACACAGACACACATAAAGACTTCACATGACTCGAGTGCCCAATGCACCGGTCACTTTATTTTTATACCCCCCAGACCCAGGGTTAGTTCCTTGTACGTGAGCATCTGAGCATAGCAGTAATAACCGTCCATTTCGGAGTTGTATCACAAGGGAACAATTTCCCATGATCTCAGACCTCGAAACAGCTACTTGAGGTGCCAGCGCCGGACATAACTCAAAAATCAAGGCCAAAATAAGCAACATTAAATAATGTATCCATCAGAAGAACTTCTTGTGCTCTCTCCCAGTCAGTGGCAGGCCCCCACAGTTGTGCCTGTCTTAGGTCGTCCCTCCCGTGAGGGATCTTACCCGTCTTTGACTACCCACCATCTTACGGGGCCAGACCTTGGGAAAGTTCTTATCTTTATGGCCTCCAGAATCCCACCACGGGGGCCCACTGTGTGGGAGCTGGGCAACATTTGCTTACGTGCAGAAACTCAGGCCTCTTGTTATGTCCCAAGGCAGTAACCGTGTCTAAAGAAAATACTGGTTACCGCTGCATCATGCAGCACACGTACATTACAGGCTATCGTGAATGATTAGTATAAGGCAGATAATCACCAGAATCAGCTCCCAACACCCTTGGCTAAAATAGTGTCTACACTGAGACACGCGAGGTAAAGGCCTCATAAAACCTATTCAACTTTTCATACAAACAAAGCCCAATTCTATATTCCTCCCACCCAAAATAGTGAACAGAACCCCTTGATTAAAAGTACACAAAACAATAAGGCCTTTATTTCTACACAAATCCCAGAACAATGCTAGACAGGAAGTTAACGGTTAGTGATTTAGAGCCTGAAAACATTGCCATAAGGGTCATGTGAGACCATGAATTTCCATGAAGACCAGCCTTCCTTGCAAGCCTCTAGGCGAACCCAGATAGAGTGCTCTTGGCCAAAACAGCCAGACCCATGGCATACTCAGAAAAAGGGATAAAATCACTCTAAGGGCTCAGGCTACTCAAAATTTGCTCCAGAAAATGGGGAGAGTACAGTCACCTGCCTTGTCTCAGCATGTCAGGGTTACTGAAGCCCACTATGCAAGGTGTAAGAGGGGAGATGGCTTCTACCAGAGAAACTGGCAGTGATTAAGCTCTGGCCAGGGCCCTGGGCAGTCTAGAATGTGCAAAGCAGAAGCTCATGGACGGCTAACACACACCTGGAACTCATGGGGAATTTCGCCCCTCTGGATGCTTGCAAGTATCAGGTTCAACTTCAGGCAGATGGCTCCCTCACAAAGGATCCCTAGCGTCTCTGAAAAAAGAGACAGCACATTCCCTGTAGTTCTAAGGCCTTTCTCAAATGTAGGCTTTCTGATACTAAACAACGTTGACCCTTGGCCTGAAGGATTTTCCATATTTGTTGTCTTTGAGGTCTCTACGTGTTGTGACATTTTTGGTGTTGAAAGAAGCTAGAGCGTTGGCTAAATGATTTCCCACATTTGTTGCATTCATAGGGCCTTTCTCCAGTATGAACTACCTGGTGTTGAACGAGGACAGACTTTTGCCTAAACGATTTTCCACATTGACCACACTCATATGGCCTTTCTCCAGTGTGAATCCTGCAGTGTTGAATAAGGCTGGTGCTTCGACTAAAGGACTTCCCACATTCACCACATTTATATGGTCTTTCTCCAGTATGAACTCTCTGGTGTTTGATGAAAGCTGCTCTTCGGCTAAAGGATTTCCCACACTGGCTACATTCATAAGGCCTTGCTCTAGTGTGAATTCTCTGGTGTTCAACTAGGCTGTAGCTTTGCCTAAAGAATTTCCCACATTCGCCACACTCATAAGGTCTTTCTCCAGTGTGAGTTCTCTGGTGTCGATCAAGTTTAGATTTATACCCAAAAGCTTTCCCACATTGCCCACACTCGTAAGGCCTTTCTCCAGTGTGAACTCGCTGGTGTCTAATAAAGGTGGCTCTTTGGCTAAAGGATTTCCCACATTGGCCACACTCATAATTTTTTGCTGTAGTGTGAATTCTACGGTGTTCAATGAGGCTAAAGTTTTGTCTAAAGAACTTCCCACATTCCCCACATTCATAAGGCCTTTCTCCAGTGTGAATTCTCTGGTGTCTAATAAGAGTGGCTCTTTGACTAAAGGATTTCCCACATTCACCACACGCATAAGGTCTTTCTCCAGTGTGAATTCTGGAGTGTTCAATGAGGTTGGAGCTTTGACTAAAAGATTTCCCACATTCTCCACACTTATATGGCCTTTCTCCAGTGTGAACTCTCTGATGTATAATGAGGGTGGCTTTTTGACTAAAGGATTTCTCACACTGGCCACACTCATAAGGCCTTGCTGTAGTGTGAATTCTCTGGTGTTCAACAAGGCTGAAGCTTTGTCTAAAGAGTTTCCCACATTCACCACACTCATAAGGTCTTTCTCCAGTGTGAGTTCTCTGGTGCCGAACAAGATTAGATTTGCACCCAAAGGCTTTTCCACATTCTCTACACTCATAAGGCCTTTCTCCACTGTGAATTCTGCAGTGTTCAATAAGGTTGGAGCTTTGACTAAAACATTTCCCACATTTGTTACACTTGTATGGCCTTTCTCCAGTATGAACTCTCTGGTGTATAATAAGGGTAGCTTTTTGGCTAAAAGATTTTCCACATTCATTGCACTCATAAGGCCTTTCTCCAGTGCGGAATCTTTGGAAGGGAATGAGTGAGTACTTGTCTTGGAAGGCTTTTCCACATTTGTTAGACTCATAAACTCTTTTTATAGTGTAGACTTTTAGGTGCTGAACAAGACCATAATTATGGTTGGAATCTTTTCTGCATTTACCTGACTTATAATGACATTTTCCACAGTGAAAGGCCTCCCCACACTTGCCGATTTTATTTAGCTTCTCACCTTTGGGGATATCCTGGGGCTCAAGAAGGCCCCAATGGGCTGGGAAGTCCTTTCCAATCTTCCTACAGAGGAAGGGATTCCCTGACACATGGAATATGCAGCTCTTCAGAAAGGAGGCCCTATCCAAGTCTCTTTTTAGTGGATTTTCTGCACTGTGGTGCATCTGGTCCTGGTGAAGGACTGCACACGCCCCCACGAAGTATGGTTTCTGCCCACGTAGATCACCCAGATGCAAAATGTCTTTCAGGATTGGGACACACATCTCACAGGGGTGAGTTTCCTGGGTGGATGGACCTGCCTTCAGAGTCCTGACCTGTGACACTTTTTCTACAGAAACACTCTCTGCAGAAGGTGTCTCTTCATCCTCCATTCCATGCCGACAAACTGAAAGAAGAGAAATGCTGATGAAATGCATGCTGACCGTGGCAAGAATATGTTAATTGTGTTTTAAACATTTTTTGTATATTATGTTTTGATATCTTAAAAAATGTTGCTTGCCACAGGGACTGCCTCTCTCAGGCCAACCAATTCTTTTTACAGGGTCTTACTCTGTCACTCAGGCTGGAGTGCAGTGGTACAAACATAGCTTACTGCAGCCTTGAACTCCTGGCCACAAGTGATCCTCCTGCCTCAGCCTCCAGAGTAGCTGAGACTATAGGTGAGAGCCATTGCACCTAACCAACTCTTAAAAGGTAGCCAAGGACTCAACTGGGAGCACACAATTCACATGCTAATAAGCCAATCCAGAACCCATACTCCAAACCATGTTTTGTGGTTGTACAGTCCTCTACCCCACCATCCCAGGGCCAAGTATTGGACAACTGAGGTCAGTCTCTCTTCCCAACGCACACTGAAATTATTCTAACCAGTCAATCCTTAGCTACTTACCCTGCCCTGCTTTCTCCACAGAAACCCAATAAAAGCTATGGTTTAATGTTTTCCCCTCATTCTCGCTTTTGCCTCCTGACCACCACCTGGTGCTTCCCCATATTGCCCTGTGTGACACAGTGTGCTCCCTTCTAGCACAAACATAAGTAATAAATGTTTCAAAGGCATTCGCCTCTCCGTGCCAGCACTCAGTTACCTCTGCAAATCAAAATCTCACGGGTACAGTTTAAAACAACTGGTGCAGTGAGCAGGGTGACTGGTCTACAGCAGGGGCTTTCCTCTACACGACTCACCTGTATCACTCAGCACTTCTGCTTGAGAAGGCACTGCTGGCCATCGGTGTGCTTGCACTTTAGCTGAACTGCTTTGTGCTGAGTCTTTCTTTTCTTGCTTTGGTTTTCCAGTTTAAATTGTTATAGACCGACCCTGGGTCTTAGCATAGGGTAGATATTGTTTGTCCCCAGGATGCTTCTGGGCATTTGTGCTGCATGTGACTGGCGTGTCTTTGGGCCAGTGTGTTTCTGGGTACCTTATGGTAAGAGTAGGATGGGCTCCTGGGGCATTTCCAGGGAGCAGTAAGGCCAACTAGCTAGCTTTTTAGGTGAAGAAGGCTCCAAAGGAAGCTGGGATAGTCTGATCCACTGAACAAGCAGAACCGTGGAGGGCTGGAGACTGGGCACTGAGCCCAGGTGCCACTCCCCACTTACCTTACCATCTATTCTCTACCATAATGGGCAGTGACAGTCTGGGCAAATAAGATCCCTAGTTGACACCCCATTTGGAATCATGACTGAAGGTCTAACACCTGAGACATCACACTCCTGGGGACATTCTACTGAATTAGTTGTAAACAAACCAGAGGCCCATCCCCACTTACCACCAACTAAGCGCAAGGCACCCTCTCCATGGAAAACCACATGACCCAAGAAATGTAAATGTTTTTCCAAAGGCAATTCTCTTTGCTGTAGTTGCCTTGGGGCTATTACAGCTGGAGGGTAGAAGTGATACCAGCCTTGTATGGGATCCTGTGGCTCAATGTTTAATGAAAAAAGAGAAAAAGGGAAGGAACATTTGTTTCAGCTCCTCCTAAAACACATGACAAAGTTTCTCAGCTCATTAGAGATTGTAAATCTCCTGGTGAATATACTTTAGCATATTTCAATGCTGCTGCCTACTGACATGCTAAGAGTCCCCTCCTTTAAACCAAACTGTTATGCAACAAAGAAATTAAAAGATAAAGCTGAGGTTACCATTGGCTCCTCAAGATATAGACCTCAGGCACTCTAAGGCTGATTAGGATACCCCAAAAAAGGGAGGCCTCCACTTACAACAGAGGCCACTCTGCACCACCAGGAGCTTATCAGGGAAACACTCTGCCTGACCAAAAAGAAACAAGAAAAAGAAAAGTAGAAAAAAAAAAAAAAAGAAGTGGGAAGGAATTGATTATGCTGCAAATAGGAGCCATCTCAGGAACAGGCTGCTGTCTACAGGGACCAGGCCCCTTGCCCCTCTCCCATTTCCCCCTTATCTGCCAGAAACAGAAACTATAAACCAAAGCTTCAAGGCAGCTAAAAGCCTAAAATAGAAAATAAATAAAAAGATAGAGAGAGAGAAAGACAAAGAGAAGAAAGAATAATAACAACAACAAGCTACCTGTATATATGGTAGGTGAAGATAATAAAACAAATTATGTATACTTATAATATTTTAATATAAATATATAACAGATAAATTGTATACATGTATAAACACACATATATTCACTAAATTAAATCAAGGTCCATAATTTGACAAAATTAGATAGCCAAAATTTATATATAAAAGAATATAAATAACTAAAAGATAAAAAGGGTCTTGATAGGCTTTTGTGCCTCTACAAATGATTCTACATTAACTTTCACATTTAGTAAAAGTCACCAACTAACAAACTTCATAAATTCAATAACTACTCAGGCTCAAATTATACTTACACCTGGGAATCCCACTAAGTTTAAACATTGTACCTGCTATAGTCTTAGGAAAGTAACTAAATATGAAACAGAGAAAAAATAAGTATGCCTCACTCCAACTGTAGCCTGTCTGTCTACATTTCCCAATGTCACAGCGTTCATTACCTGAAAATATACCATACTGGGCACTGACACTCTAACATCATGAGCAATAAACTCTCCAGGGCCAGGCCTCCTCTGAGGCCTAGTGCCATGTCCACCCTATGAAGCAATGAGGGCTCTCCCCACACCCCCAGTTCTACAATTACATGGGATCTGCATGATGCAAGTCCTAGGGAAAGACAGCACAGGTGAAGGGTCAGCACTAGCCCAGAGCTGTACACAACAGACCACAGGAAAATAAATTAGTATTAATAAAGTCTGTAAGGAGGGTCTGGGAAAACAGCCCACACTCCACATAAGTACTGATCATGACAATTCCTGCAATTCCCAACACAGGCAGCGATGAGGAAATGTCAGCTAGAAGAAAGGGGCAGAACTAGGGGCAAAAGGTGTCATGGATACGGACTCCTGCACCTGGCCACAGAAGGGTGAGGAATGTGAGATACATTTGGCTGACTGCAAGACATATGCCATCAGATCCTTCCCTGAATACTTCGGGACAGCAGGTGTTAGGGCTGCTGATAGAGAAGCATACTTGGGGCAGCGCACACAGCTCAGCACTGGCACCCACACCACATATGCCAAGAAATTGGGAAGTCAGCAGAGCCCATGGACAGACTGTGGACAGGGCAGAGCTGCCTCTGTGGGAAGAGAGGAGACACAGAGACCAGGATCACTGGGGTTGGTGTGAGGGCCTTACCCAGCGAGATCATAAGTGCAAAGTTCTCCAACATCACATCCAGGTACAGGAGCCTCTGAGCCTCATCAAGGAGCTCCCACTCCTCCTGGGAGAAGTAAATGGCCACGTCCTCAAAGGTCACACAGCCCTGTCATCATGGGGACAGATCATTCAATGATTAACTTCTCTCCTAGGATTCTAAGTTCATCCACCCACACATCCTCCCCTTACTCACTCTCTTCCCCATCCCATCACCTCTGAGGAGATACGAGGCCCCAGTACTACTGATACTCCCTCTCTCATCATGGTTCCATCATCACTTTCCTCCCACAGGACCAACAGACAGGTGGGCAGGGAGATATGCAGGGCTGTATCCCTTCTTGTCAGGTAATTATACTGGAGTTCCCTAGATTGTGCTTCCCTAACAACCAAACATGGCCTCATCTTTCACTCTTACGTGCTGAATATCTGTAACCTTGGGCCATAACCTTCCATCTCTATGGGCACATTTCCCCTTGGAACACGCCTCTCTCACAGAGTCTCACTCCCATAGCCATCTCCACCCACTGCCCCACACCATGGGCATCTCCCTGGCCTCCCCACAAGTTACTCAGCACAAGGCACTCAGTGTGCCTGGCAAATTGAGACAAGATCCAGTGCTACCCAAACCTACTGTCAGAGACTGCCCTATCTTGCTCTGAAGTCCTGCCTGCCTGACTCTGTTCCTTGCTTCAACCTCAAGAACCACCTGGGGATCTCAGACACCCATGGCCCTCTTCCAGTTGTGCTGTATTTTTTGTCCCCTCACCAGTCACAGCCTTCCTCTCTCCATCCAACCATCATTCAATGCCCAGCCCTAGAGGCCCCCCACCCAGACCCAGTGATTCCCCCAGATGATCACTTATACCCCTGAACTAATTCACCTAACTAAAACTCAGCCTGATTTAAATTCCCCAAACACAACAAGGGTCATTACTACATCCTGGTGAGTCCAAAGCCTGGTGAATAAGCACTAGTA
Organism: Cheirogaleus medius; assembly: GCA_008086735.1. NCBI lineage: Eukaryota > Metazoa > Chordata > Mammalia > Primates > Cheirogaleidae > Cheirogaleus > Cheirogaleus medius. Next base: position 11,866,402 of record VBSM01003212.1, read on the forward strand.
CTGGCCACAGTGTCATCTTGCCTCAATTACTCCTATGTTTCTGCATCTGACTTATGTCCACTATTCCCGTGGAAAGCTTGGCCACTTGCCAGATCCACTTCCTCACATCATTCCCATGGCCAATTCATGCACTCACCTGTGTTTGTGACACCCACCAACTCCACCTAGATGCCCAAGTGTGAGACCCAGTCATGGATCCTTCTCTTTCCTGGGCTGCTAATAGCATTCCCATCATGACGAGGATTTCCCCTCCTAATTGCGACTCAAGCTATACCGCAGAGCAGACAGCAGCCACCACCTTTTGGATGTCTCCATCCTCAATCACTTTCCAGAGTTCCAGATCTGTGTGGCCAGCTAGCAACTGGATACCTCCACTAATTGCTCTTTGAAACGTCTCACTCTTAAGATGGCCAAAAACAAACTTCCTCATATCCTCAATGAAAATCAATCCTACAATCAACTTTAACATCCCAGTTAATGGAGATTCCACCCTTACAGCTACTAAAACCTAGGAGTAACATGACTCCTATCTTTCTCTTTCACCCTCAAAATCTGAAAATCCAGGCAGCCCTAATTAAAACTGATCCAGAACCCAACCACATTTCCTATGTCTTTGGCCATCACACTAGTCCAGTCACTATCAACACTCATCTAGTCTACTGCAGTATCTTCCTTCCTCAATTTTCTATCACCCTATTTGTACCTACAGTCTGTTCTTGCTGCAGTCACAGGGAGCCTGATAAGACCAGGGTCAGATCACCTTGCTCTTCTGCTCCAAATCTCCCATTGCTCTCATTACCTGATAAACAGACATTCAACTTCTCACAGTGCCATTCCAGGCCTGCCTTCGACCCTCTGCTCTAAATTCCCATGAGCAACAAAGAAAACCCGTGGTCCTTGACTCAACTCAGCTTCACCTCCAAGCATCTGCACATTCTACAACCTATGCCTGGAGTAACCTTTCATCTCATTCCATTGGTTGCCACCAAGAGAAACCACTTTATATAATTCCCAGCCTGGATTTACTACCCTTGGTCTGGGGTTTCTTCAGTGTCCCCAGACTCAAGGAGTGAAAGTTGCAGATGAAGAGTCCCAGGACACAATTCCAGATACAAAGGGTGGGCTCACACCAGTGAGTGAGGGCCTGGAACATCCTCCACTCACCTTCGTATAGTCCATAAGTGCTTCTGTAGTCATGGAAATCTGTGGGAAAAGGAAGGTTGTGAGAGGCAGGGGACCATGGCTGGGACTCCATGGGCTCTGGCCCTCCTGTTCGCCTGCCCAGCCCTGGAGTTAAGTGATACTGAGATGACTTAAGAGGAGCTAAAGTGCCCGGGGAGGCGACACAGGAAGTCCCGCCCTCACCCTGTGGTCCAAACTCGGAAACGATCCTTTTCTGAGCGCGTTCGTTGGCTCCGCACTTTCCCACTCCGGAGCGGGGCACTGTGGGTAGCGCAGTTCCCGCAGCTCCCCAGTTACCCCTCGGTCTCACTCCTCAGCGCTGACTCTTACCTGCTGTGGGATGTTGCACAAGGTCTCAACCTTCCTGTGCCTCGGTGTTATCACCCCCTTTCCGGGCTGTTCTAATTCTGATCGGCTTTTGGAAAACTTTGACGAGTCTAACTCAGACCATGGGCCTCTTTCTTCTACTCACAACCTCCCAGGGCTCCCAGCATCCCGAGAATGAAGGTAAAACTCCCACCTTGCCATTCTAGGTGTGAACGCTCCCGGCTCGATCGCCCACACAAGATCATGCGCACACACACCAGTCCCTCTGCTTGTGACACCGTCCCACCCCTCATCACACCGGCTGTTACAGATACGAACGCCACTCTCGAACGCCTCACTGTCCTGGACTCAGGGGCCTGTGCTTCGGCTACGCGAGCAGGCGCCCCGCGCTCCGGGCTTTATGCCTTGAGTGGGGTGAGGGCGGGGAGGCCCTCAGGACGCGGCACTCACCCGAGCCGGGTCCCTCAGCGCGGCCGCCTTTGAAGACTCTGGGCCGGAGCGGGGGGCGGGGAGCGCCGGCGACCGGAGCAGCGGCGGGAGGGGTACCCTGGCGGGGCCGTCACCACCGCCGCCGACCCTCGGAGCAGGCGGTTTGCGGCGAGGACGACCCCTCCCCTCGCGCCTGCCTAGTCTCGCCACCTGGACCGCGGCTCCGCGCTCCCGAAACTGGGATGCCGAGGACCCACCCAGGAGGGGCTAAAATGATTGCCAGGCAGTGACACCGGAAGTCCCGCCCTCACCCTGTGTTCCAAACACGGAAACGACCCTTTTCTGAGCG
>VBSM01003212.1:11893147-11920479 GCA_008086735.1 Cheirogaleus medius
ATTAATTTCTTTCTATTTTTAGTAGAGACGGGGTCTCGCTCTTGCTCTGGCTGGCTTCAAACTCTTGACCTTGAGCAATCCTCCTGCCTCAGCCTCCCAGAGTGCTAGGATTACAGGCGTGAGCCACCGGGCCCGGCTGAGTAATGCCATCTTTAACCAAAATACCACCATCATGACCCATGTTCTGCACCAACGTCCTTATAAACAATGCCTGTAGCATAGATAACCCATCCCTCCTAAAGATGCTTATCTAACCTCTCCAATGGTCATGAGTTATGGCAAGAAAGTCTGAAGATGTGAGCATTGTACATTTTACCCTGAAAGCTTAGTATATAAAGGATACTTTCTGGAGGATGAGTGCAGGAATCCATCATCTTGTGGCTGCAGAAGACATGGCTTCTGCTTGTAAGTCTATTAAATATTTCTGAGAAACTGGATTTGTCAGCCTCGTTCTATGGCCTCTCACCTCCCTTGGCCTTTGGGGATAAGTTTGCATATAGCTGCTCATCACAGAACAATATATATGTAAGAGTAAAACAATAAAATAATGAAGAAGTGACAACTTTTGAGTATTATCCGTGCTTTTTAAAGTAGCTTAAGTGAAGTAGTGCCTTACAATAAATTGTGCATATTTAGAACATAGAGTTTCTATTTTGATATATACTTAGATCCCTGAATCAAAAGTTTGTACCTGCCCTTTACAATCCATCCCTCTGAACATGAATGGGTACAAGATACAAGGACATATTCTGTCCCTTCAAATGGATGTTTTCAAGTATGTACACACATGGAAAGACTGTGTTAGTGAGCCCAGTGAACCCTTCCTCAATCTTCCATCATTGTTGATCATTTCATGCCTGTTCTTATTTCAACTGTTCCCATACACATTTCTGGATTGTTTTATTTACAATTTGCACATCTTGTCATTCAATGCTGCATCTCTTCCTAACATAAGAGCTCTCTTACATAGTCTTTATAACTTTATCAAACAAAATATTTAAAGCATCATAAAATATATTGTCAATGCTCAGTTTTCTCAATTGTCTTCACAATCTATTTGTTCTTTAAGACATTAGTTGCAATCAGATTTATATGTTATTTTCTAATCCAAGTGGTTGAAAGATATTTAAAGTAAAGAGGAAATTATCTCCACTTTACACTCCCTGAGTATTCTCTGGGTTCAGAAGGCAAGTGAAGAGTTCAAAAACAGAAACAAGTTCAGAATGTTTGGAGTAGAGTGAGGAGTGGGGCAAATGGCAAGGAATGAAACAGGGAATATAGGCTCCTTGGAGCAAGTGTTGTGAAATTTCAAAATTTCACATTTTCTGATTCCTCAACATTCCCATAAACAGGCTGTGAGCACTGTGCCCCAGTGACCAGATGCACCAGTGTGATAAAGCTGCTTTCTGCCATGAGTTCCCCTTCTTGCCCTCCCCTTACTGTGACCTGGTGACATTCAAATACACCTGTAAAATATCCCCACACCTTTTGCTTGTATACTCCACATTGACCAGCAATACAGGCACTTGCCAATGGGTCCACCCACTATTTAGGCTTCAATCCACTTGATTAAGTCTGCTCCCTGGATGCTCCAATCATAGGGTCCCCTCTGTGGTGTGCTGTGCCTCCTTTTTCTAGGACTTGTGAGCACAATAAATCCTTTAATTTCATATCCTTTTCTGAGTCTGATTTCTGAAGTTATGTTGCAATGATCCTTAAAGAATCCACAAAAGGCATTTACTTTTGCATTTACAAAATAGTGCAAATATTGGTGGATTCAACCGTGATCCAAGCATGTCAGAGGAGTGGCGAAAGTTTTCAGAAAATTGAATTAGAAGTGAAATAATCAGTATTGCTTGTGATTAAAAGATAATGAATATTCAATTAAAATAAATTTATTTTTATTAAAATATACATTCTACAACTCTTATTATAGTTTTTAAAATTTGTTTTTCTTAATAGTGGTTAAATATAATGCATTTTCAATATTGATTAGTTAGATTGGGGAAATAAATGTGGTAAAATAATTTTTTATAAAGTACTGCCAGCTTTTACCAAAAGGGAATTTTCAAGAAACTTAAAGTTCATTTCCCCTTTTATCTGTCATTTTGATTTTGCTTTGATTACTAAAGCAAATGCCTTTTCATACCATTAAGTTTATTAACTTAATACTGAGTCATTCTACAAATTCTTATCTATATCTAAAGGTATAATTCTACAGTTCCCTGATGACTTTTTAAATCAAAATTGGATTTTCATTAAAATTTTTTGACATCTAATAATCTAAAATACAGTTTAATTTATATACACATAGAACATGCAACTTTTGACCAAAATTAAGGCTGTTGAGAAAGAAATAATTCAACAAAGGTTTACTGGAAGACAAAAGTGAGTACCAACCTGGCAAGACACACTAAAAAACTTGGGCATATTCCAAAGTCTTTAGAAGTTGAAAGACTTTTATAGGAAAGTTTAGAAGAAGGGAGGAAGACTCCTCATACCAGAGTTGTCCCTTTCATTGGAAGTTACAACATACAGGTTACATGCCTGGCTAATCAGTGGCTACAGATTACAACATACAAGCTAAAACGTCTACCTACAAGACAACCAGTAAAACTTCATGTTTCAGGAATAAATCAACATCCTTTCCAGTGTCAGTAGGTAATACATTAATCAGTACGTCAACAATTTGAGGAAATCATGGTAAGATTCTTAACTCAGGAGCAGGATGTCACTATGAATCAAAACACTGCCCCCATGTGGGTTAATTTGGAAGCCTTTTTACTTTTAAAGTAAACTGCCAAATTTGACCTGTAAGTTATCATTTACCCGTTTGATTAAAAAAACTTTCTATGGAAGCTTTGATAATTAATTTCTATTTAGATTAGAGTGATAGACATTCTTCATTACTCTGAACAGGGAAGGCTCTTTCCAAGAAAGTCATGTCCCTCAACAAGGGGAAAGAACCTTGTTATTATAGGTGGGCTATAGCAACATGAGAGATTGCTAGCAATATGAGGTTGGTTTTGACATGAGGCTACACGTTATTCTCCTGAATAATAAATTATCTCCAGTCACTAGGTGACCATTATTTTGACCTTAGCTATTGATGAACACTTTCCCAAATCTGGAGAATTTAGGTAGAAAGAAAGGTAAATGTTACGATTTTGTTCACAAAAGTATATTTTACTCAATTATTGTACTATATAAATAGCTCAAAAAATTTTTTAAAATCTTTCTTGATTTTGGGAAATAAAATGTAAAACTAATCAGAGATGTTTCCAACAAAAAGCCAAAATTATCATTTTAGGCCAGGTGTAGCAGCTCACACCTATAATCCTAGCACTCTGGAAGGCCAAGGCAGGGGGATCACTTGGAGTCAGGAGTTCAAGACCAGCCTAAGCAAGAACAAGACCCTGTTTCTACTAAAAATAGAAAAATTACCCTGGTGTGGTGGCACACACCTGTAATTCCAGCTACTCGGGAGGCTGATGCAGGAGAATTGCTTGAGCCCAGGAGTATGAGGTTGCTGTCAGCTAGGCTGATGCCATAGCACTCTAGCCCAGGTGACAGAGCAAGACTCCATCTCAAAAAATATATATATATCATTTTAGTCCTCCATTAATTCAATCTCATGTAATTCTTGTTCTATTTGATGTTGGCTTAGCAATCTTCAGGAATGCATCCATTTTTATTAGAATTCTGGAAGATTTATTTATTCCATTGATCTTAAGTTATCAGAAATATGTACTGAAGAGTACAGTCTTTTCCATGAAAAGCAATTTTGGACTATATTGATTGGAAATGATTTAAGAGAAGAACTCAAAACAATAACTGTGAATGACAAAAACATAGAATAGCTGCAATTAAAATCTGATGAAAGTTCCCAATTGGCAAGGATATTTTGTTATTTCCATTACATGAAGCATTTTTAGATAACAACCAGAAATATGACTGACAGCATCACATCAAAACCATCAGACTTTTATAAATTTTATATTATCTTTAAGACATGAACGTTAATGACATTCATACAAATATAACTTTAGAAAATATTTAACATAATCAAAATTATAACTAATCACATTACAATTTTATGAAATTATATAATTTTCATGATGCTTACATCAAAAACATAATCATAAGTGTAAGTTAGTGGATAAAATCCAACTTCAGTTTGAAAATCTCATGGGACTACACATCAGCTGATGTAAAATTTTACAAATTTGATTAGGAGCTGTATATTTTGTCCAACTATGGTTGTCATAAAAAATTTAGCTACAATGTGCCATTTGAAAACAAAGCTTCATTTTGAGAAATAGATTTTGAAACAAATAATCATATTCGATGTGTTTGTGTGTTATAGGTTCTGGCTGTTTTCCTGAGATAATCTCAACTCCCCATGCAAACACTGTTCCTGAACTAACAGTAGAAATGATCATCACTTTCCCTCAAAGAGATGAGATCTTGATGTGTTAAACCTTTATCTTGGCATTCTGTTGTTCCCTCTGCACAAGCGTACAACTGTGAGCACTCAGACGCTGTCCTATTCCAAAATGACACAGGCTATGTAGCACTTCGTTTCTAATAGTTTTCAGATTCTTAAAAGGAATTGATTTAAGAATATGAAGAAATGGTGTATTAATGTATGTGTACACACACACACACACTTCTTCACTGGGTTATACATAATCCCTGACTACCAATAGCTATTTTATTAATATGTGGGAACCATAAGCAGAACTAAACTATTGTCCTGCCTGAATGCCATCTGTACAAATATCTACCATCTTTCTCGTCCTTGACTCCATGTGGAGTCGTTTTCTCCTATTCCTTACTCAGCATACTGAACCTCACAAAGCTGACGCTAACGTCCCACCCTGCACACAGCTGAAGATAAAGAGGATAATGTTTATCAGGTTCCCGCTAAAAGCGGACACATTTTACGTTTCAATGACTCTATGAAATGATATGCCCTCTTGGATTTATAGTCCTTGGGAGCACCTGAAATAATATTAAACATTTTTAGACTCTGGGAGATGCACTTCAAAGAGCTTGAAACAATATACCTCTAACCAATTATTTGCTCACAACAGTCCCCCAGAATCCCTGTAGGGTGCCTTAAAAAAAAAAAAAGCGAAGCTCCTCCGCAGCCCTCAGAGGTGGTGACTCCATTTCCCAGGCTTCCCGCCACGCTCACCCCCATACCACGTGACCATTCCTCCCGGTGGTCCACGCGAAGAGCGACCTCTGCTGAGCCTAGGGAGATGCGAGAACTACATTACCCAGAGGTCCGTGCGCCAGCCGCCCCGTTGAGCCAATGAAGGACGGGAAATGGGCATTTCCGTTCGTCCCCACTCTGTTGGGGCGGGACTTCCGGCGTCCTCCTCTTGGCGGAGGTTGTCGCCGGTCTTGGGTCTTTAACGCCGGCCCTGGAACTGGATTGAGGTGTCGGGAGCGAGGAGGCACGAGAAGAGGCGTCACCGCGGCACATCAGGGGACCTGAAGGTCCGCAACAGCGGTGACGGCTTTGCCCGGGTCCGCATCGGATCGTTCGGCGCTCCAGGCCTTGCTCAGCCCACGAAGTCCGATGGCGGCGGCCGCGCTGAGGGACCCGGCTCAGGTAAGTGCTGCGTCCTTCGGGCCTCGCCCGTCCTCACCTTCACCCAGGTCCTCAAGCCTGGAGTGAGGGGCGCCCGCTCACGTCCCTGGCCCAGGCCCCTGTGTCCGGGACAGTGAGGCGCTCGTGGGTGGGGTCCCCATTTCTCACACCCATTGTGACGGGCTGTGGGAGAGTGTGACAGGCCTGCGGACCGGCTCGTGCAAAGGCTTGGAGGTGTGCCTTAGCCGGGAGGGTTCGGGAAACCCAGGATGGCTTTGTTTGTGGAGGGGACAAAGAATGTGAGGCAGCGTCGCGCCTGGATTGGCCCACTGCTATTCAGAAGACGAGGAGCCACAGCGTTGTGGACAGAAGAGGTGACCCAGCTTCTATTACACTTTTAAAGGTTTTACAACAGCTATTCAGAGGAACACAGTGGAAGCGGAACGATGATACATGGCATACAAGGATTTAGTCCTTTTACAAGGTCGCATAGCTGGTAAAAGCACCAAGGAGTGAGACCCAGATACAATGTAGTCATCTCAGGTCACCTGTCTTTAGTGTTGGACTGGGCAACAGGAAAGCCCAGGGCCCATGGAGCCCCACCCTTGTCACCTGCCTCTCAGAACAATTCTCCGAGATTGCCACTAATACAGAAGTGCTTACAGAGCCCTACAAAGGTGAATGGAGGATGTCCATAACTTTACTCATCCCAGCAGTGTGATCTCTGGAACTGGGGCGTCTTGGGACTCTTAACTTGCCACACTTCCTGGCATTGGGCCTAAGGACCCTGAAGATTAAGCACATGATTCTTATCTAGGCTGGAGTTTATATGGAGTAGTTCTTATTGCTCACAAACAGTGGAACAAGATGTGGAAGTTTGTGCCAGGTATAGATGCTAGTGTTTGGAGTTGCTTGGAAGTCAGGTTGAGCTGGTTCAGGGAACCATAAGTCTCCTTTCTTTTTCATTGGATCAGGGGTATAAGAGTCAGAATTCAAATGGCTCTCTTAGATGTTGGGGTCTATTCTGGAGGTGACAGGAGAATGGGAGATTTGGAGCACAGGAGGGAAGTAATCTGACCTAAGTCTTATCAGGCTCTGTGGGTTAGCATGAAGAACAGAATATGAGTGTGAGGGAGGTGGTAGCAAGACCAGGGAGGAGGCTACTGTAGTACTCCAGGTGAGTATAGATGGTATGGACCACAGCGGTGGCTGTGACATGGTAGAAATAGTTGCATTCTGGATTGGAGGTATGCTCTGATTTTCTGATATTGAAGCTGAGAGGAAAAGAGGTGCCTGCAACAGGGTTTTGGGTTTAGCAGCTAGAAGGATAGAAGCCCCATCTAATAGGAGGGGTAAGTAGTAGAAGCATTATTTTTAATTAAGGATGTCAGGAGTTTGTTATGTCCATGTTAAAGGTGTAAGATATTTCAGAGAATAAATGAGTGGATGTATCAAGTGGGCAGGTGAACACATGGGTTTTGGACTCTTAAGGGTTTCAGTATTGGTACGACTCTAAAAGGTGATGGATAGTGGGTAGACCAGGATGGGACTTTGTGTCTTAGTCAGCTTGCTTAAACAACAAAATTTTGCTTCTCACAATTCTGGAGGCTGGGGAGACCAAGACCAAGGTTCTGGCAGGTTTGGTTTCTAGGGATGGCCACCTTCTTGTTGTGCAATGGCTTCCTTGATTCTTTCTCATATGCTGTTCCTGGGAGGCAGCTGTGGAGAGAGCAAGAGAGTTCTCTCTTCCTGTTTTTAAAAGGACATTAATCCTCTCTTGAGGTTCCCACTTTTTTTTTTATTTTTTGGAGACAGGGTCTTGCTTTGTTGCTGGGGTTAGAGTATAGGGATATCATCATAGCTCATGGCAACCTCAAAGTCCTGGGCTCACGCTATCCTCTTGCCTCAGTCTCCCAAGTAGCTAAGACTACAGGTCTGCTTTACCACAGCTGGCTAATTTTTCTATTTTTTGTAGAGACACAGTCTCACTCTTGCTCAGACTGGTCTTGAACTACTGGCATCAAATGATCCTCCCATCCTGGCCTCCCAAAGTGCTAGGATTATAGGTGTGAGCCACCACAACTGGCCCAGTTCCCACTCTTCTGATCTGATCTAATCTAATCAGCATCCAAAGACTCCATCTACAAATACTATCACATTGTCTTAGGCTTCATTGTGTTAGTGCTTCAACCTGGGAATTTGAGGCAGACAGAAATATTTAGCCCATAACAATATGAGTCACATTTACTAGAGGGAACCCAGGTCATGATGATAATGTTAATATCAGCCCAGGAAGGGGAGGGCAGTCTCACACTTGGGTATCTGGATGGATGTAGTTGATGGCTCAAACAGAGGTAACAGAGAGAAATGGCCCTGGGGACAGTGTATGAGAGAGGTAACCTGGCAAGTGTTCAAGGCTTCTGAGGGATGTATAAACATGAAATAGATGTAGAGGCCTAGGAATAATTCAGAGAAGATGACACCGAAGCCAGATCTAATGCTTATTTATTGCTTGGTGCACTCATCAGGATCTTATCATGACTCTTGTTGTGTCCCGAAGTTTCAGTCAGGTGGGTAGATCAGTTTAAGTGTGTAAGTAGTTATCTGGGAGAGTCACTGAAGCTGGGGTAGAGAGCCACTGGGGCAAGGATTTGAATGAAGGTTGGCAAGAGAGGAAGGCAGTTACTGTTAAGAGCAATACAAATTGGAAAGGGCCATGCAATTCTGACATCTGCCCGTGATTCCAAATGGCTGAAGTTGAATGAAGGAACACAGTCAAGTTGGGAGGCTTCAGAGCAGGGTTTAGGGCAGCCTATGACAGTGGGGGACATCAGAGATCTGGATAATACTGCATTCTGTTCAATTTTCATGCACTTTCTGGATGCCTTGTACTGAGTTACATGTAGGAAGGTGGTCTCCTATGGCACTTAACTACACAGGAGATGCCTGTGTTGTGGGATCAGGCTAGAGGAGTCTGTACGAGTACAGTTGGTGAGAGACGTGTGTTGGAAATAGTGATGTGCACATGCAGAGGGAGGGTGAACTTATGTTCCAAGGGCGCTGGCATGGGTGAAGTGTGAACATGAATCTTGGTTGTGTTTGAATGCCATCCTCTGGGGGATTCTGGGAGACTTGCCTCAGAAGAGACAGTGATTCCTTGCTTGCCAGGTTCAGAGATTTGCTCACCTTGCTGTTGTTGCTGATTGAAGGCACAGTGTCCAGTGGGACTGTGAGGACAGAATGGTCGTCTGTGGCACTGGCGCCTGTTATATTCTGTGAGGTGGGGAGTTGGGGAGGAGGATGAGCTTGGGACGGATATATGGGATGATCAGCTTGAGGTCCTGGGAGAGACACTGATGATGAATGAACTGTTTCCATCATAGCAGAGTTTTGTGACCTTTGAGGATGTGACCATTTACTTCTCCCTGGAGGAGTGGGAGCTCCTTGATGAGACTCAGAGGCAGCTGTACCACGATGTGATGCTGGAGAACTTGGCACTCATAGCATCCCAAGGTAAGGCCTGGATATACCTCCCAGTGTGCTGGTGTCTGTCTTTCTTCCTAACCCAGAGGTAGGGTGTCTATTCCATAGCCAATCCCTGGGCTCTGTTGACTTCCTCAATTTCCTAGCATATGTCCCATTGGGGAAAGCACCAAGCTTTCTGTATGGCCCTGAGCAATGTAGTCTGCAAACTGCCCTAACATCTGCTGTTTCCAATCATTCAGGGAAGGGTCTGGGAGTCAAGAATCTTGCAGTCAGCCTAAGGGTCTGTCCTTGCCCGCTTGCTGGCAGGGTGACTCTTTCTATATCTATGGGCCTCTGTGCCCCAGGTTGTACGTTTTACTTCTAGCTAGCATTTCCTCAATTTACCCACGTCAGGAAATGCAAGCATTGTGGTTATTTCTTAATTGAGCCATAGGCTTTTCATGAAGACTCTGCTACAAGGTGTTCTTGTAACCTTTTTTCTATCATGTAGTTTGTTATGTGCTGAGTTGTGTGCCAATGCTGACCACTCACCTCTCTGTTCTTGTGTTTAGGGCCTGCATGTCACAGGTCCCACGTAATTACACAGCTGGAATTGGGGTCGGCCCTGGTTGCTTCACAGGGTTGACATAGCAAGATACTTTATGAGGAGGACTGACCCTGGTGAGTGAAAACTAAGGAAGAGCTGGACACTATGGCTGTTTTCTAATCATACCATGAAGCTCTCCTGTGTTCTTACTGATTGGGTGTCAATTCCACAGGACACACCTCATTGCTAACTTTTTTTTTAAATAGTCCTTGCACACCAGGTGCAGGCTTTCCGTTGGATTCTCTTGGGCCTGGTTGCCAATAACTTGTTCAGCATGTCCGTGTTCTTAGCAGGTGAGGTCCTGATGAAGGCTGTAGGCAGAGGAGTGAATAGGAGACCCTGCTTCTCCTCCCTGAAGTGTGCCTCATCTTTTTGCCTTTCTTCTCATAAGGCCTGCCCCATTCTGTGAACTTTAGAGGCCCTTTCTTCAATTTGCCATCCACTCTTCCATCCTGAGAAAATTCCTATGGATTCATTCTTTGCTATATCTGACACATGTTTTTGATGGGAATACTATCTCCTACCATATTGAACCTGCGCCTCATCAGCATTTCTCTTTTTTCAGGATGTTGGTATGGAACAGCAGATGACAAGGCACCTTCTGCACTGAGTGTTTTAGAAAGATTGTCACAGGGCAGGACTCCAAAGGCAGGTCCATCCAGCCATAAAACTCAACCCTGTGAGGCTTGTATCCCAGTCCTGAAAGATACTGTTGACATGGATGAGTTGCAAGTCACATCCTATGGACAGAAATCACACTTGGATAAGACATCAAGAGGCTTCTGGTTGAGTGCAAACCTTTACTGGCTCCAGAAGCTTGATAATGGAGACAAAGGTTTAACAATGGATGTGGACCAAGCCTCACTGAACACAGGACTGTTCACACAGGAGAAAGACCTTATGAGTGCAGTGAGTGCGGCAAATCTTTTCGCCAGATCTCTGCCCTCATTCGACATCAAAGGGTTCACACTGGAGAAAGGCCTTATGGCTGCAGTGAATGTGGAAAATCCTTTTGAGAAGGGATTTGAGAAGAATTGCAGATTTCATGTGTCAGGGAAGCTGTTCAGCTTTGAGGAGGTTGCAAAAGATTTTTCAGCCACGTCAGGCCTTCTCCAGCATCAGGCCAACAGTGAGAGGCCACATGGCAATAGACACTATAGACTTCCCACTGGAAGAAAGCCTTCCAAGTGTACTGAATCTGTAAAATCTTTTAGTAAGAAGTCTGTACTTAGTCAACACCAAGCTGTTCACACTAGAGAAAGGCCTCATGAGTGCAGTGAGTGTGGGAAATCATTTCACCAGAAATCTGTTCTCATTCAACACAAGAAAGTTCACACTGGAGAAAGGCCTTACGAATGTAGTGAATGTGGAAAATGCTTCAGCCGAAGCTCTGCCCTTCTTCAGCATCTGAGAGTTCACACTGGAGAACGGCCATATGAGTGCAGTGAATGTGGGAAATCCTTTAGCCACAGCACTAACCTCTATCGTCACAGGAGAGCTCACACTAGAGCAAGGCCTTATGAGTGCAGTGAATGTGGGAAATCATTTAGTTGCAATACCTACCTCATTCGCCACCAACGGTTTCACAGTGCAGTGAATGTGGAAAATTATGAGTGCAGTGAATGTGGAAAATTTTTTAGCCAGAAATCTGTACTCGTTCAACACCAGAGAGTTCACACTGGAGAAAGGCCTTATGAGTGCAGTGAATGTGGGAAATTTTTTAGCCATAGCTCTGGCCTCTTTCTACACAGGAGAGCTCACACTAGAGCAAGGCCTTATGAGTGCAGCGAATGTGGGAAATCATTTAGTTGCAAAACTGTCCTGATTCGACACCAGACAGTTCATAATGGAGTAAGGCCTTATGAGTGCAGTGAATGTGGGAAATCTTATCGCCAGAAATCTGTCCTCATTCAACACCAGACAGTTCACACTGGACAAAGGCCTTATGAGTGTAGCGAATGTGGGAAATCCTATAGCCAAAGCTCTGCCCTTCTTCAGCATCTGAGAGTTCACACTGGAGAAAGGCCGTATGAGTGCAGTGAATGTGGGAAATCTTTTACCCGCAAAAACTACCTCATTGAACACAGGACTGTCCACACTGGAGAAAGACCTTATGAGTGCAGTGAGTGCGGCAAATCTTTTCGCCAGATCTCTGCCCTCATTCGACATCAAAGGGTTCACACTGGAGAAAGGCCTTACGACTGCAGTGAATGTGGAAAATCCTTTTGCCAGTTATCTGTCCTCCTTCGACATCAAAGAGTTCACACTGGAGAAAGGCCTTATGAGTGCAGTGAATGTGGAAAATCTTTTATTTACAAATCTCACCTAATGCGACACCAGACAGTTCACACCAATGAAAGATCTTATGAGTGCAGTGAATGTGGGAAATCCTTTAGCCAAAGCTCTGCCCTCCTTCTGCATCTGGGAGTTCACACTGGAGAACGGCCATATGAATGCAGCGAATGTGGGAAATCCTATCGCCAGAAATCTGTCCTAGTTCAACACGAGACAGTTCACACTGGAGAAAGGCCATATGAGTGCAGTGAATGTGGGAAATCTTTTACCCGCAAAAACTACCTCATTGAACACAGGACTGTCCACACTGGGGAAAGACCTTATGAATGCAGTGAGTGCGGCAAATCTTTTCGCCAGATCTCTGCCCTCATTCGACATCAAAGGGTTCACACTGGAGAAAGGCCTTATGGCTGCAGTGAATGTGGAAAATCCTTTATCTACAAATCTCACCTAATGCAGCATGAGACAGTTCATCACTAATGAAATGTCTTATGTGTGCAATGAGTGTAGGAAATCCTTCAGCCAAAGCTGTGTCTTCTGCATTGGAGATTTCACACTAGAGAAAGGTCATATGAGTGCAGCAAATATGAGAAATCCTATCCCCAGAAATCTGTCCTCATTCAACTAAAGACAAGTTCACTCTGGAGAAAGTCCTTATTAGTTCAGTGAATGTGGGAAAACCTTTAATTGAAGCTGTTGCCTCTTTCAATACAGGAGGGTTCATGTGCAGTGAATATGGCAGAAATTTTTGTTATATTTAACAGTGAAGAGTTTCTATAGGGCAGAGGCCTCAGATATGCAATGAAAGTGTTTTTCCTTTCCCAGTATGCTGACACTGAAGGCTAGTCTTTGAGAATAGCCGCCTTCTTATTGCAGTCTTACATATCCGAGGATGTATGGATTCCTGTAAGTTTGAAGTATATGAGAAGCATATGTAGCTATGTTGTGGTCTCTCAACCTTCCAGTGATCTTTCCTGATTCATTTCATTGTTAGCTTCTGTGGCTGAAGTCATTTCATCTCTACCACCTGGCAGATCCACAGAATATACATCAGTTACCACCCCAAAGTGCTCAGGGGGGCAGAATTCTTGTATTTGTTGGAGGAAATCTTGAGTAACCTGAGCTCTTAGGCAGTTCTCATTTCCTCTTATCTCATTACTTAGTGTATAGACCACCCCAGTTTTGGCCCTGACACCTGATCTGAGTTCTGCTGGAGGCTTGCAGTGATGGACTACCTTTGTCAGGGACATTGTTGGTCTCAGGTGATGCTTTTGATGAAGTTTTTTCAGTTTCCCTAAGTCACTAAACCAGGAACTGCCTATTGCACATTTTACTGTCTTGTGCTGTTGCACAAGGCCTTCAAAGTTGGAAGTTTTATTCACTGTGAAGTAGTTTGATAGGATAATAGGGCTTTACTAGTTTAAAGGTTTAAACTAGTTTAAAAGTTTAAATAACTTTTGTGAGGGTCCAGACTTTGTATGCCCCAGGGGGGACAGCATTATGAAAATACAGCTCTCACTACATTTTTGCCCCGTTTGCATTGTTACTAAGGCCTCCTGCGAGAGACTGCAGGGCTTTCTGCTCCTAATTTTTTGCCCAGATCCTGGAGTTCTGTGGAATCAGAGGTCAGTCTGAGGAGGGGCCAGTTGTGAGAATTTCCATTGTTTCTGGAGACAACATGAAGTTTTTCTTGTTCATCGGGAAGATCACATAATTCCCTGCAATGCTGAGAATTCCTTATTCAGATCCTGCAGAAGCTGTGTTTCTTGAAACCTGGAATTTGGTAGTCTCATCTCTCTAGCTATAAAACTGCAGGGACCTGGCAGGGGGCCACAGTTGATTTAGAAACATTGGGTTGAATAATAGGGAGTGAAGCAGACTGTAGTAAACTAGGTGGAATGTTCCTTTTCTGAAGACGCACCCACAAATGTTCCAGTGACTGTGGCTCAGCAGGATCAGCGTGTACAGAAATCTCAGGGCCTTCAGAACTGTGTATCTTATATAGCTTAAGACAGAGAAAATAATCTAAGGGCATTATGAATTCCTGTAGCCTTTCTGGCCTGTTTACCTCAAGGATATTGCTACATAGACAATGAAAATAGGATGAAGAGAAGGGCAATTGCTGTCCACAAATAATGGCTTTTGTGCTTCAGCCAGCAATTTTAACTCAGTTGGAAACGGCTTTTATTATTCCTCTATATTTTCTGCCACTGAGGTATGGCTGCCCCAGCAAGGCATGGGGAATTAGATGGTGGAGACAATAATGATTTACATAAGTGTAAACCCATGAAGACATCAAGGTAATCAAAGTAATGAACCTATCTCACCTACATATTTTCATTGTGCCTTTCTATAATCTGTTCCTGGTCCTCCAGGCAACTTTTGATTTATAATCATTTACAATTGATAGCTTTGCATTTTCTCAACTTTCCAAATAGTAATTATAGAGTGTTTTTTCTTTATTTTTTTATGGTTTCATTCATGCTACATAATTAGAGATTCATATATGTTGCCTATGTGCAGATTTCATTCTTCTGTGTAGCATTTTCTTCTAAGGATATAAGATTCTTTCTTTATCCATCTGCTTATGGACATTTGGGTTATTTTCAAAGTTTAGCTATTGGCCGGGCGCAGTGGCTCACGCCTGTAATCCTAGCACTCTGGGAGGCCGAGGCGGATGGATAGCTCAAGGTCAGGAGTTCAAAACCAGCCTGATCAAGAGTGAGACCCCGTCTCTACTAAAAATAGAAAGAAATTAATTGGCCAACTAAAAATATATAGAGAAAAAATTAGCCGGGCATGGTGGCGCATGCCTGTAGTCCCAGCTACTCGGGAGGCTGAGGCAGAAGGATTGCTTGAGCCCAGGAGTTTGAGGTTGCTGTGAGCTAGGCTGACGCCACGGCACTCACCCTAGCCTGGGCAACAAAGTAAGACTCTGTCTAAAAAAAAACAAAAAACAAAGTTTAGCTATTGCAAATAAAGCAGCTGCAAATATTTGTGTACAATTCTTCCTATAGATGTTTGTTTTATTTCTCTTATACTAATAACTGAGAATGCAATGTCTAAATCATGGTATAGGCGAATACGTAACCTTTTCAGAAACTTCCAAACTAAACTAAAATGCTGGTTCCTTTTTGCATTTCTGCCAGGTGTGAGAATTCAATATCTTTACTCCTTTGTGTATACATGGCAGGGTCATTTCTTAATGTTAATTTTTAAAAATATGTTTGTCATGGCATCACACTGTTTTTGAATGTATTTCCCTACATACTCACCTTGTTGAGCATTTTTTTCATGTGTTTATTTATTAGCCTTAGGTAATTCTTGAGGTAAATGTGTATCTGGCCTGTTTTATATGTTATGAATTTTTGGTTAATTTTGTTTTAGTGACAAATAGACAATGAAACAACATGTATTTTGGAATTTTATTCATTCAATGATATGAATGACATCCTTGAATTTGAATACTCAAAACCTGTCATATTATTTGATTTATTTTTGTGGTGTGCACAATGTAATGGCCACCTTTAATATATAAGTTGATGTTTTATCAGCATTATTAACATTTTTCATCACTCCTCTGAGTGTAGATTTTTAATAATAGCATAAATGAAGCCCTAGTTTTTAGTGTTTGCCATCTTACTTGATGTAAGTAATCCCACCACAACCAATTTCAAATTGCCAACATTTTGTCACTGACCATGGATAAGTAAAAAGTTGCCAGTAGCACACTATTCTATTTATTTCCTCCTGTTTCAGGAGCTTCAAATAACATCAAGCATGTAGGTAATAATAAAACATAGTAAAATGATTAAAGAGTGACAAAGTTTCATTATTCATAACTGAAACAACTGATGTATAATTGATTTAAACCTGACATTTAAAATATCCATTTGTTTTTCTCAACATATAAAATTACTGATACAAAGGCATAGTTTATCTTTTGTAATGGCTGTTTTCAAATATATACAAAAGTGGAAAAGCCTGTTGTGAAGCTCTGTGAACTCCTCAGTCTTCCATTATTTATGATCTTTCTTGTTTCATGTATTCTTATACACACCAGTGATTTATTTTACTTATAAACCCAGACATAATAAAATTTAATGCATAACTTCTTTAGTATGGTTTTAAAAAATGTATACATTTTTCCTACTGCTAATATTTTACACAAAATAATAATTTAAAATGTTATATATGTTGAATTTCATTAATTTTCTCAAAAATGTGTTTTTTCATTCATACTAAGGTTAATCAGGTACAAAATGTATTTTTTGGCTTTTTGTAGTTATGGCTTGGTAGGTTGTTAACTTATAGGTACCCCTTACCTCTATTATTTACTGGATGGGTTGAAGTGACAAGTCATGTGTCCATTGCAATTGACAGCATTTTGGATTTGGCTTATTGCATCTTTCTTACTCTTTACATGCTGATTCTTTTTAGGTTTTCTCTAAAGCAGATATTGAGATGGCTGATTGAGGTCTTGTCAGTGGGAACTGATGTGTAATGGTGACACACCTAGAAATACAGTGTGACTACATTTTGCCAGCACACAGTGGCACAACATGGAAACACATTCAGTTATCAGACATGATGAGTGTGCAGTGATGACACTGCAGCCCAGCCTGGACAAATGCACATGCATATCTGGGAAACTAGTATGACAGGTGTGTGATAGTGATACACCTCAGTACATCCTCGGGACACCTCACATATGCTATAGGGACACAGAGTGACAGTTATGGGCTGCTGACACTCTAATACAACCTAAACATGCATATACTACAACCACAATATGATAGGTGTGTGACAGGCATGAGGCACACATGACTGGTTTATGTAAAACATACAGCGACCTGAGAAATAGAAGTGATATATTGACACACCACAGCGAGCACGGGGAACACAAGTACTCTATGGAGACTTGTGGAACAGGAATGTGAAAGGGACAACACATAGATTGTGTAAGCCATATACACAATTAGAGTTTCTATGCACTAAATGTGATGAAAGGGGTCCAGCCTTCATTAAGGAGAACAGCCTCCATCCACACCCCCGTCACTGCAGGTTTGACAATGTGCTGATGGGGCCTAAAAAAAGAGCATGAGAGTCTAAATAACAAGATTCATGGTGTCTTCACAATCATCCCCTCTTTCCTAAGGCCTGGGCCAAGCTTCTCCATTGGTTGGAAGATGATTTTTTTGGATGGACAGACACATCTTCACATGGTGTGAGTGAACACCCTGAGAAATCCGATGATCTTTTCCTCCTGATTTTTTGTCAGGAAAAAGTCTTGGTTTACTACTGAATGTCTATTGCCCCACTACCTGTTTGTGATTTCTCTTTTCAACAATGGAAGCAGTCAGTGACTCAGCCCTGAGCAGGTCGCATAAGCTTGCTGGGACTTCAGAGCATTATTTTAATTTTATTGCTATGGTATCATAACCTACCATTTATGACAAGTAAATATTTCTTCCATTTACCAGAGATGGATGCTTTCTTGTTTGAAAACAATAATGTAAGAAAAACAAAATGTGTCAGTTTACAAAGAAGCAGTTAGAAACAGTGGCAACAGCTGACATCTCCTGAACACTGGCCCTTTTTCACACCTGTTCAGCCACTGTTCATGCCTCATGCAGTTCACTCTCATGACATCCATTCTTCAGCAAATCAAGGAAAATGTAACCACTGCAGAGAGTGTCTCAATGGAGAAGATGTTACTTTGTTGTGGAATGGAGTCCTCTATCTTCTGTCATGGTAAAATTATTTCATTTTGTGAACTGTTACTGAGTGTGGAATGATACGTGATGTCTGTGTGTGCCTGTGTGTGTTTAGTATGGATGAGTTTGCCTTTTCTAGAATTTTGTATACATCAAACTTCTTGTGTGGCTTATTTCACACTGCATGATTATCTCGATATCCATCTGTGTTGTGTCATGTTTTAGGAAAATCCTGGGACAGTATAGAAAAATTGCCCCTCAAACTGAGAGGGAGCCAAGAGACTTAAGAGTGAGTCTGATAGAGTCCAGCTTGGAGAGTTAGATGAGTTTATTAGAAATTACTTCCTAGGGTACATGCTCCTGGGTGGCACAGGAATTTCTTCCACAGAAACTTCTTGCTAACAAAATCTGCATCTGCCCACCCTGTCGTGTTGGTTTAAATCTCTTCCCAATGAGTAATGCAAAGTGTTTACCATTGTCCTTGCTTGTTCACAATGAAACAAATCACACAGGCACAGTAAGTACCATCATCATGCAACCCATGTTCTGTTAATAATATTACAGTTTCCCATTAGGCAGGGATTTTAGTATTGCAATTAACTAAAGGGCACTATGGGACAACCAAAACAGCTCTAACATAGTCAGGACCAGTTTGAGCTGGCCATTTTCAAGGCAAGAAAGTGCTGGACATTTTTCCTAGGAACAGTAGTGACCTTGGTACCTACTAAATCAATTTTGCAACCATTTTGTCCAGCACTCTAGGCTAGCGCGGTGTTCTTGTTATGTGGTGGGGAACTTGCATTTTTACTTCATTCCTGAGTAATTCTCTTTTCTGAGTAGTATGCTATTATATGAACATAACACACTTTTTATCTATTTTTCTTTTAATTGACATTAGATTGTTTCCAGTTCTTGGCTCTTACAAATAAAATTGCCACAGATATTTATGTCATATTTGTATGGAAATATACTTCATTTCTTTTAAGTTCATATCTGGGAGCATAGTGCCTGTGTAAGAGGGTAGGTGAAGATTTCTGATAATAAGAAACTGTGTTCTAAAGTGGTTATACAATTTAACATTCTGGCCAGTACTGTTTGAGAATTTTATTTCCCTACATCCTTAGCAATACTTGGTATAGTCAGGTGTTGTTTTTTTTTTTCTAGTTTTAGCCATTCTAATATGTGTTTCTTGGATCACCTTATAGGAAGGAAGGAAACACAGAGCCTACTAGTAGGCTTCTTTGATTTTGGGAGGGAGCTATAGAAGATGGCCAGCACAGAATGAATCCTATGGGCTACACAGCAGGTCTAGACTGTGTTGTAAGAATACTGACCTTCAGATCATATGATTCAGCATACCTTTTTGATTTTAAAATTTAAGTGATGGGGAGCTTTCAGATAGCTGAACACATGGGGGTTCCTGGAAGGTGGCACACCCCTTCCCTAATACCTTGCCCTGCACGTTTCTTCATCTGTATCCTTTGCAATAATGTTTATAATAAACATACTCCTTCCCCTAAGGTAAATTCTTAAGCTACATAATTATATTGCAAGTCCTCAACACCATTTAGTTTAGGAAAAATTTGGGCAAATACTCATGTTACACATAGAAAGATATGGCTGTAAGGACTCTCAGGCTATGAATGTTGGCCTGATATGAAAGCATGTTTTATAAGTACATAATTCTTGTCATTATACTGCCTCATGTATTAAAATATCTCAGATAGTTCTAAATTGATATAAGTTTTTAGTGTATCATGTGGAAATCATAAAATGGCATATTCTATTAATATAAAACCCTACTCTGATCTCTTACACTCTGTGATGGGTATCTAATTTTATGGAAAATGAAATTTTCTTAATTCAATCCTATTTTTGTTTCCATAGAACTTCAGTAACCCGGGGAAAGTCAAAAAGCTTTACTTCTTCTTGAAAAATTAATGTTTGTAAGAGGCTGTGTTTAGTAATTAGAGTAATTTTAGGATTTGCTGGCTGCTCTTGTCATTTCTCTAATTAATACAATCTTTATTTATTTAAATTTGTACATTGCTGTATAAATCATTATATTTTGTAAATTTTTTTTTTTTTTGAGACAGAGTCTCACTCTGTTGCCCAGGCTAGAGTGCCATAGAGTCAGCCTAGCTCACAGCAACCTCAAACTTCTGGGCTCAAGCGATCCTTCTGCCTCAGCCTCCTGAGTAGCTGGGACTACAGGCATGCGCCACCATGCCCAGCTAATTTTTTCTATATATGTTTTTAGTTGGCCAGCTAATTTCTTTCTATTTTTAGTAGAGCCAGGGTCTCGCTCTTGCTCAGGCTAGTTTCGAACTCCTGACCTTGAGCAATCTGCCTGCCTCGGCCTCCCAAAATGCTAGGATTACAGGCATGAGCCACCACGCCCGGCCTATAACTATTGTTTTTAACAAATACATACATGTATAGCATAGTATCTTCTCTAAATCATTTACTTTGTAACTGAGATTAAGAGCACTCTTATTAATGCCTAATTTTCCCAGAAAAAATTTATTCATTTTAAAATATACTAGGAAATCAATTGCTAGTTGCTCTTTGCCCTAATTGCTGAATTATTTGTGTTTGAACCTTCTTTAAAGCCATCCCATTCATGATCTTGAAATTCAAAATAATTAAGGCTATCAATACATCTTATTCCAGACACTAGAACTGTGGTTGAGTTTTCAGTTCACCAAGAGTTATTTTCCTTCCAAAACTTAATGCATATTTGCTGTTTTTAAATAGCTGAAGAAGATTCATTTGACACATTCATTAAGGGTAAAAGTTCAACATTATTTAGTACCTTTTGGATTCTGATGACACCTATTCCTCATTTACAAATTTTGCTTCCAAATTCAAATCACCATGCCTATCATTCCAGTGACCTCCAGACTGGTTAGAATGTTACAAATAAAGTCTACTCTGTTCCTGTTGGTGCCATAGAAGGGCGTGGGAACTCAGCTGCCACCTCTTACATACCAAAATCATGCTACTGCACCAGGAAGGTGTGACAGAAGGCTGAGTAAAATCGCTGTGAAATTTTCCACTATTTTGAATGTGGATTTTTCTTGATTGGATGTTTGCTTAGTTGCTGTGGAACTCTGAATGTTTTCCAGAGCTTCTTCTGGTTAGGTCAACCAATGTCAGTGTCTTTTGATATTTCTAAGGGAAAACATAGGGTTAGAGCTTAGCAGTTCACAATTTTGCTGGTGTTACACCCTACATATTGTTTTAATTGAAACTATTTTTAATTTCAAAAACTGAGGAGCTTTCAAATAGCAATCTGGATTGGATGACCTCCTAACTCAGTAAAAACTTGGTCAGAACTAGGAAGCAAGTGCTCACTTAGTTCCTGCTTTGTCCTGTTTACATATCTGCCCACATGCCTGACCGCACCCACTTGTCTTACCTCTCTTGAGAATTAACGCATTTAAATATTGTACCCTGAATTACAAAACTCATTAAAAAATATAAATATATTAGCAGACTTCAGGCTGGGCACAGTGCCCATTCCTATGATCCTAGCACTCTAGGAGGTGGAGGCTGAAAAATTGCTTAAGGCCAGGAGTTGGAGACCAGCATGAGCAAGAGAGAGACCCTAGCCAGGCATGGTGGCGCATGCCTGAGGTCCCAGCTACTCAGGAGGCTGAGGCAGAAGGATGGTTGATCCCAGGAGTCTGAGGTTGCTGTGAGCTATGAAGACGCCACAGCACATTCCAGCCTGGGCGACAAAGTGAGACCCTGTTTTAAAAAAAAAAAAAAAAAAAAAGGGATGCTCTTGCACTTCCCAGGCTTTGGCCACCCTTCCCCACCCACCCATACCACGTGGCCATTCCTCTGGGAGGTCCAGGTGAAGAGCGACCTCTGCCGGGCCTAGGGAGAGGTGAGGACTACATTACCCAGAGGACCGTGCGCCAGGCGCCCCGGCGTTGAGCCAATGAAAGCCGAGGGGCGGGCGTTTCCGTGCGTCCCAACTCCTCGGGCGGGACTTCCGGCAGTCCTCCCGCTGGCGGGGTTTGGCTGGACTCGGGTTCCGTACCCAGAAGGAGAAAACGCGAGCGGGATCGTTTCCCCGCGGCAGAGCCCGGATCTGAGGGTCGGCTGCGGTGGCGAAGGCTTTGCTCGCGTCCCCGCCCGGGTCCTTCGCCGCTCCCGGCCCCGCTCCGCCCACGGAACCCGATGGCGGCGGCCGCGCTGAGGGACCCAGGTCGGGTAAGTGCCGCGTCCTCTCGGCCTCGCCCGTCCTCACCCTCATCCAAGTCCTGAAGCCCCGAGTGAGGGGCGCCCGCTCACGTCCCTGGCCCAGGCCCGTGTGTCCGGGACAGCGAGGCGCTCGAGAGTGGGGTCCCTGTCTCTAACATTGAGTGTGGTGGGACCTGGGGGGGCGTGACGGGCAAGGCACGGAGGTGCCACTCAGCCGTGAGGATTCGGGAAACCTGGGGTCTGCTTTGTGTGCGTGCGGGGAACAGGGAATGTGAGGCAGCGTCGCACCTGGATCGGCCCACTGCCGTTTCTCAGAACCCGGAAGCCGTAGCGCTGTGAACAGGAGAGGGACAGGGCTTCCTTGAGGCCTTTAAAAGTCTTTCAGAAGCTGTTCGGAGGAACACACAGAAAGTGGAGTGATATTAGCTGGCACAGAGGGATTTAGTTCCTTTACAGGGTCACAGCTGGTAAGAGTCAGCACCAGGGACTGAAATCCAGAGATCAGCGTCATTACCTGGCTCTAGTGCTGGACAGAGGAACAGGAAAGCCTGGAGCCCATGGAACCCCAAACAATATGGGCCAGAGCTTCCCTCCTCCCACAGATTTCCACTGGTACAGACCCTACAAGGGCGAGTGAAGTATGTCCAGAACATCTCTCATTCCAGCAATATGATTTCTGGGACTGTGGTGTCCTGGAACAACACTTCACCTGCCACACTTAATGGCGTTGGGCCCGGGAACCCTAAAAAGATCCTATGCCCAGGATCCTGATTCCAGACTGAGGGTTATAAGGAGTGGTTCCTACTGCTGGCAAATAATAGAATGAGATGTGGAAGTTTGTCCCAGACCCAGGTACAAGTGTTTGGAGATACCTGGAGGTGAGGCTGAGCTGGTTAAGAGAACCTGAAATCTCCTTCATCATAGGAATAGAAAGTAGGCACCAGAGTCAAACATGAAATGGCTCTCACAGATGTTTGGAGTCATTTTGGAGTTATTGGGGAGCAATGGGAATTGTGTAGCAGAGGAAGGAAGTAAAACTGGCCCTGGCCTCATCAGGCTCCCCATGGCTGAGCACAGAAAATAGACTGTGTGTGAGGGCAGTGGTAGCAAGACCAGGGAAGAGGCTGCTGCAATAGTCCAGGTTAATGTTGATGGTGTAGAAAAGAGTGTTGTCCATAACATGGTAGAAATTGTTGAATTCTGGATTATAGGTGTGCTCTGATTTTCTGATATTGAGAGTAAGAGAGAAAAAGGGGTGACTGCAAAGGTTTTGGGTTCAGCAGCTGGAAGCATAGAAGCTCCATCTGTTGGAAGGGGTAACTAAGTAGTAAGATTAATTAATTAATTAATTAATATTAGGAGTTTGCTATGTTCATGTTAAAGCTATGAGATGTTTCAAAGAGTAAATGAGTAGATATCTATCCATTGTGCAGGTGGACACATAGGTCTTGGACTCTGATGAGAGGTACAAGATGAAGACATCTACAGAAGGTGTTTGGAGAGAGTATGAATCAGGTTGGAGCTCTGTGTCTTAATCAGCTTGGGCTCATAATAAAATACCATGGATTGGTGGCTTAAACAGAATTTTCGTTTATCACAGTTCAGAGGCTGGGAAGTCCAAGATCAAGGTTACTGCAGATTTGTTTTCTGGTGAGGGCTGGCTTCATGGCTTGCAATGTCTGCTTTCTTGCTGTGTCTTCACATGGCCTTTCCTGAGAGGGAGCAGGTAGAAAGAGCAGAAGATCTCCTTGTTCTTAGAAGGGCACTGATTCCATCATGAGAATCCCACATTTTTTACCTGATCTGAATCTAATCATGAACCGAAGACCTCCATCTACAAATACTGACACATTATGTTAGGCTTCACTGTGTTAGTGCTTGAACATACAAATTTGGGGGTAGACAGAAACATTCAGCCATAACAGCATGTGTCCCATTTAGAAGAGGGAATCTTATTTCTGATGATAATGTTAATATCAGGTCAGGAAGGAGAAGGATAGGGGCCACAAGGGGGTCTCATATTTGGGTATTTGGATGAACATGGTTGATATGACAAACAGAGGTTACAGAGAGAAATGGCCCTGGGGACAGTGTAGGAGAGAGAATAACCTGGTAGTTCATCAAGGCTACTGGGAGATGTGTGAACATGAGATGGATGTGGAGGCCTCAGAGTTATTTAGACAAGATGACAGTGAGGACAGGTCTAGTGCTTATATACTGCTTTGTGGATTCACCAGAATCTTACGACTTTTGCTGTGTGTGGGGAGTTTCAGTCATGCAGGTGGATAAGTTTAGGTACACAAGTAGTTATCTGTGAAGGTCACTGACTTGGCCTGGAGGGCTACTGGGGCAAGGTTTTGAATCAAAGTTAGCAAGAGAGTGAGGAGTGAGGTCGCTATTGTCAAGAGCAGTAAAAGTTGCAAAGGGCCATGTATATCTGAGGTCTGCAGGTGGTTCTGGATGGCTGAGGTTGAATCAAGGAACAGAGTCAGGTTGGGAAGCCTTCAGAGCAGGATTTGGGGCTGTCTATGGCGGTGGGGACCATCAGAGGTCTGGGTGGTACTAGATTGTATTTGACTTGCAAGCACTTTCTAGGTGCTTTTGTGCCAAGTTAGATGTAGGAAGGCCCAGGAAGTGCCTATGTTACAGGATTGGGGTGGAGGTGGCTAGGAGAGTGCAATTGAGTGAGGGAGGTGAAATGGAAAGAGTGATGGGCACATGCAAAGGGAGTGTGAACTTATGTTCCATGGCCACTAGAATTGAGGATGTACATGAAGTGTGAACCCACATCTTTGGTTTTGTTTGAGAGCCACAATGTGGGGGATTCCAGGACAATTGTCTGACAAGAGAGGGTGATTCCCTCATGGAAGGCTGAGTTTAGATATATGTCCACCTGCCTGTTGCTGTGGGAGGACACGGTGACCAGTGGCACCATGAGAACAGAGTGGGCATCAGTGGGGCATGTTGTGTTCTCTGTGTGGGGACAAGGGGGAAGGGGATAGATGTGTGGGGGCATGAATTTGGGTCCTAGAAGAGATGCTGATCATGCAATTAATCATCCCCATCATGACAGGGTTTTCTGATCTTCAAGGATGTGGCCGTTTACTTCTCTCCAGAAGAATGGGAGCTCCTTGATGAGGAGCAGAGGCTCCTGTACCATGATGTGATGCTGGAGAACTTTGTGCTTACAGCATCCCTGGGTAAGGCCCTCACATTCCTCCCATTGTCCTTTGCTGGTCTCTTGTTCCAGAGACAGCACTGCCTTTCCCACAACCAGACCATGGACTTTGCTGACTTGCTCACTTTTTTGGCTTTGTCCAAAAAAGTTTCCTGGGGGCGCAGGGGCACAACACCAAGCTGTGTGTACTGTCCCTAGTAAAGCACTCTCCAAAGTATTCTAACACCTGCTGACTCCAGGTGTGCAGGGCAGAGTCTGGGAATCAGGAACCTGCATTCAGTCTAAGGGATCCATCTTTTCCCTCTTACTGGTAGCATGACTATGTCCACATCCATGGGACCTCTGTTCCCCAGATGTGGGTATTTCCTCTAACTAACATTTCCACAACAATGCTTGTGCAAGGAATTGCAGGCATTGTCATGGTTACTACTTAATTGGTCCATAGGCTTTTCAAGAAAGACCCAGCTTCTTGGAATATTATTTTTCTATTATTATTATTTCTATTATTATTTTCTATAATATTATTTTCCTGTAGTTTGTCATGTGCTTAGTTACTACGTGCCATTTTGTACCACTCCCATCTCTGGTCTTTTCTTTAGGTCCTGCATCACGCAGGTCCCATGTAGTCGCATAACCAGGGTTAGGGGATGGCCCTGGTTGTTTTACAGGGTGGACATAGCAGGATACAGCAGAGGAGGCTGGGCTCTGGTGAGTGAAAACTAAGGGAGGGCAAGACACTAGGGTTGTTTTCTAATCATACAATGAGCCTGTTCTGTGTTCTCAGAGTTTAGGTGTCAATTCCAGAGGGCATACCTCAATTCCACATTTTCCCCTCATACTTTACACTTTCCTGACTCTTTATTTTATCCATATCTCTCCGTCCCTTGCTGCTCCCACTTGTCTAGCCTCTGTGCATCACTGGTTCCTCTTCACTACAGCTTCTTTGGTGGTCTCAGACATTGACCCACACATAATGTGTTGTTAAGTGTGTATATATTTTTAAATAGTCCTTGCACACTATGTGCTAAGTTCCCATTGGAGTCTTCTGGGCCTGCAAACCAGCAACCTTCTCTGTAGCATGCTTGTGTTATCAGCTGACAAGTCTTGATGAAGGTTATTGGCATAGAAGTGAGTAAGAGACCCTGCCTCTCCTCTCTGAAATGTGCCCCATATTTGTGCCCTTCATCTCAACACCTCTAGAGTCCCTTTTTTCAAATTGCCACCAAACTCTCACATTCTCTGAACATTCCAATGGACTCGTCCTTTGGTATGTCTGGCACACATTTGTGATAGCACCACTCCCATCTCATCAGCATTTCTCTTCTTTCAGATTGTCAGTGTGGAGCAGAGGCTGAGAAGGCACTTTCTGCACACAGTGTTTATATAGAAGGATTGTCACAGGTCAGGACTCCAAAGGCAGGTCTGTCTACCCATAATAGTCAACCCTGTGATATGTGCGTCCTAGTCCTGAAAGGCATTTTACACCTAGCTGAGCTGCAAGCCACATCCTCTGGACAGAAATTGGACTTGGATGGGGCATCAAGAGCTTTCTTTTTGACTGCCAACCCTTACCAGTTCCAGAATCTTTATTGTGGACAGAAGCTCTTAAAAATGGATTTGGGCCAAGTCTCATTTGTGAGGAATTGCAGATTCCATGTGTCAGGGAAGTCCTTCACCTTTGGAAAGATTGGGAAGGACTTTCCGGCCACCTCATGCCTTCTTCAGCATCCAGCCACTTCTAACAGTGAGAAGCCACACAGCAGCATTCAACAGTGCAGACTTCACACTGGAAGAAAGCCTGTCAAGTGCATTGAATCTGGTAAATCTTTTAGCAAGAAATCTTTACTCATTCAACAACAAAAAGTTCACACTAGAGAAAGGCCTTATAAGTGCAGTGAATGTGGAAAATTCTTTGGCCGCTGTGGTAACCTCTATCGTCACAGAAAAACCCACACTGGAGCAAGGCCTTATGAGTGCAGTGAATGTGGGATTTCCTTTAACCAAAGTTCTACCCTCCTTCAACACAGAAGAACACATGCAAGACCAAGGACTCATGACTGCAGTGAATGTGGGAAATCATTCAGTGGCAAAACTAAACTCATTGAACACCAAAGAGTTCACACAGGAGAAAGGCCTTATGACTGCAGTGAATGTGGAAAATCCTTTCGCCAATTATCTGTCCTCATTCGACATCAAAGGGTTCACACTGGAGAAAGGCCATATGAGTGCAGTGAATGTGGGAAATCTTTTACC